>JACDJE010000175.1:902566-1205306 GCA_016647715.1 Pavo muticus
CCCCTCTCTCCTCCCCTCGCCCCGCTCATCCCCGCCCCGCCATGCCGGACCAGATCTCCGTGTCGGAATTCGTGTCCGAGACCAATGAGGATTACAAGTCACCTACTGCCTCCAACTTCACCACCCGGATGGCCCAGTGCAGGAACACGGTGGCGGCCATCGAGGAGGTGAGGCGGGGCGCGGGCAGCGCAGCCCCTCGGCCTGGCGGCGGAGAACAAGGAGCTACCGGCGCTGCCGGCTCCCGCCGCTCCCTCCCCACCCGGCCCCGAGCAGCGCCCCCGGCCGCCGCCGGGAGGAAACGGGGAGAGGGGGGAGAAAAGGGAGGGGGAAGGGCTGCGGCGCGGCTACCCCCGGCCCCCAGGGCGGCTCGGCCGGGCAGGGGCAGTCTGGGGACGAGGGAAGCCGAGCCTTCGTCTCTCCTTCGGAAGAACCGCTCGGTGCCGCCCTCCTCTTACCTGGGGGGCAGCCGGAGCTAGGCAGCCTCCGCGCCGTCCTTGGCGGCACACCTGAGGCGCTCGGCCCCGCCGCTGTGCGTGGCGCTCGGGTCCTCTCCCGCCTTCCCCCGTGTTCCTGTGTGTGTGCCTGCCTCCGGCACAGGTGGGGGTTGAACCTCCTCCCGTCCCCGCACGCGGGAATGCCCCTGCTCCCTGCCCTGAGGTGGCCCCTCGGGAGCCGCGAGACAGCGCCTGGCCCCGGCGGGCGGGAGCTGCTCCGGGTCGGACTCTCCTCAGCGCTCGGCGGCCACAGCTCAGTCCTTTTTGTCTGCTCGCGGGCAGCCTGAGCTGCTTTTGTCTGGGGGAGAGGGCTGTTTGTTTTCCTGAAAGATATTGAGATGTGTCATTGAAACTGGTGGTAACAGCCAACCGTGCCTGGGAGGGTGGCTGCCAGCGCCGGCGTGAGAGACGGAGTCCTTTCCCTGGGAAGGAGACTCCTTTCCCTCCCGTTTCAAACCAGACGGAAATCTGGGACAGGTCTGAACACAGTGAGAGCGCATTCCTCATCCCTGTCATACGCACACAATGAGACAGAGCCGGTCGGTATCTCGATTCCCCCAGCAGCTTCCCTGAAGTAACTTGTGGGAGGGGGATCTTTTTTGTGATGTGGATTAATCTCTCCGTCTACCTGTTACATCAGTTCTGGCAGTGCGTTCAGTTCATTTGTTTTGCAGTAAGCACGTATTCTAAAAAGAGCCTCTTCAGCAGAAGGATCTTGCCAGTAGTCAGTGTCCCTTCTTACAAAAGAGCTGCCACCAGCGATGGATTATTACCAGAACAAAACCCAGGTTAGGGGTTTAAACTCCCTTTTCAAGCTTTTCCTGTTTTGCCAGTTCCCAAAACCACTAAAGCGAGGAGCTGAATTCAAAATAATCTGCACAGAAGGAATTACTGTTTTGTTCCCAAGGTAATTTTCTTCCATGCAAGCTTGCACTTAAGTGCCTGCGTTTAATTACATGTTGTTAGCGTGATAGTCTTAAGATCAACAATTCTGTATCAAAGGTAACTTTTTCTTAAAGAATATTTGTAATACTGAGTCATTAAAGTTGTGTGGTAGAGCTGCCTGGTAATTGATTGACACAAAATATAATTTAGTATAAGCACTTGGACTAAAAGCAGTTTTGCTAGAATTAAGAGGTTCTTATCTGTGGGTTTCACAAAATTTGGACTCACAGCCTCAGTTTCTTAGGCTGTATAAGTGCAAGAATGTCACGTCATTTCTCAGAGAAAAACACAGAAGAAAGTTTTTGCTTTTCGGGTCAGTTTTCTTTCATGCTCATTTTCACATGTTTCATTTGCATGGAAATTTCTATATAATGGCATGAAATTTATATGTTATGTATCTTACAGTCTTTTAAAAATCCAACTCGGAGAGCTGCATCTTGAAAACTTCTTTAACATCAGAAGAATGATGTGCATTTAAAGCTTTGAATCAGTGGGATTCCTTTCTTACTTAATCTGCCTGCTTGGCGTTTGTGCATGTATCAGATGCTGATATACCACTACTTGATTTTTAAAGGAGCTCAGTCAGGATGTCGAAACTTAGTTTGTATCTCTGCATATTTCAGATATTAGACACTACTTTCTTAGATACAAAAATTACCTTTTGTGATAAAGATGATAATGAATGTGCCTTACAGATCTAAGTGAAGTTTGCATAGTAGTTGAGAAGAGATTGCATTAGCCATAGCCTTCTTAATCTTATCGATCTATCTAGCAGCTTTGGCAAAATATCAGCAGTTGCTGCCCTTCTTACTGCTGTTGTAAAGCATGTATTTAAGTACTGATTTTCTTCCTTATGCATTATCAAGAACAACAAAGAAGTTTTCATGGTTTCAAAACTGTGAAATCTCTCTTTACACTATTTAATTTTGGAAATACTGAGGTCTTTCAAAATGAAATGCCAGGTTTTTCAGGTTAAGTACAATCTGTTGATAAAAATCTGTCTATAAATTGTGTAACAGAGAAGCCAGCATTCAGCACTTTTTTTTTTTTCCAAAAGGCCAAGCAGGAATTAGCTCATCGGGTTGTTATGAACCAGGACTTAAAAAGAATGCATCTAAAACTGTACAGGTAACACAGGGAACCCGTCTCCATTTCCAGAGTCACGTACTGTGAAACATCACTTTCCAGTGTGTGTGCTGCTGCAGTGTACAGTGCAGTTCTGGAAGCCGGGAGGTTTGGCTCTGTGTGATTCAGGGAGTGTGTTACTCAACACGGGTCCCTTCCAACTCGAGGTATTCTGTGATTCTCCATGACTCTGTAGTTAATAGGTGAGTTGAAAGCTTACTGGCTGGATGAATTGATTTTACCAAGTGGTTGAAGATGGTTAAGTTTTCATGTCCCAGGGCATTGTGTACATGTATTAAAAAACAAGTTCTCAGTGCTGGTAAATTGTAGTGTTTTGTGGATGTCCCTTAGCTGCTTTTCCTCACAAATCTGTTTCTGGAGCGGCCCATGTTACACAGAGCTGGCTCTGCACTGCCTTGCAGCAGAGACGCGGGTGGTTGTGCAGCAGCTGTGGGCTGGTGAGGCTTCTCAGCCTGAGTGCACCTCGGTGCAAACAAAGAGAGCTGATTCCAGATCCCAGTGGGAAGCTTTTTACACTTAGTAACACTGCTGGCTACCAGTTTTGTAATTCTGTCTTAGTTAATTAGTAGGTATATAATAGTGTCTTAAAGGTTCAGTTAACGAGGCCTTGCTTTCAGTGATGGAGTGGAAGAGGCTTGTTAAGGTAGGGGATCAATAAGATGTTGGACAGTTATATGCGTATCATTTACCAGTTATGACTCTGTGGGTGATGGTATTGCCTTAAATCAGTGTTTCCTGAACTTGGATTAACTGACCTCTGTCAGTTGCAGAGTATGATTGATTTTTAATGCCAGTGGAGAATACCTGGAGTTTTACTATTGTGTGATTGTACGGGCCGATGACAGATGGCTGATCACAGCCATTGAGATTACCAGAAGTGCAGTGCCTGTTGAAACACATGGAGAAAGAGAAGCTGATCCTTCTCTACTAGTAGTGGGAAAGGGGTTAGGAAAGGTATGCTCTTGGAGTACAATGTGATTTCGAAGGGAAAGGAATCATATAATTTCTGTATTGTTGTCAAGCAAGGATGTTGTTTAGCAAAATGATGGGAATCTCTTTAGCTTCTACCAAAACTACGTTACAAGTAAGCAGTATGTCTCAGGCCCTTACAGGTTACTGTTTAATCTTTGCATGTATGATAATGACTACAATTAAACAAGTTTTGATAGAGTCCAGAGCACAGTCATGTGGTGGGGGGAGGGGTTGCTTGAAGTCAGTAATCTGGCTTGACAAATGCTGACTTCTCAGCTTACTGGTTTTGTTAAAGGTCTCCCATTATCACAGGTTCTAAAAGTGGGTAGTGACCGTTCTTAAGCTATGAATGCTTAAAAATCTGGTTTTAGTACTGCTATTACTTGGAATGTGCACTTCTCTCTTTCAGGTGCTGTAAGTTAAATAGTCTCTAAACTGTAATGGAGCCTGAAAAAAGGTTCTAATAGCTGTGAACGTTAAATATTTTTGGAAATGATTGCCTTATGGAGTGATTTAATGAATAGTATCCAAGTGTGCCACTGTATTTTGAAGCACAAGTTAAGTCTTACAGTAAAGACTGGCAGTGAAGCCCATAAAAACTGGAAGTAGTTATTCCTTCTGTGTTTGTGGTACAGTGCTTCTGGACCAAGAAGGAAGGGGCAGGGGGGCTCTTGTTTGGGCTACTACATGAACAGAGAGTACCAGAGGGCTGTGCTCTGAGAGTTGGTGTCCAAGTCAGGATTTCAGGCACAAAGCTTACCCTGCCTATTTAAACTTCACTAGAGCTGGGATTTCCCTAGAAAGAGTGGAGAATGGAAACACTGACAGAAGTTTAATAGGTTACTGGAGCGCGGTGTCTCAGTATAGCAGCACTTGCTACTGTGACAAGTGTGTTTTTAGTAGACAGGGCAAATGTGAGGTGGAAAGATGGAGAAGATGGAAGCGAGAGGAGTGTGGGGGTAGGCAAGGATGGTCTTAGTTGTTTGGATACAAATAATGTTAGTTGTTTCGGATCTGCTTAAAAGCCATTCTGCAGGAATTTCTATGAAGTCGGTGAAGTTAACGTTAAAGCCAGAGTTGTAGTTTTGGCCTTGTACTTGCCTCTCTTCTGTAAGTCCTCGTCCATGATCATTGCACCTTAGTGTGTTCCTCATTTTACAGTTAAAACGATTAATCTATTTGTAATTTTCAGTCCTAGAGACGTAGCGTATCATTTCAGTATCAAATCCTTTCCTTCTTCACTGTCACTTACAACGCAAATTTTTCTATCGGAAATCGTAACGCCTACATCCCATCTAAGGTAATCCCACAGTTTTCAGCTGAATTTGAGAGGCGTGAAGGATCAACTCTCACTGAATTCCATTCTCTCTTGTGAGCTGGAGTTTTTAATCCTCCCTGCTCTGTTGTCTTTCTGCAAAGCTAATGAGGGCAAGAGGTGATAACAGCTTGGTACGATCAGTGAGTGAGAGACTGGATACCTGCATACATATGCATGTTCTGAAAAATTACACTTTCTGTGTTTTTTCTTAGGTCTTTGAGGCTGGAGTTGTCTCTTCTTAACACTGCTTTCATGATATTGGCTTGCTTTTGAAATCTATGTGAAGAGAACATTTTCATATGTTCTGAGAACTAGTAGAAAATTGCTCATCTTATATTGCATTTTGGATAATTTACTACTATTATCTGTAAACTCTTAATGTCTTTGTGCTCACAAAGTAAGTTGCTCCTTCTAAAACATATTTGTGTACTTCTTTTTACCTCACTGCTAAATAGAGTTCCATAAACGCAGTGTTTAAAACTTCTTTTTTTGTGTTCAACTTCTGCTTCCTTTCTGTAGTCATAATTTTCTGTCATCTGCCTCAAAAGATGTTTCTGGAAAAGTAATCATAACACCATTTGTGTCATGACTTAAGGAGGAGCGTTGGATTTTTTTGAGAAGAAAACAGAGGATGGAAGCTGTGGGAATACAGGAGCTACGTTGCAGGTTTTCAGCTGGAGCTCTGTGCATATTATAAAGCAGAACTTCGACCTTGAACATTACAGACAACGTACAGTCAGTTATAACAGTTTTAAATGATATAAACGGATTGCTGCATACCTTGCCTTGGTGTACCTTGCGGCTTCTGCTTCTTTATGCCAAATGCCCCATTTCTGGTGGGAATTTCAATGGAAAAATATACACATTCCCAAAGTATTTTATTAACTGTGGCTTTTGTCCTTGGACTCTAGTGCTGTTGTGTTCCTCAGAAACAGCTCCACTGCATTTTCTTCATTCTGGTGATAAAAGAGAGACGTGGAAAGAGGCTTAGATTCTTTCTGCTTAGGTTTTACCCACCTTTGTTTCTTCCTATCTTCATGTTGTTCTGTGTACCATAAGTACAGCAGTGCTTGATGAAGGTGAGGCCTTCATTCTGTAAGGCATTGCACAGTCACAGGACAAAAGCCTAATCCCTGTTCCAAAGCACCTAACGGTCTACATGTAGAACAAGACATGGCTGTTGAATGGACAGCAGAATACAAGAAAACCACTGTGGTTTGTTTTTATTCATATGCAGTAGAGTGGTTCTTCATGAATGTTTCAGATCAACTCTTACCCTATTTTTTTTTTATGGTTTTCACCTTCCACATTTTCTGTGTTATGTATACACACATATATAAGTGTGTGTGTGCACGTATATACATAAAGTTACAACCAGTCCTTTTTAGAGCTCCAGCACCCCAGTCTCTTACTGCTAAGGAACCATCCTGTCAAACCCTGTTTCCCAAAAGCAAATAACATTTATGCCTGAAGCTTTAGAAAATTGTCCCTAGCCCCATTTCAGTACCTCTTCCCTTTATTTCGGTTATCATGAGGGCTTCCCCATACTTTACTTCTGTTTAACAATCTCCTTATCTCTCTTACTTTCTTAAAAGTTGCTTTGGTACAGAGATTACCATTGGTTTGCTCTGTCTCCAGGAGCTCCCTGGACTTGCCCTTGTGGCCCAGCAATGAGGCCGGGTCCTAGAAGGGGTGATGCAGCCCTGTCCATGGTCCTAGAGCCCCAGCCCAGCTCCATGGGGCTTTGGCCAGTTGGGCTCTCTCCAGTGGATGGGCTAGCAGCAAGAGGCCTCACTTGCCTTCAGTCCTCAGTGGCTCCAAATAAATGTTATATTCAATGAAGTTGCAAGAGAGGGAAGAACCTCCTGTTGATAGGAGATTGGAGGAAAAAAAAGAAATGGGAAGTCAGGAGACACTCACTGGGTAAAAATTTTCTACAGATTTTTCTGCTGTAGGAATGTCTTCCATCCCCCCTCTCCTTCCCATTCTATGTAAAGTGATGTGTGTAGCTCAGGAGGATTTGTAGATGCTATACAGAATAAGCATGATAAGAAAATTACCAACCACGTATGGGTAGGAAAGCATGAATGTGTGATTCTGAAGAAGTGGGTGCTGGTGGCTGGGGTAAGTCTGATTGGAGGAGGCAGAGTCAAAAGTGAAGAAGAGGTGACTGGTGTTGCCTTCCCGTAGGCATTAGAATCAAAGACAGCTGTCTTACATCTGATGCGAAAATGAGTGCTATTACAACAACCAGGGAGAGGTATGCATTGCATAGAAGTTGAATGGAAGGGTTTTTCAGTACTGTCATGAACAGATGTGACTGAGGAACACTATTTATTTGTCAGGGCCAGATTTTCGTTGTAATCAAAATGAAATGACGAGATAATGAAGCGTTGCAGAGCAAAAGGCTGTGTATGGATGTCATAGAGATACTGTGCAGAAGGGAACAGCATGGGTGATGGTAGGTTTCAGTTTAAGGCAACCTGTTGGTTATATGGTTGGGCTGTTTGCTAACGTGGCAGGCATGGAGGAAGAGGGCAAGGGGAAATAAAAGAGAGCCATGTTTCAGCCACATTATGGTTGGGCGTCTGTGGTTACGGCCAGGATGTTCATTTGCACAGAAGGAAACATGTAGGAGCAGAATATACTGTTGTGAGGCAGCAATCAGATGGATGCTGTGGATGAGACAGGAAGCAAGCGAAGTGTTTGTTGAATCATTAAAGGTTGTATCATTGTATATTAAAAGCAAAACAAAGCAGTTAAAAGCAAAACAATCCAAAAAGTTGTATTCAGAGGAAAAAGTCATCAAACTGAGAGCTGATGAAATCAGCAGAACTAAAGAGTTAATTTACTAAAGCATGAAAAATATAATATATCTCAAGAAAGGGGAAAATCATGGGAAAAACTGTGGTCTTGGAAAACAGAGAAGAATGTCATGAATGAACAGAGTGTGTCCACGATGGGGGGAAAAGGACTGATCATTGGAGGAAAGTTGTGTGTTGGAAGAGTATGTGTAAAGGAAAAGGGCCAACTTGTAAAAGTCAAGTTTCTGTAGCTGTAGCAGCAGGCAGCAAGGAAAACAAAGGCATTCTTTAGTCACATAGAGTTGTGAGGAGACAAAGAAAGGATGGTACGCAGCTGAAAAGTAGTGATAAAGGGAATGCAAGTATTACCAAATCTAAACAAGTGTTCTACTGCAGTTTTCAAACTCTAAGTGGGGAAGTAGGTAGAACGGAGAGCAGAAATAGAAATGCAAGCAAGCGAAGCGAAAAGCAGGACTTTGAGCTTAAAGCGCTCAGTTTGTTGGGGCTGATTAACTTGTTTCCCAGGATTCTGAAAGAACCAGGATATTTGCTTGCAAAGACTCCTAATGAATCCTCTGAGGACTAAGATGATAATTCACTTAAGCACAGAGGGGTAAAAAAAAATAAGTGGGGGTGGAAGTAGAAGAACAAATAATTTCTGCTAATAAAAATTATTGCAGTAGATGCAGAAATGCAGACCTTGGCTGTTAAATGGAGGAGGAGAGAGGTTTTGATTCAGATACTGCAAGTATCCCTGGCTGAGCGGCAGGCTAGCAAAATAAGCAGCTCCTCTTCCTGCTTCCAGAAATATGTGAAAAATAATGCCAGCAGCTATTTGCAGGAACCGCCACTGCTGGAGGATGGTTCTTTGGTGTTTGCTTTAGTTTTTGAAGTTGTAACGAGTTGTGTGAGAACTTCACATTGGGAGAAATTGTGAATGAAGGGTTCTGGGAGTTTTTCAGTACTCTGCAGAAGAAAACACCAAGGGAATGAACAACGTTTGAATTGATAGACCATCCAAGAATTAATACAGTTGTTATATGAATTGTTTTTAAAAAGATTGAAGAACTATTTTGAAGTAGTGTCTGATCTTAAACTGCTTTAACGCTTTGATTATTGAGGCTCATTGAAGCAGTGTGTTCTGGCCTCCAGTGTGGCGGCTCCTTCTTTGCTCTTTCCCTGGTGCTTACAAGTTCTTAGAAAAATAGAATTGCTGAGAGCCGTGATTTTAAAGCTGTGTAGGAAGGTTTTCATGTGAGGTTAAAATCCCTGCTTTACTGTGTTTCATCTCAGACTTCTTCTTAAACTCACCTGGAAAATGTAGATAAAGATAGGGAACGGCACAGGTTTGGTGTCTATAACTATGGAGTTTATTGCAGGCTGCTGGTAGGGGGATTTCTCTTTTATCTTCTCGTCTTTCCACTGTCTCACATTTGTTAGCACCAAGCTCAAGCTCTTCTGTATTCAGAAGGCTCACTGTATGCAGTTGTTCTTGATGGGACAGAGACGTAAGCAGGAGGAGATTCTGCTGTTAGATACCAGATTTGCCTGTGATTAAGATGACTATCAGCTTCTTTCATTCGGACTAAATCCAGACTTCTTTCACAAAATTACGTCAATATTGGAATTAAGGGGAGGAGAAAAACTTGGCTAGGAAACAACAAAAGAGGGGAATGCAAGATAAAGACTTAGAAAGTAATAGACAGCTGAAACATGTAAGAAGAAATATGAGGATCAGTAAAAAGTGAAGAGCAGGAGGATGAAGTCTTGATTAAAAACAAACGGGGAGTAGAGGGGATCATCCAGCAGCAGAAGCGCTGATGGTGTGTGTGTGTGTTGTGGAGGAGGGTCAGGAACTGACATAGGCAGAGCATTAGGAAAGGGAGAAGGAAATGTATCAGAAGTCTAAGGAAGTTCAGAGAAATAAGAATTGACAGGAACTGCAGAGGAAGGGAGAATGCGTCAGTGTTTCTGCAGAAAGTGGGGTGAAAGTGGCAGACAGCAGGCATGGGGAGAGGGCTGATGTGAGGAGGGTCAGCAGAGTAAGGAGGTGGGCAGGGAGTGTAGGAAAGGGATAGTGGTGGAGGGTGATAGCCGTGGTGCAGCCTACCGTGCAGTTCGAGAGAGTGGGAGTAGAGTTGTGTGCTCTATACAGAAAGTGGGACGTAAGACTGAGTGTTATGCAGACTCTCTTAGTGCTGCTTTGCAGGAAATAAGCTTGGGTAATGTGATGTATTTTTTTGTCTAGAGCAGAAGGCTTTGTTTTCCAGTGTAGGTGTTGGGCAGAATTTGAAAAGTTTGCTTCTTTGTATAGGGGAATTCTGTTCACTTTACTATGTAAGTGATGTGAGTGAAATGTATTTCTTTGGAGTATTCTTTAATAGGTGGCTATAAAAGTTAACACGATGGAACATGCAGTATAAATTCTACCATCTGACATTTTAAACCATAGAAAAATGAAGAATTGAAAGTGAGGGCTGAGACTCAGCTCCCTATTGTCTCAGGGCAGCGTGGTGGAGGGGAGCACCTGCTGACTGCAGACCCCTCAGCTATCCCTGATTAAAGATCAGATTATCCATGTAGCTCTGGTCTGAAATCTATCTTTCTGTCTAGGCATTATGCTAAGTATACATGTACGTACATGAAAACAGCTGAAGTGATTAGAACTGGGCAAATTACATTTCTGAGGGCTTTGTTCTACACTTAGAGTATATGAAGGCAAAATATTGAAGCGATGTGAACGTTCGCACAGATTATTTTCTCATGTTTTATGGTTTATGTTCTTTGTACAAGAGTTCTTACTGGGATATGCAATTTTAAGGAAATTTAGGCTGTATTTCAGGGAAGGCGAGTTAGAAACAAATGCATTTCCTAATCATTTTAAGCCCCTTCAATCAAACAGGATTACTGTTTGGCTATAGCAATAGGAGTGGAAATTTCCTTAGCACATGCAAGCACAGAGCCCCTGCTCTGTTATCACATGCAGTACAGACTCATGCAAAGCACATGTTTTTAATCACTTGTTTGTTTTACAGTACTGTAGGAGTGTGTTACCCAACAACAAAAGTGACGGTGGAGTCCTCCTACATGTTGAGTTTCTTGTAGGCTAGACACTAGCTGCGCTGAGGAGAGTAGCGTTACAGAGGCAGTGAAGTAGTAAATCTTTTGTAAGCTGCTTTTTGTTTGGTTTCATTCATTCTTCTGCTTTGTTCGTTCTTTTCTGTTGCTTTACTGCTCTCTTGGTGGCTGTTGGTGGTTGACATGTTTTTCATATCAGTAGTTTTTGCCAGTCATGCATGGAATTGGTGATGCTGTCATGTTATGGGTGCGGAGCCACATAGGTTCAGACATTTGTCTCGTGAGTTTCAGACACAGAGCCAGTAGCTGGTTCCTCTTTTCCAGAGAGCAGAACAAAAGTGCTGATAGGCCTGCTCCTGCCTTTGTGTCGCTGCAGTTGGAAAGGCAGTTGTTGTTCAGTGCTTTGTGTTAGGTAGCTGGCTGTGTATGAATTTATCTTCCTGGTGGTCAGTGGAGGAAAGTCTTGATTAATCCGTTTTATAGATATCTTCGGTGTATTTGAACTCCCTAACTAGTTTGGCAAAGGTCATGCAGTTGGGAATGCTTTTGTTTCCACATCAAATATGGTGTAAATGGCTATTTTTTATCTACTACTGGATGCACTAGTAACTCTGTGACTTAAGTATCGCTTACACTTCTAGGAAGCTGTCCTTAGCGGCAGGAGTGCCTGAACCATTAATTTTAGCTGCACTTAAAGCTATCGCAACTCCAATTTAAATGATTGTTTTCAGGAGTGCAGTAGTCAGTAGTGTCTTGAGATCTCTCTCATTCAGCACCTGAAATGAATGCCAATGTATGATGGTTTGGATGGGTTCTCTGTTTAAAAACACATTCCCAAAGGAAAATTAAGAGACTATTATTTTTATGGATTTATACAACAGACATGCAAGCCCTTTACAGATGGTTGCAGTTTGACAAAGCATCAACAAAATGAGATGAATGCAGTTTCTTTTTTTTTCCAATTAACTCATATAGGAAGATACTGATGTTATCAAATGTTTGATTGGCATAACTGGGCCAATCTGTTACTTGCATTAGCTGCTGTTAATTGTGCTATCGTGCAGTTATTCTTTCACTGGAAGAAATGTATTAATATTGAGAGACCGTGCAGGGGTTTTCAAAGGCAGTGCACTGCACTACAGAGTTTGGAGTGAAAATTAAAGGTTGAAGTCCAGAAGCCACTATAGAAATAATTTTATGGTATTTCAAGAGAAAATGAGTTTTATTATTGGGCACTCTGCTTTCACATGAGAACTGCCAAATTAAACAGAAAGTTTGACTGTAGAAAATGCATTAAATTGTAAAAGGAAGCAACTCGTCAATAAAGAAAACTAAGCTGTAGTAGTTAATATGCCACCAGTGGTACAGATAGACCTATCTCTACTTATCCTAATCTTAACAGCTGGTTCAGTGTTTGGTTTAGCTGAGGTGAGTTGCCTTTGTCTTTTGGATCTCCTCTAATTACTGTCGTTCTTGGAGGAATACACTGTCCTAAAAGATCCCAGAGTATCACAAACTAGGCAGTTTGTGTGCCTATTGTTGCCTTTCAGAACGGCCACCTCAGGTGTGTGTGCGCACACAGACATACATATACGGATACACACACACATATCTACACCAAAGATGTTCATAATATTGATCTTTATTGTTTATTTCTGTTGAGAAGCTCTCAGAGGCTTGTCAGGGTTGGGGTTTGAGTATGCTGTATTACTGTATGCTGTGTTCTATTCTTGGTTAATTTATTGTCCCTGGAATCACTTGATAAAGTAAGAAGTTAAACTCAAAGAAGATGTGGATGGGGAGGAAGGGGTCAGTTTATTGGCATCCACTTGTTCTGTGCACACACGCCACAAAGATTTTCCTTTTCAAAGCAGAATAAGTTCATCATACATTAGGAACATTAACTGTTTAGTTTCTCATTGTTTCACAGGGTTTGCATCTGGGATATATGCCTGGTTTAAGCAGAGATATTGAAAGATTACTGAAAATAAATTAGGCCACTGATGTGAAAACTTGTCAGTATTTTGAAATTGTTTCATAGTCCTATATAAAACTAAAAATTCTCTATTCAAAAAGCTTGTCATACGCTGAGTGGAAAGGCATTATGTTCTGCAAAGACTAATTCTTGTTTACTCTCATGTTCAAAAGGGTACTAGGGAAAAGAGTACTGCACTGAGAAATCTGCAAAAGGAAAGTCTCAGCAGCCCAGTTCATTGTAAATGCTATTGAATGATACATGGTGAGGGTTAGAATCATAGAATCCTTAGAGTTGGAAAGGACCTCTGAGGGCCATCTAGTCCAACTCCCCTGCAAAGAACAGGGACACCACAGCTAGATGAGGTTGCCCAGGGCCTGATCCAGCCTCACCTTGAAAGTCTACAAGGACGGGGCGTCAACCACATCTCTGGGCAACCTGTGCCAGTGCCTCACCATCCTTAATGTAAGAGATTTTTTGCTTATATCTAACCTAAATCTATCCTCTTTGAGCTTGAAACCATTTCCACTTGTTCTGTCACCACAGACCCTGCTAAAGAGTACAGACTCTTTCCTGTAGCTCCCATTTAGATATTTAAAGGTTGCTTTCAGGTCACCTTGGAGTTTCTCTTCTCCAGGCTGAACAACTCCAGCTCTCTCAGCCTGTCCTCATAAGGAGAGGTGTTCCATCCCTTGGACCATTTTTGTGGCCCTTCTCTGGATGCTCTCTAACAGGTCTGTGTCTCTCCTGTACTGAGGACTCCACATCTGGATGCAGTGCTCCAGGTGAAGCCTCACATGAGGCAGAGTAGAGGGGCAGGATCACCTCCCTTGACCTGCTGGTGTCGCTTCTTTTTACGCAGCCGAGAATACGGTTGGCTTTCTGGGCTGCGAGGGCACGTTGCTGCCTAATGTCTAGCTTCCTATCCACCATTATCCCCAGCTCCTTTTGGCAGGGCTGCGCTCCATGCTTTCATCCCCCAGCTTGCATTGGTAATGGTGGTTGCCTTGACCCAGATGCAAGACCTTGCATTTGGATTTGTTGAACCTCATGAGGTTCACCTGGGCCCACTGCTCAGCCTGCCTAGGTCCTTCTGGGTGGCTTCCCATCCCTCTGGTGTGTCAACCACACCCCTCAGCTTGGTGTCATCAGCAAACTTGCTGAGGGTGCACTCGATCCCACTGTTGAATGCCATTAATGAAGATATTAAAGAGTATCCATCCCAGCACCGGCCCCTGTGGGACACCACTCATCACCAGTCTCCATCCAGGCATTGAGCCATCGACCTCCACTTGCTGAACTCAACCCTGCAGCCAGTTCCTCATCCATCGATCAATCCACCCATCAAATCCATATCTTTCCAATCTGGAGAGAAGGATGTTGTGGGGTACCATGTCAAAGGCCTTACTGAAGCACAGACAGATAACATCAGTGGTTCTTCCCTTGTCCATTGATGCAGTGACACAATCATGAAAGGCCACCAGGTTGGTCAAGCAGGATTTGCCCTTGGTGAAGCCGTGCTGGTTCTCCCTTATCAGCTCCCTGCCTTCTGTGTGCCTTGGCAGAGCTTCCAGAAGTATCTGTTCCATGACCTTCCCTAGCACAGAGGTGAGACTGACAGGTCGGTAGTTCCTGGTCTCTGAATCATGAAGGGCTTAGGTGGATGCAGACAGAGGTGCAGATATGAGGCTGGAGAAATGTTCCTGCAGAGTGAGGACCAGAACGTTTCACCACAGAGGAAGAGACAGAAGTTGACGTGGCTGTTCAAGACAGCAGTCCATTGAGCTTCATCTTCAAAAGTGTTTCTGAAAAAATGTGCTCTTATTTTACATGATGAGGTGTCTTAGATTGTTGAAGCACATAATATTAAATAAATGGGTATGAATGTCAGCAGTTAGTGCAAGTGGAAAATTAGACAAGAATTAAATCATACGCACCTTTTGTTTAAAAAATAATCCCTGTAAAGAAGTAAAGTCTGTTACTTTGCTTATGAGATCTCTATTTAAAATCCACTCGCCTCAGATTTGGAAGCAGATAGCTGCAATTATGATGGTAAAATTGTAAAAAGAGAAATGGAGACTGCATTACTCACTATAAAATAAACTAAGAGGTGGCTGTGTTCTCGAGAACTAGTTGGCGTCAGAGGTCTCCATTCTTTTCTCTTAAGCAAGAAGTGTCATGAAACAAAAATGCTTGGTATCTGCCCCCCCCTTGCTTAAGTGTCTGTCCAACGTGATACAGTGAGGGACCCACCTGGAAACTGAGTTAGCAGGCCCCTTTTTTGCTTAGTGTGCAGCAGTGTCATGCAGTGACTAGTCAGGACTAGGGGCTTTGTAGGCTCTGAACCTCTTGTTCAAGATTTCTCTTTATTGATGGAGAGAATTTCTGAGATCACCTGTTTGACCTTGTACAGTGACTTAAAATATTGTGCTCAGGTGTGTTTGTGTGGAGTCTCCTTCTATGGACATATTTGAGACCTGGCTGGACACATATCTGTGCGACCTATTGTAGGGTACCTGCTTTAGTAGCAGGGCTGGACTTGATGGTCTCTTGAGGTCCCTTCTAACCCTTGAGATTCTGTGATCTGTGGTTCTGTGGTACAGCAGTGCCAAATTTTCCCATCTCTTACTTTGCAGTAGGTTACCTTTTACTTACAAGTGTAAATTTCCCGGAGCAATAGCATTACCTCTTTTTGCCACGCATACCCTTAGCTGTATGTACAGTGGTTTAGAGCTTAAATGCTTACTACTCTTTTCTGCCAGATAGCCCAGTGCTTGTTCAAACAGATTGCCTTGGCACCGGGCCCACAAGAACCACAAACCCGGATGCTGGAGAAGTGTTGCTTTTGTGGAAAGGGGCTTTGAGAGACAGCTCTGCATTAAACCCCATCTTTTTTTATCGCATGCCTGTCTCTGTGCTTTCATAGTCTCTTAAGTAGACACGTCTCAGGCCTAAGACCTACGTATATATAAATTAACTGCCATGATTATTGTGGAATATAATATTCTGGAACACTCCTTCAAGTGTACTTTCCAAATAAAGAAGTCACTCGAAACTAAACTGAGTTGAGAATGTGGGACTTGTGTCCCAGAGGATGCAGATGAAGCCCCGGCCTCTCGGAATGTGCCAGGTGATCAGTGGACAGAGGCTGGAAAAGGAGTAATGCATGGAGGGAGGAAATGACATAAAGAGAAGAGAATGGAAATAGGATTTTGGAGGGGGATGAAGGAACTTAGGAAGCTTTTTACCACCTTCTGTAACAGAAAGATAGATTGAGGGTAGCAGTGCAGAGAGTTCGTTTGCGATAGAAAAATAACAAACTGAGAACGTCTGTGAGTGCCTCTGATCTTTTGACAGAGAGAGACAATTACAGCAAGATCCAGATTGCCTTTAAAGATGCACCAGAAACGTCAAAAGATGGTGCTTGCTGGTACGGTCTGAGTGTTCAAAACTTGCTGTTGTTACTGTGTAAATAAGAGCAGGCTGGCTGAGCGCGGGAGCTGACTTCTGCTCTGCCTCTACTGCAGTCGTTCGCTCACTTCTCCTTTCCATACTAGCTGGCTGTGTTTCTTTCTGCATCCTTTTGTCTCTGGGAAGGCTGTTCCTATTTGTGTTCAGCATTTGCAGCAGCCTCTGGCACTGTTATTTATCCTGAAACACTAGAAGGTGTGAGGTACAGAGTGATTTATGGCTGTTGTGTAGCGCAGTACTTTAATACAAATTACTGAAATTGAAGATGAGGTTAGATTTTGCTTTAAAGATAGAGCGGTTAAAATCATTGTTTATATTGGATTTTAAAGTAATATGCTCTATTTTATTTGTGTCTTTGTTAGTTAAATGGGCAGTATGGGGTAAAGCACATAGGATCTTTCTCCAGGATGATTTGGGGATTTGTTTGCCAAGATGTTGTTATTTCTCCGCCACGACTTACGTGATCTTCTCGTTGTAGTTCCAATTGACCCCCCCCTTAAAAAAAAGAAAGAAAGAAAGAAGCATTGGTTGAGACTTTTAACAAACTTGGATCCAGATAACCAGAAATCACAAATAGTTAATTTTAGCCTTTCTAAACTGAAACTTCTGTGGGTAAGAAGAATGGAATGTATTAGAGACTTTCAAATGTTTTAAGTAAGTAAGGGAGCAAAGATGAAGGCCTCCTCCTTCTCCTTCCTCCCTCGCAGCTTCCCACAGCTTGCTGCACTGCAGTCATCAAAGCGCTCAGGCTGGGCTGCGGAAAAACAGTTAGAGTTTGCTCTTGCTCTTATGTGGAGTTAGAAAACTTGGTTTCCTGTTTCTCTTGAGAGTAGCCTGTTGGGCTGCGTCGCGTTTTCTGGTTGGGTGTCTCTCAGTCTTTTCTTCTTAAAGTGCTTGCTGGAATCTAGGAGATTATCATGGGGAAGGATGTATGTGGGCTTTTCTTCCGTCACTGCTCCAAACATACTGCTGGCCACTGCTGAGAGAGGATACCAGGTTAAATGGGCTGCCGATCTGACTCAGCGTGGCTGTTTTTCTGTTCCTTTACATATACTTTTTGGGCCATAAAGGTATAAGGCACTGGTGCAAGTGGACTTTCCTGAGAAAGCAACCCAGACTTCTGTAAATTTGGCACAAATGGTGTCTGCACATTTCTGGCTTCCAAGTGACCATCTAACCAGTAGAGCCCATGGGCTGGCCATTCGTCCTGCTACTGCTTTGTTGTTCCCCACGTCCTTTGATTCTTTAAAAGGTGCCAAAATCTTCAGGATGTTTACCCAGTTTGTTACTTATTTTCCTCCTCCAGTTAAATATAATAAAAATAGAACAGTTTGTTTTTGCCCTGCTGCACTGAAAAGAGCAAGGAACACACTCATTTCTCTGTTGTCAGCCTGAAATGTGCCGAATATATTATTAATTTGAAGCACCCTCCTGTCCAGAAGAAAGAATCCAGAATGTTGTGCAGACCTATTGAGAGAATGCAGATTGTTTTAGACCATGCTAGTTTTGAGATTTTGAGGCTAGTCTTTGGGAAGCAACAATAAGTGTTTGAATATTGTATTTCCCAGGGGACTGAAATCTTCCTAGGCAATGTGAAATGCACTTGAACAGATTTATTATTGTTCTTATTTTAAAGTAGCAGGAGAGGTTGTGGCTCATGGACTAGGATGTAGAATAGCATTTCAGGAAGTTTCATTAACCTAGTGCTGATTTCTTTGTAGTAAGATGGGTTTGGTTCTAATTAGCTGGCATTTTTCTTTGTTCAGAGTAGAAAGCTTTGAAGCAGTTAAAATGGAAATTGGCCTTTGGCAAGTGAAACTGGACTTTGTTCTTAGAGCAGGAGAAAAGCCGTGCTACTGATCAGTGAGCTGTAGTGCAGCCCTTCTGTCTCAGTGTAGCGCTCGTTTTGAAAGCTGTGTTGTCTTTATTTTGGTATGTTGGCCCCCTGCCTCTGATAATTAAGGACATACATGTTGCTAAATTCTCATCAGGCATGTGGAGCTTAGCAAAAAAATTACAGTGATTTGAATTGCTGCTTCTGCAGTCAGCATGTACAGGCTTTAGAAGTTCATTCACTTTAATGGTACCATTTTGACATCTTCAGTCTGTGGCATTCCAAAAAGCTAACGCTGATGTTACTGGATTCCTTTGGACACGTTACTGATGTATTTTCCCAAGTGTATTTGTGGTGGGTGCCAAGATGTTAACCACAGCTAGTTAGCAAAGAAGTGCGATTTAAAAAGAAGTCATACATTGCAGGTAATTTGGGTGGGTGGGTGCCTGTCTTGCATGTGATCATGTGTGGTAGTGGCACAGGCGGATAGAACAAGTTGAAGGCAGAGCAAAAAAAAAAAGAGAGAACTTAGATATTTCATTTGAGGTAAATGAACTTGTTTTGTGTTCTTTTTCACCGTGTCATTGTAGGTTGTAAGGTACAAGGCATTTTCACACAACATCATGTTTCTGTGCCATTATAAGAGATTAGCTGTGCATTTTGAAGGATACTGATGTGAATACCACGCTTGATAATTAATTTCCTTGCGTTCATTTATTTTAATTCAATATTAGTACTTATTTAGAAGCCTTGAAATATTTGTCAAGAGAACAAGATCCACTCTGGTTGCTGGTAACATGTTTGTTTTAGAGTGCCCAACAGCTTGGTTCTCAGAGGATGTCTGTAATCTCTAGGTATGCTACTGCAACACCACATAGGTGCGATGTAAAAAGAAGTGTATCTGAGAATCATTCACAAGATCAGCATTAGAAGGCACATAAATGAGCAGAAGACATAAATAGCATGTTCAGAAAAATACTGTGTTGGCAAGGGCACTGTCAAGAAGGTTGCTTTGAGTTTGCTTCAGTTCATGCCACATATAACAAGTTCTACAACAAAGCAGCTTCTTTACTAATATGCTGTATCTATAGAATGCTTTTTTTCCCCCTAAATTAAAGTTGTTCTTACTATTTTTAACAAAAGGGAAGTCAAGGAAGTCTAAGCCCTTATCAGTAGAAACTGAGTGGGAGCATGAAAGTAATTCAGATGTCCTCTTTGAGTATGCTGTGCTGGAGTAAACAGGTGCCAAAATAAACAATTGCCATAGGGTGAGGGATGTTGGACTTTCTTTGAGTCAAGGCTCGAAGCATTAAATGGGAGGGCAAAACGATCCCACCATATGAATTAAATGATGCCTTTTTTCTGATTCAGAAGTTTTCTGGGCATTGTAAATGGGTAAAAAAAAAAAGGCTAGAATATGCAATATCAAATATCAGAAGCCACTTTAAATTTCAGTGCTTCTGGCACAGCAGTTGAAGGAGGGGAGGGCAGCATTTTGGTGTGTGTGTGTGCGCGTCAATGCAGCGTGTGTGTATTTATGACATGGAAATCACAGAATTGTAGGGGTCTAGAGATGATCGAGTCTGACCACCCTGCAGGTTCCGTACAGCAGGTCACACAGGTAGGCATCCAGGAGGGCCTTGAATATCTCCTGAGAAGGAGTCTCCGCATTCTCTCTAGGCAGCCTGTTCCAGTGCTCTGTCATCCTCACAGCAAAGTTCTTCCCTGCGCTATACTGGATGTAAATGAAAATATCATAAAGCTACAGCTGTATGTAGACTCCTTTCTTATGGTAAGATTTGGACGAAGAAAAGGATGAGAAGATATGAAGAACTAAAACTAAAACTAAAGAAAACAGCTCGTGTTTCAGAATTTTATACTGAGATATGATTCCTTTGAATCCTGAGTTGTGAGTAGGGACCAACGTCTTTCACTGAAACAAAAAGCAAGCAAGGCAGAGCCCCATTTTTAGGACCATAAGCAAGGCTAAAATGTAGTATCGGTGACTGGAAATGTTTCAGTATTTCATGCATCAGTCTGTAGACATGGATCACCTCTCTAGAATGACGTCGTATCAAAAGATTTCACAGAGCATTGGAGGACTAAAAGAACCTTCCTACAGGGCAAGTCTGGATCTTTACGGCTGCAGGAACCACCACAGCAATCCTTCAGAAGTTCATTCAGGCCCCTCTATGATGGCCTGGTATTTCTTTTACCCTTCATTCCCAGGCTTTCCAGAACTGGATTCGTTTTCCTGATTTCCAGCTGCAGTTTGTTCACGTGCAGCTTTTACTCAGCTGATTTTGTGCTTATGTTAGTTTTAGCTTAAATGTTTCTGAGTGCTTATCCCTTTTTCTTCTTCGTTAGCATCAGGTAGGATCATTTCAAGTTTGGAGAGACCAGGCTGCAGCTTGTCTGTCAGGGTACCTGAACAAGCGTAGGGTGTGGGCTATCGGTACCATATGAACCCATCAAAATCAAATTGATTGTCAGTTCTCTAAGTAATAGACTGGAGATCCTGTCAGGAAGGTAGCCTATTCCTCCTTCATTCTGTGCTTTTTTGTATTTTCCTTATGATCCCTGTTGTGCAATGGATATGTGCTGACTCCCTTTGGCTGCGGGCCTGATGTAGGTTTTCTGTAGCTTATTCCAAATAATCTAATTCCAAAACCAGAACAGTTCAAGAAGAACATTTACTTCCATTCTGTATTTCACATCCTAGTGGGTGAATACAACATCTGTGTCACATCCTATTTTGTGCATGTAATTGTTCTGGAAGTGTTTGTTACAGAGTCAGACTTCCACTGATGTGGAAAGACACATAAACTGGTGGCATCAACACCTTGGACCTACAAAATGCTTTTTCTCCCTAATTTTTTGGCAAATGATCTCCCAGTTCATATATGCATTGTGCCCCAGGTGAAATGACTTTGCAGTCTTCACTGTTGAATTTCTTACCATTATCACTGATTGCATCAGTTCTTTAATTCAACAATAAAACACCCACGTTCTTAAGGAATGAAACACAATTTATTCTTCTGGCAATTTTGTTTGTTTTGTCCATTGCAGTATTCCTCTGGGCTTCATATGGAGTGCTTTATGTCACAAATTGCTTCAGTTCTTCACTTTTTTGATTGATTTAGGGAAGAAGTAAGTTGAGTCCATGTTACCTTTGTACAAAGAGGGTATTGGATGCTTTGCTACTGGGAGTACTCTTCTGTGCTGTTTGTGGCTGAACACCTGAACAGAAACTGAGCAAAGTCCTCTGCAAGCAAACCCAGTGTATCTTCTCCTGGTGGTGTTCAGCCATTTAGTTTCATTCATGTTGGTTGTTTCAGTGTCTGCAGCTCAGTGTCTGCTGTCACCTTAGAAGTGTGGTACCACTTTCCAGCCAAACTGAACTACTCAGCCTGGTTTATTGTGGTGAAGGAACATAGGAAGGAAGGTTAAGACTAGTGTAATGCTAAGGGTGAGAAGAGAGAAAAAGAGAGGACAGCAGTAAGTGCTTGCTGCGCTCAAGTAGCCGTTTCTGTAATTCTTGTTCAGAAATGGTCTTGGAGATTTTCTTCAGCAGGAGCACACAGGTTTGTTGGTCATTCTACTTACTGCTGCTTGTCCCTTGCCTTCTCATCTGAGTTTTATTGAATCCAGCTGAAAAAAGTTTTTCTCCATATGTCACTTTGCAGACAGATCACTTGTCTGCTGTGGTTCACCACTGGTCCCCACAAACACTTGTACAGGAGCAGCTGAGAGGACGGAAGGAGTCCCAAGCAAGCCTATGCTGGCTGTCTGGGAAATGTTCATCAAACTACGGCCTTAGGTTTTGCTTGCTCTGTCGCACCTCGGTCTTCTCTAGAGGTTTTCTTTTTGGCATGCATGTTTTGAATGTTAATGTGAACCAACTGCCTAACCTTGCCTTGATATTCAAACTGCCAGCACCATTATGTTATGGCATTAGCTTTGTGTTCTGGTGTGTAATCCTAGAGAAAGCAGGAGTCGATCGGGAGGTTTTGGCAAACCAAAATGATGACTTTAATTGAAGAGAAGCTAAAATTTTCCCTTACTGAGAGTCTGTGCTTTCTGACTGATGCAGTCATGGCCAACGTACCTTTAGGTCTATCTGTAACCCTCACCACAATAGTACGAGTGGTTTGTAATTCAACCAATGCATTTATCCTTCCTGCACTCTCCTTTTATTGAAAAAAAAAAAAAACAACAACCCATATTCTCTTCTTTTTTTTCCCATAACTAAAGTGCAGGCATTAAATAATTTATCAGCTGCACACACAAATCTGAGGCTCAGCTGGGAACTAAATCTGTAGCTTCAAAGACTCTGGCCATCATCTTTCCCTTGGGCCATTAATTGTGATGCATGTAGTGGGGGATGTTGCTTTCTTTTCCTTTCCAAGAGAGGAATTGCTCTTTGATGAAGTCATTGATGAAGTTATCTTTCCTCTGTAATCAGCTGGTCGGATGGGTGCTCTGCTGAGGTTACTTTAGTGATCACTTAATACGCAACGAGGGAGTTACCTTCTGTGTTTCCATGCAGGCAGGTGACTGTTCTGACCTTTGAGACTGCACTGTATACTGGTGTGTTTTAATGGCTGCAGTCCGAGTTACTGAAGTGAACAGAGTCCCGTGTGACTTTTATGGGCTTTCTTAGGGTTTTTTTCAGACCATCACAGGTGATAATGCCTCTGTACTTCTTCTAATACATTTCAGATGCCAACTGTAAAGGCACAGGAGGTAAAAGTTCCAGCGGCCGTAGCAGTGCTGTCACGCTGTAGTAGGAAGGCAGCGTCGAAATGTGTGCGTTTCCATGGAATGCTGCAGAGATGTTGCCTAGCTATTTGTGGTCTAAATAGATTCAGAATAATCCCTTAATTATGATGGATAATCTTTCTGTTTGCATTCTATATGTTGAGATGGGTTCCTGGGGACTGACTGGTATGCATCATTTGTCTTATACAAATGGTTAGCAGTAAAACAACAGTAGGTTGTTTTTGCTGCAGCTTACTGGAACCTTTTGAATGAAAACTGGTATGAATTTTGTGCTTTCTGTTTGCTGTTCTAGTGTGTAGCATGCTAAATAGCTCTTGGCATAATGTAATGTCCTGGTTTTGGTATTGTTCTTCAGGGAGGCCCAAGCTTTGGAATTCATATTTAAATTTTCTTGCAGTTTTGCAAAGTTTGTTTGGTTTTTTTTTTCAATCTGCCCGTATTTCACTTCAGTAAGCAAAATGGTTGCTTGCCTCAACTTCTGGATTTCAAACGAGTTGATTCTAAGTGCTTGAGGGTTCTGGACGGGATTTAAACTTGAGTTTTATGTCGTGTCGGTAAAAGCTTTGCGCAGTGTCAAAAAACAAGTGGTAGTTTTGAGAGAGATTCAATTTATTTTGCTCAGCACAGCAGTCACAAAGTTCATCTGACTGGGAATGCGATTAATTAACTGAATTATTCAAGAAAGCTGAAATTAAGTTCCATTTTTAATATTCTGCCTGGGGAGGTAATATTGCTTGTTTCTTCAGCATCATCTGTCAAAACATACGACAGGCTGAAACTATTTTAAGAAAGCTTCTTTAATAATTTAATATAAGAAGATATTGTATAAATACTTTCATTTTGGAAAATTAAACTATTAATAAACCCAGAAGGTGCTGGGTATAAATGAATCCGGTCACCATGGAAAGAGGGAAGATATATCCTTGTGAACAGAGGGACAGAATGGGTTGTGCATATGGGGTGGGAGCAACTGGCATGTAATTTAATAATTACAGGAATGAAATTCACTAACATAATTCTGCTGTAAGTACAGGAAGTTTCTAGGGCACAGACTTACTGGAGGTCAAGCCAGTATTTCACATGTAATTCTTTTTTCTATTTTAGGCTCTGGATGTTGACCGAACTGTTCTCTACAAAATGAAGAAATCTGTTAAAGCTATAAACGTATCTGGTCTGGGTAAGTAGCTCATAACTTCTGGTAAGCTATATTACTGGAACTGAAGGCTTGGTGAATTGGTGGTCTTCATAAGGAAACAAAGTTACATGGGTAACCCTAAGAAAAGAAATATGTACATTTTAAATAGCAGTCTTGAACTAGCTGCATAATAATGAGATCAGTAATGATAAAATTGTGTGAGATGAACCTGCCGTGCCACGCTGATATGAAATGGGGTCCTTCCCCCTGCTCAGGGCTACCTGCTCTTTCTGCCACCCCTGCTGCTTGACAGATCTCTAGATGGGATTTTCAGCGTGCATGAATTTACATAAGCCATTTCAGGTGCTCATCTAACCCCAGTTGTGTTGATTTCACTGCAAGGCATGTGATCTGTGTCCTTGAGGACATGGGGGGGAGGCAGGGTGTGCGTGGATCCTTTTTGTCAGTGATAGGAATCTAGACCAACTTAACTGCTTTTATAAACAGCCTTCCTGGTGGCTCCCGGTTTTGTGTGTTGAGAGTTTCATGACAAGAGAAAGCTGCTGAGCTTCAATTTGTTATTGTCATGATGTGCAGAGTCAGATATTTCTCCGACAAAAGTGATAAAAATCTGAAGAACTATTACTGTGTGCGTTTTCATCCTGCTCTAATCCCATGGAGTTCTGTGTGTTTACCTGTGAAAAAATAAATGACGCTTTTGTATGTGTGGATCAGCAACAAGAAGAAACAGCACTTTGTTTGTTTTTGTTCTCATCTTGCAGTTCATAGCAATTAGAGCTAAGAAAACCTATATTATATGCAAAAAAGATAGGCCTGGTGATTTTGGAGAGCCACCAATATCTGACAGAACTTACGAGTATGTTGGTGTTTGGGTATAAAATTATAACAAGGACTGCTATTGTGGTGTAATTTGTATCAGCTAATTGAAAGGAAATTCTTGCTGAAGCTTATGAAGCTGTTATCTTTGGATGGTTGAGTGTCCAGTTTAAGATTGATCTGGAGCTGTGTCATCTGTTATGTATTTGTTTGGCATGCTGTGTTCTGTTGTTTTTTGTTTCTTGGTAATCTTTGGTTGCTAGACTGTGCTTCCTCATCAGTGTGTTTGTTACAGTATTGCAGCAAATCACTGCATTTTTTGCATAAAAATCAGTGCTTCGCCTCGTTTTTAAATTCATGCTGCTCGATCTTGACAATAAACATTTGAAGGCACATCTGTTCCACCAGCACAAATATTGCTTTGCCTCTCCAGCAAAGCAGGTTTCTTTTGTCAAAAGAAAAACTGTGGCTCTGTATTCAAAAGAACATGGCTACTGGTGTTTTTTAGGGTTTTTTTCTTTTCTTTTCTTTTTTTTTAAATATAGTTTCCCTGATTATAAAGCCTACCTGTTCTGTTGTCCTTAAGTGCATGAATTGTTGAAACCATTGGGATCCCAACTTGTATGTCATTTCTTTTCTTAGTAAAAAAAAGCCCTCAAAGCCTCAAACAAAATGGCTCAGGTGTTTTTGTTTTGTTTTTGACAGAATCACACAAAGGCCTGGGTTAGAAGGGACCTCACAGCCCACCCACCCAACCCCTGCCATGGGCTGGCTGCCCCCCACCAGCTCAGGCTGCCCAGGGCCCACCCAACCCAGCCTTGAGCGCCTGCAGGGATGGGGCACCCCCAGCTCTCTGGGCAGCTGTGCCAGGGCCTCACTGCCCTCCGAGTAAAGAACTTCCTCCTAACTTCTAATTTAAATCTCCCCTCTTTAGGTTTAAAGCCATTCCCCCTTGGTCCTGTCATGAGAAGACCATGTAAAAAGTTTGTAGAAAACCTTTTAAAGCACATCAGAAAGAAACCTGAGGGCAAGGGAGAGTATTTTGGTCTGGAGCTGTGGAAAAAACACTGCTTCCAGCTCTGGTGGAGTACCAGCTCAGCTCCAATATCGTGTTGCTACTGTAATGAGCATCAGCATTGTGGAGGATGTCTTAGAACTGCTGCAGAGCTGCTGGTCTGTTGACCATTTAAAATCTGATACGTAGATCCAGAAGCAGAGGCCCAAGTTTTGAGGATACCGTATGGAATAGAAAACCTCTTGTAAAAGTCTGGTAAAAAGTCAGCATGGTTCTGCTGACTGCTGATTTCACATCTATGACAATTAACAGCAGCAGCCTTCTCACCTTGTTTTCATGCAGTGGTGGTGTTCTCTTTTTGCTATTTGAATTGTCCTGACCTCTACCCTTACTTGGGTTCAGTCATGCAAAGCTAGATGCAGGAAGCGGTAAGGATGAAGAAAGTGATATGGAAATAATTAGCCGTGCAGGGTAGCTGTGTGAATAGTGCAGTTGCAATGAGCCAAGCCCTGTTTTTTGCTGTCTGTGCCAGTTTGTTCAAAGCTTCTTCAAGTGCCAGTATGTCTCAGTTCATTCAAAGCTTCTCCAGGTGTATTCATGTCACACAGTACTATTAGCTGTACAACCTTAATTTATCCTGTAGTTCAAATAGCAAAATGTTTTGGGGAAGGAACATTGCAACATGCATCCTTTGGATATTAAATTGGTAACATACACAGATGGGCTTGAAATTAAACCAGATCATTGCTAGTTTGAACTAACATTAATCTTCAGGGTTTCTGCTGGTTTCATGCAATGGCCAAGGATTCTTTGTTCTTATTCATGCATAATTTGTTTTCTAGGGTGTGGGGTTTTTATTCTTACTTCTTTTGAGCCATTAGAAATATGCTGCAACTAGAATAAGAAGCTCAAGCTTAACTCAGTCACAAGCTCAGAAAGAGGTTATTTTATTCCTCAGACCAGATTTACGTTCACTTTTTATGTCTGTCTACACTGGAAAGTAACTGGTAGGCTATGATTGAATTGCTAGCTAGATGTAGATAAGATGGAAGCCCCTCACATTTCCCTTATATTTGAATCAGGGGAGCCTGCTTTGGCCTAGATTTCAACTCGCTCCCTGGGCAGAATAATTCCTCAACACGTAGAGTTCGTGCTTTGAAGAGCATTAAGGAAGTACAGCCTACACCTATATTCAGAGCCTGTCACCTCCATTAGGCACCAGGGCACTTCTGAGGAAGTTTTGTCCTCTTAGGAGGGAACCTAACGGTCATGAACCAAAACTGCTCAAAGTCATCCCATGTTAAAGGCAGACTGCTAGGATTTGCTTCAGATCCCCACTGCTGGTCTGGATCAGAGAGCTAACATGGGTACGGGTTGCATCCTCATCTGTAATGTTTGTAGTCCATTTCCTAAGATGACCTGAGAGTCTTTGATGTATTGCCCTGTACAGTAGGGATTCAGGACTCTGCCAGTGTTTCCACTGCCCTCTGATTCTTTGTTCAGCACACAGCAGTTAAATTTAGAGAGCATTAACAAATGACTATAGAAGTTCATTATAGGAATTAGGAGTTATGTGGACCCTTGTATGTTACAGAAATATTGCATATCTTTCTGAATAGGATTTTTGTCAGATTATTGTCTTGCTGCAGTGACGCTTGTGCACATTTGTACAGCATTTGGATAGATGCACATAAGGCAGAACTAGTGAAATACTTTCATACTTCCAGCAAAACTATTAAAATATAAATAATTTTTTATTGCATTAAATAAACATTCTTAGTGAGGAACCTTCTGAAAAGTTGTTTTTCTCTGTTGTTTTTTTTAAGCTTGGGTGTAATTTTTATAGCCTATTATCTGCTGATGGTATTTTCGTGTTTTGCTCTTTTTGAAGCTCATGTGGAAAATGAAGAACAGTACACACAAGCACTGGAGAAATTCGGAGGCAACTGTGTTTGCAGGGATGACCCAGATTTGGGAACAGCATTTTTAAAATTTTCTGTGTTTACAAAGGAATTAACTGCACTCTTCAAAAATTTGGTAAGAATTACTTGCATAAAAACATGTCGCCTTTGCAATGGCACTGTAATTTCTGTGTTTCTGAATTACAACAGCTCTTCAATTTGATGGTAAGTTGTGTTTTAGCAACAACTGTTCTTAAAATAAATAAGTAAATAAGCAAAAAAGAGAAACTTGGCTTAAGGAAACGTCTAGCACCTTAGCCTTTCACCTTTCAAAACTCAGAAAAACGCTAACCCAACCATGTAACTCTCTTCTAGCAATTCTCATGTCTAAATGCTTCCCGCAACAAAGTAATATTGTTTTTTAATTGTGAAACCAGTAAAACTCAACTTGGTTTACTTGGTTTTGATGTTTTTCCTTTATATTTCCACACTTTCCATTTGTATTTCTAAAGAGAGATTTTGGTGTCTCTGGAAGAGAGAGTCTCTTGCTTCTCAAGGAGGACAGTCAGGAAGAAGAAATGAAACATGTGATTAGACAATAGTATCCACTGGGGACCAGTTCTGCGTCTGAAGCCGATAAGACTTTAAAAAAAAAACAAAAAAAACTCTTCAGTGAGCCAAATGGGATGGAGCCAAATGGAAGAATGGGAATTTTAATTATGAATGGAGGATTTTCAGCCTCGGTTTCACATTAATCGGAGAGTACAAACAGAACAGATTCTGATTCTCCATTCTACTAGCTAGAGCTATGTCTGGACAAGTCCCAGAATTAATTGGAGCCACAGAACTCTTAAACTAGGGGTGAGGAAAGGGAGATGACCCAGATTGATACAAACATTTAAAAATCTGTGTCTGCTGAAATCAATGGATGTAGGCAGATCAGATGCTTTTATGAATCTAGACCAAATGTCTAGTTTGCAGCCAGCTGGTCATAATCAGTTCTTTGGGGAATGTTTCCAGCTGATGTGATTTAGGGCAGTCTCATTCACTCCCTGATGCTGTCCTCTCTTTTTACTCAATTATGATACCGAAGAGAGAGAATCTGGCCCCAAGTGTATTTTTTTGCAGTGAAATGTATTTGATATTGGTCACATCAATTTGAATATCTCTGGCTGTACAAATAGCATCTGAGATTGTGTGTCAGAAGAGAATCCTTATCAAGTGTGAATCAGTCATTTATCCCAAGTAGTTTTCCATAGAGGTAGGCTGCTCGTATGGGAGGGGAAATAGAATGGGTCTTCTGATTAATACCTTCTGTTGACTAAAAAACCCCTCTATCTTACATTAGCTGCAATATGGTGACTTCATTAAACAAATGGATCTGTAAAATGCCACGTTTATGGGGTTTAAAAAACCAATCTACTAAGAGCTGCACCCTCCTCCCCAGAAAAAAAAGCTGATAGTGTATTTAATTTTAAGAAGCCAGGCGGTAGTGTAGTTTTATCTAAGCATTTGTTGTCTTAATAATTACTATCTTTACAAAATATTTCTGATACGAACAACTTTCCTTCCACAAACTTCAAAGAAAAACAAAACCATAATGTATATCTATAGGAGATGGGATGCATCTTATTAAATTTGTCTTAAGACAGAGCTTTTTATTTGTCTTCTCCAAAGGATATCTGTTTGTTCTGTATTCTGTTTTCCCACTATCGTCTATGTATTTTTGTTATATATGTAAGTCTTGAGATCATACGTAAGTCTTCAGTTTCTGTCTGTCTGTCTGTGGCTCTTATTTTCTCTATTTTTGAAATGTTTGCAATTTAGCCTGGTCTAGTGGTTGGCGACCCTGCCCGTGGCAGGGGGATTGAAACTAGATGATCATTCTGGTCCTTTTCAACCCAGGCCATTCTATGATTCTAGTTGCATATGGACATGACAGTTTGTTGTTGGTTGGTTGGTTGGTTTGTTTTGTTGTTTTTTTAGTACTACTGTAGGATAGGCATCTTCTTTCTTAAAAAGAGATGTCTGGTGAAGAATAGGTCTCTCTAATGTTCTGCTCTTTCCTAATGGACTTCAAATTGTTGGTTTTAAATTTTAATTTTTTTCTTTTCTCCTGACTAGCAAGGGAAAACTGAAGAAATAGAGGAACAGAATGGACCTTGAATATGGTGTCTTTTTAATGTTTTTTTTTTTCAGGAAGACACTTCCATCTGATAATAAATATATATTAAAAAAAAATAGAAACTCGTCATCATTACTTATAAATAAGAATTACAAAATTAAGTAACAATTACAAAATGATATTACTGATTTGGGTAACTTTGCCTGTTGCTACTGCTAGTATAATTTCTTCGTAACTGAGGTCACTTCAAAAACCTGTTTAGAAGTTCACTGGCGTAGGTCTGATTTTCCAAGTGATTAAAAGGACATTGACTAGCATTAAGAGTCCTATATACTGGTTGAAAACAACATTGGATTTTTTGTTTTGTTTTAATAATCATAGCCATATGTGGGACAGCCCCCATGCTTTCTCACGCTGTTGTGAGATAACCAGCTCTGAATGCCTTGAGCGTGTTGGCAGTGAAAAATATCCTCTTTCTAGAGTCTTCCCTTATAGCACCCAGCATACTTAGGTTGTAAGTAGTTTTGCTAGAAATGTGGCTAGCAATATGCAACCTGCTGCTGTTAAGAAACAACACTGGAAGATATTATTTAGGTAGACCTGCCCCTGAAGTTTCACAGGGCTCTGAATTTCCCCATAAGACTTTTAGTTGAAATGAGTGGGGAATGTGCAGGGAAGTGAGAAGACATGTTCAGACTGGAACAGATGCCAAAGCTATTAACACTGGCAAAGCTTTAAGGCTACTGTCAAGTTTTGCTTTGTCGTGTACTTTGATTTTGTTTCTTGAAGCTGATGAGTTCTGTCAGCTCTCGGTCTGGGTGGCATTTAGAGCTGTGGCTGTGAAGTGCTTCTGCAAAAAGATTTTCTTTTAAATTTGTCTTCAGTAAGATAAAGGAAAGACATAATAAAGTTGCTCTACTTTTAACAGGGTTTTGAAGTTATTGTTTCCTCTAGTATTTTTAAAGGTTTGTTTTAAAATATTTCATTAATGCCTGAAGTAATTTTTGTTACAATCAAATTAATCAACTGTGAACTATTTAAGTTAAAGTTCATGTCTTGGAATTGCTTGAGTTTTTATGTGTTTTGCTTTGCTACTTTTTTTGAAGAATTAGAGTTCTTCAAATTTGAAACGATTTCTGAAACTTCTTAAGAGAAAAAAATGCTTATTTCACGTCAAGTCCTTGTAGCTACTCACTTTTGCCTAATGCGTTGATCAATTTATGATATATTCTGCAGTATTTTTTTAGCCGTAGCTTCAATACCAAATTATACATCTTCCTTGAACTTCCTTTGAATTAGAATTGTGTTTGAGATTGGTCAATTAAGAAGTCTTTTTTGATAGTGAAATACAGAAAAAAAAAAGTGGAAGCTTCTTTGCTGTGTCAGAGCTAACACAGGACCTTTTGTGGCACATACAGTATTGCTTCTTGGACTTTTTTTTTCTGATGGTAACTGAGAGGACTGGAATCTGCTATCTTCACTGTGTAAAAGGTAGCTGGAAGGAAGAGATTCAATGTGAGAAATTTTTTTATTAATAGTCCTTGGATTTTCAGTGAGGAGAAATGGAAGAACAACGGTGCCATTTTTCTGAACATATGCTCCTATTTTACTTCATTTTAAAAATGTAAGAAAAAAAAGGAGATTTGCTTAGATATAGAAGATAACCAATAAGAAAACAGAAGGAAATATATTTCTGTACTGCATAATGAACTTACAGATTTTTGTGTCCAGAATTTTCTCTCCTGAATAATGGGTCAGTACAGAGTTTTAAAAATATATTTGGTGTCTGAAACTTTACAAATGTATATGGTTTAGTAGAAGTATTCATTTAAATTAAGTACACGAAGGACCTACAGATATGGGTTTGGAGTATTATATGTGAAGATTAAAGCTTGATGATTAAAGATCATCGTGAGGCAATTCTAGTTCAATAAGTCAGCTTCATCAGTGGCCCGACTTAAATGCCTTTGTGCAAATTCACATAGCATGGGGAATAAACAAGAGGAGTTAGAGACTTGCACACACCTTCAGGGCCATGATCTTATTGGCACCATGGAGATGTGGGATGGCTCCCATGACCAGAGTGTTGGAATAGAAGAATACAGAGACCGTAGGATTGATAGACAAGGGAGATAAGGAGGGCGTGTCACGCTGTATGTCAGTGACCAGCTGGATTGCATGGATGCCTGGGAATGGATGAGGAGCTGACCTAGAGCTTGTGGGTCAGGGTTAAAGGATGAGCTGGGACAGGTGACATTATAGTGGGGCTTCTGCCGCAGGCCATCCAACCAGGAAGACCGAGCAGATGAGGCCTTCTGTAGAGAGAGGAGCAGCCTCGTGTTCTCAAGCCCTGGTCCTCGTGGGGAACTTCACTCACCCCAGTATATGTTGTAGGGACAACACAGTAGGACATAAGCAATCCAGGCGGTTCCTGGAATGTATTAATGATAGCTTCCTTCTCCAAGTGATATAGGGGCCAACAAGTAGAGATTCTATATTTGACTTTGTTCCCATTATCAAGAAGGAGCTGATGGGGAACACGAAACTCAAGGGCATCCTTGGCTGCAGTGACAATGAAATAGTGGAGTTTGAGATCCTTATGGCAGCGAGGAGGGTGCACAGCAAGCTCACTTCAGGAGAGCAGGCTTTGGCCTTTTCAGGAATCTGGTTGGTTAGAGTCCTGTGTGTCCATGTGTCCTGGCAGATGAAGTTCCTATGCTGCTATCCAAAGGCCAGTCACTCTTATCTCTATAGCTGATAAGATCACAGAGCAGATCTTCCTGGAAACTATGCTATTGCACACAGAAAGGAAAGAGGTGACAGCCTCCTTAATGAAGGTGGCTTCTTTAAGGGCGAATAATGGCTGACAAATATGGTGTAGTTCCTAATCGAGAAAGTTCCAGTCTGTAGTTTGTGTATCGGTGGTGGCATAGTGGTCATTCCCAGCAGTATGCGGCATCACATTACCTACCGTAGGGAGCCTGCTTATGCGGGACGGTTGGACTAGATGATCTCCAGGGGTTCTTTCCAACTGCCAAGATTCTGTGATCAGCGTTTGATATCTTATGTGAGGATGTTTTAATAGCCAGCTGAATGAGCATCTCCATGTGGGCATTTAGTGTTGGGCAGTCACTGCTTCACTGGAGTCCCTTTCCTTGTGGTGTGACACCGGTGATTGCTGTGCCACCAAGTCAGTCTGTCCCAGTTATGGGACACGTGATCATGTTGCAGGCAGGGCTGGGAGCAAGGACACTCAAAGGTACCGTTGTGTCCTGGTGTGTGGGAGCCAGGCGTGGGGAAAAGTTGAAAGGTTTGGTTACGTGATTTTCCAAAATCTTACAGTTAGTTGCCAAAAGCATCTCTTCTGTAGTGCCTGTCTGGGTTTTCAGTCACTCCATGCTCATGTTGATTGATCCTGTCCTACTCAAATCACTGGAAAAACTACTGAAAATTATTCAGTGCAATAGTACTTGCCTTAAAAGAAAGAAAATAATTACGAGTCAGCAAGCAAAATTGTCGCTTGTAAACACTTGAGTTCACTGGTGGTTGAGAAAGCCCAGAGCTTCTTAACACGTGGGATGCATCTAGAATTTGGTAACAGCAGCGTGAGTCATGTCGTAGGTTCTACAAGTGTCTGAGTTTTAGTTTAATCAAAATCACTCTGTGTTAAGAAAGCTCCTTGAGAAGTAGTGAAAAAGTTTTTGGTTTCTTTTTTCATTTGCTTTTTTGTTTGTTTTGTTTTGGATTTAAAGCAGTTCTGAAAAAAAAGTCTCATGAAAATAAATAGGAGTGCTGGCAAATGAAGAACTTCAGTGTTTAGCCATAGACTCTTAAGCTCCTTGAAAATCTTTCTGCTTAGCAAATGTTGGCTTGCCTGTTGCCTCTGCCATCACTTCTGGCAGCCATGAGTTCATTTATTTTTACATTCTCCCTCCTGCCATTTATTCTTTTCCTCCTCTGAGCTTTCTCCAACTTACAAAGTTTTAATTTATTATCCTGTCTCTGTCATCTTATCTTGTTGGAAGCTGTCAGAGGAAAACTGCAAGTGTGCCAAAGCAGCAGTGTTGGAAGTAGAAACCAGGTCAACTATTTCTTTGCTTTGCTTTACTTTTAATACATTTTTTCCCCAAACACGTGGAACTTGCTTGTGTTCCTCTGGCACAGGATGACTTTAATTTCTTTGAAGCTTTCATGCACTTTTGTTCATGTCTCTTTTTAAAAAATATTTTAAAACATAAATAGCTGCATCAATTTTAGCTCTCTATGTACACACATAGTAGGAGCTGCAACATATTAATGCTTCTCTGCGTGCGAAAAATGAGTCTATTTTTTGATAGTTCAGCTTAAACTTCTCAAGAAAGAGGGAAAAATTGTAAGATCACTCTTGTGTATCCTGCTTTGCTGATTTATAAATATGAACAAGTATGATTCATCTAACTAGGCTAATAATGACAATTCATGCATTATGTATGCTTACATTTGTTGCAAGTAAATCAGGAACATAGGGAATACAACGGACTGATAATAACTTACAGGTAGTAGCACGTGGAATTAATTTGAGAAGGCAGACATTCTCCCTACATTAAAAAAAATATATCCTAATTCTTCTAGAGTGTTCTATTTAGGAGCACGAGTTCATGCCCCATTAACTGAATCACTAGGGAATATCCAGGACTGTTTTGAAGGCTGATGGTTGTTTGTATGAATATGTTTCCGAGTAGTTAAGGGTCTGCCATTTTTATGACTTAAAGAAAAAAAACATTTGTCTTGAATCTGCTGTTGAGAAACACCTCACTCCTGCTTTCTGCTTGATTATGTGGATTTGAAGAATATTTAAATGAAGGCTATGAAGGCATTGATCTTTAGGCTAGACCTTTTGCTACAAGATAGTGATAAAGTAGAATAACAGAGTAGAACACCTTGCATAGGATGAGATCTTACATGAGGCCTTTTCTATTTCTCCTCTTGGATAGCCATTCTGGGTGTCTGTGTCCATAGATGTGTGCGTTTCATCAGTCTTCTTGTAGAAGTTTTTATTTTTTACCTTTGTGTGATTTAAGCTGTTTCACTTATACTTCATAAAGTACAATTTTATTAACTGTAGACGCTGTTATGTTTTGTGGATATTGTAGTGCTGCAGAAGACTTAGAGGTGGATTGTTTCCAGTGCTGTCAGCTAAGCATGTGTGGATGTTTCTCATTCAGTTTTTGTAAGAATTATTTTAAAAACAAACACAAAGAGTTGGAATTTAACGTGTTGATTCTAAAGGGCTGTGGTTGCATCCTGCAGCTTTTTGGGGAGAAGGAAAAGTGGAGTGGAGGAGGGGAAACGTGATTTATTGTAGAAACTTAATAGACCAGATTTTATTTCTTCAACTTTCCTAATCTTTTCAAAGCTTTAAAATTTATGTATGCTCTCTTTCTCTTTGGTAGCTGGCTGAAATTTCAAGCAAATGCAATAAAGTAGCATCTTCGAAGAGGAAAGGCAGGAATTTGGCTTTTTGTTTGTTCTTTTGTTTTTAGTAGCAGCTGTTGAGGATCACTGAGCATGAGGACCACTGGGGGTGGAACCCCCGAGCCTGCTTTAGTGAGGCCACCAAGGGTGATAGATATCTTTCATGTTTTCCCATTCTGGGTTGGCTGAAACTTCACAGTTGGAAATATATATTTTAAATTCCTGTTAATGTCATTCCTTATCTGACTGGGTTATGCTAAATGATACTTTGCTATTCCTGACATTTCTTCAGGAACAGAAGCATTGTTTGTTACATGATGCAAAATTTGTTCTCTACTAAAAACAGCTCCGAAAATCTGCTTTCGTGTACATTTCTGTGCTTCTTGAAAAAAGCACATAAAAAAGAAAAAAAAAAGAAACAGTTAACAATTCTAACGAAAGAAGAAACCCACCCAAAGGCAACTTTCCCTTCACTGCTGCAAAAGTTAATCAGATTTTCTTTCTGCTATGTGATTCTAAAGCTCTCTGTTTATTACACTCAGCACAATCTGTTTGCATTGTTACAGTTTAAACTCTGTGCCTAGCTGTCCTGGCTCATACTTGGAACGTTGTCTCCAATCATAAAGGGTTGGAAATGAAGTGTTTCTTTTCCTGGTGTATGCTACTTTCTTTCATATTCCTACTGTTTGTCTTCAGTCTTTTCCCCTATCAAAATACTGTAGTGCAGATAATCTATTCAGAACCATTATTTTTTATTTTATTAATTTATTTATCTACATTTATGTGAGCTTGTTTTTAGTTTTCATTTGAAGATTTTTTTTCATCTTGGTTTATTTGTTCACTTTTGAATTATTTGCCTACACAAGACCTCATAAAATCTTTATTTAAAAGTTTGTATTGATAGGTAAATAGCAAACATAGTACTTTCTAAGAATATACACTAAATGCTTAACTAGTGGCTTTTTAAAGGCCAGAGTTCTTTGTCTTTGTAATTTGTGTCAGAGTAAGACACTATGTAGTGTGAGTAACAGACACGTTTTATGGAATGGGCCTGAAGAGACTTCAAAATTAACAAGATTAGTTTAAATTATGCTCACGAATTAAAAAACATAAATGCAGAAAAAATTGTGTCATTGTTTTGGTATAACTTAAACAGTAAAATCAGGCTGTGTTAGAAATAGTGGTCTCATTTTGCAGTTGTTGGATGAGATATTTACATGAGCAGGAATTCTGCTGGTTTCTTGCTGGCTTGGATTATAATATCTCCAGAGTAAGTTTAATTAACTCATGTTACTACATCTTTGGTTACTGGTTGTACTGATAAATATCTTCATAAAGCAGTGCTAGGAAAATAATATATAAGATATGCTCTGTTGGCTAAGAAGGCCAGTGGCATCCTGGCTTGTATCAGAAATAGTGATGCCAGCAGGAGCAGGGAGGTGATTGTACCCCTGTACTCAGCTCTGGTGAGGTCACACCTCGAGTACTGTGTTCAGTTTTGGGCCCCTCACAACAAGAAAGTCATCGAGGTCCTGGAGTGTGTCCAGTGAAGGGCGGCAGGAGAGCTGTGAGTGGTCTGGAGCACAAGTCTTATGAGGAGCGGCTGAGGGAACTGGGATTGTTTAGTCTGAAGAAGAGGAGGCTCAGGGTAGACCTTATTGCTCTCTACAACTGCCTGAAGGGAGGTTGTGACAGGGTGGGGGTTAGCCTCTTCTCCTAGGTAACTGTGATAGGATGAGAGGGGATGGCTTCAAGTTGTGCCAGGGGAGGTTTTGGTTGCACATTAGGAAAGCTTCTCCAAAAGAGTGGTTAGACGCTGGAATGTGCTGCCTGGGGAGGTGGTGGAGTCACCATCCCAGGAGGTGTTCAGGAAATGTGTAGATGTGGTCCTATAGAACATGGTTTAGTGAGCAGTATTGGCTGTAGGTGGACAGTTGGATTTGATGATCTTAGAGATTTTTCCCACCCTTCATGATTCTATGAAGATTGCTTACTGAAACTTTTTGTAATTTGTGAATTGAGACAATGTACATTCTACATTAAAATGCATTAAATGTATTTTCGTGTTATTTTCTGTCTCATAGATTCAGAATATGAACAACATAATCACTTTTCCATTGGACAGTTTGCTGAAGGGAGATCTGAAAGGAGTAAAAGGGGTATGTTTATATTCTTTTTTATATATTAAATTCTTGTTGGTACAGTAGATACATTTAGCGAATGTAATATTTTATCTTATTTGATATAAAACTTATTAGCTTAATAAACAAGATGATTATTTTTTATTATGAATTGAGTCATCCCTTCTGTTTGTGGTTGCACATACAGCATGCTGTTGACTACATATACAAAACATTTGGAAGCTTTAAAAACAGTTCTGAGATACAAAAGATAAGCAGAGAAGGAGGTGCAAGAATTATTAATTTATAATATCCCCTATAAATCCCCTAGTTGAAAGGGGATAGCGCTTTAAAAATGAGGAATTTTTATTAATATATACATTTAGCACTCTAAATGTACCTTTTTAAGAAAAGCACTGGATGACGTACTGTTTTTCTGAAGAAAAGCTAAATCTACTTGTGCCCTGAATATATTTCCTATTTAAAATAATAATAACTTAGAACTCCGATGATATGTTTATAATAAATTTCAAAGCCTATAGCCAACAAATGTATTTGGCTTACACTTCATTTACTGCTGAGCAAACAGGAAGCAACTGGCAGCTATTGTTCTAGGACACTGAAGGAAGATGATGATGTACACAGACTAAAAATGGTCTCTGTATGTAACTGAAGGATGAAACGATTATTTATACACTTATGATTATTTATGCACTTATGACCTTTCTGTTGATTCCTTAGTGTGTTTTGCTCCTCTTTTTCTTCTGTTTTTCTATGTCAGAAAAAGTGTACTTAATACAGTGTTGCTCCATGTTCCTGCCTTTAGAAAATAATGCTACCTTAGTATTATAATTGTTGAGAAATCCAACTCACATGGACTCCTAGAGATGCTTTTAGTAATGTGAATGCATTAGTCTTATGTACAAGACTGCTTTTACACGGCCCTTATGCGAGCTTTGCAAGAACAAGCAGAATTCTTTGTTCCAGTAGGCACTGCAAGTGACATAGGTTCATAATTAGATCTGTAGTATTTTTCATGTAAATAAGTAACTGCATTATTATTTCTTTTTGGTCTTGACAGGACCTGAAAAAGCCCTTTGATAAAGCTTGGAAGGACTATGAAACTAAAGTGTATGTATATTTTAATCTTTTATATAAAAGTATAATTGAAATCTAAGAAAGTTATTATTTAGTAATATGGTTCAAGGCAGAATTCCTAGCTGGGAAGATTTTTATCTGAGTGGAAATATAAATATAGCATAATCATTTGAAATTCTGTAATTCTGTAATATACAGCTTACTTCATGCGTCAGTATTTCCCTTTTTTTTTTTTAGTGCCATGATAGTATCTCTGATAGACTTGTTTGCTTAATGAAGTTCTAAGTAATCAGCGTAATTTCCCACTTCAGTTGGGAATGTTTTATTTTAATTGGAATATATATTTTTAAATTTTTCAGTTGTTTCCAGTAAAACTACAAAAAGTGTAGCAACATAATTATACTTCTTGATGCAATTTTTGTTGTTATTTTTTTTTCTCTTCATGGATTAATTCACTATAATTAGCAAGTTTCTTTAGTTAGAAGAGCACAGAAAAAATGTCTATGTGTATTCATAGAATCACAGAAATGTAGGGGCTGGAAGGAACCTCTAGAGATCATCGAGTCCAGCCCCCCTGCAAAGCAGGCCCTCTATGGCAGGCTGAGCAGGTAGGCGTCCAGGCGGGTCTTGAATATCTCCAGAGAAGGAGAATCCACAACCTCCCTGGGCAGCCTGTTCCAGTGCTCCGTCACCCTGACTGTGAAGAAAAATTCAGTTGTCTTTAAAAAAAAAAGTCAAGTATATGCAAGCCAAGATTTAGTTTATGATTTTATATCTTGAAACACTTCTAATGTCCGTGTAATGTCTCTGGCTCTAGCATGTTTTATGAGACTGTGCCCAGTGCTGAGGTCTCTAGGAGGACCTTAGTGAGCCTTTAGCACTTACCAACAAAGTGCTAAGGATGGTGTGGGGATAAGCTTGTTTACCAATATGGCTCCAAAATGCTATGTGATTCCTGATCAGTCCAGTAGCACAAACCTTCACAATATTTAATTACTGCAGTTTATTTAAATATATGAATGTTTTCCGCATTTCATGCCAAGGTTGGATGCTCTTAGCAGGTGTACTGTGTACTAAAAGTGAATGGATACCTATATTGCTCTTGTCATCGATACTCTGTGTCTAGCACAATTTATTATAAGCCACTGGCTTGAAGACGTATGATAAGGTATTTAAATAGCCATAATATCAGTTTTAGTAACATAGTTTTGTATCTGGCTAAATGAATCAAACGAGTCAACAAAGCTTAATTCCTCAGATCAAGCAGAATTAATTTTGATACCTGTCATGACCCAATCAGATCAGGGTTGTTGAGATTTTGAAACTCCCTTGGTTTAAATTAAGGTGAAATGACACCAAACAATCAGTTAAATGTTTGTTTGTATCCCACTGCAATACTTAGCATAAGATTCTGGGCATATGTAAATATTTATATATCCATACCTTTTTGGTGATGATACGCTTTGTGTTACATTCTAATCTATCATGAAAAGAGAGGTTGGATAGATGGGGTAAGGAAAATCCACATCACCACTCTTAGTTCTGCTGTAGTCTCTGGTCTGGTAATAGTAGAGTGGCAGGTGCACACCTGACTATTGAGTCATAGTTCTTTTTAGTTATTGCAAAAAGGAGATACTTCACGTATGTGCCTGTCATTTGTATGTGAGGTGGGAGTAGGTGGGATTCAGCATTTGAGCATGTGTGGATGGGGGAAGGGTAGCATCAACCCTTTCTTCTCCAGTTGAGTCAGGGTTTGTAGAGACCCCATCCCTTATCACACTGATCAGGTTGGCATCTCTTGCAGCTGGAGAACTTGCCTTGACTTCCACAGGGATGTAGGGCTGTCCATCCTCTGTTGTATTCTGCACTCTCATAGAATCATAGAATGGTTTGGCTTGGAAGGGACCTTTAAGATCATCTTGTTCCTCCTGCTGTAGGCAGGGTCACCTCCCACTAGACCAAGTTGCTCACAGTCCCATCCAGCCTGGCCTTGAACGTCTCCAGGGAGGAGTCATCCACAACCTCATTGGGCAACCTGTTCCAGTGTCTCACCACCCTCCCAGTAAAGAATTTCCTCTTAATATCTAGTCTGAATCTCACCTCTTCCTGTTTAAAGCTATTTCCTCTCATCCTGTTTCTACCTGCCCTTATATAAAGTCCGTCCCTAGCTTTCCTGTAGGCCCCCTTCTGATACTGGAAGGCTGCTATGAGGTCCCCCCAGAGACATCTCCTGGCTGAAGAGCTCCAGCTCTCTCAACCTGTTCCCTTAGGGAGATGCTTCAGCCCTCTCATCATCTTTGTGCCCCTCCTCTGGACTCCCCTCTAACAACTTTATTTCCTTTTTGTGTTGGGGGCTCCAGAGCTAGATGCAGAAAGTCTTCTGCAAGTGCTTCTGATTCCCTGCTTCAATTGCAACCTTAAGCACACGATTTCCGTTAATTCTTTGCTATTAAGCAGTGCCCCAGCAGTTGGGACATTGAAACAGTTGCCTTGTGTCAGGAGTAGGTATGCTTCCTGGTTTGACTGAGTCAGTTGTGTCAGCGCAGCTGGTAGTCCCTGAAGCATGGTGGGTTTTATTCCTTATTCCAATATTACTTGGGATGTGACAGTTGGTTGAGTTTTCTTAGCTATCCAGCTAGCATCTTTGATCTTCTGAGGTCATCAGCTCCACGTGTATCAGGTGATTCCTGGTGATACAGCTCCAGAAATATCACAGTATTTTAACACAAATATCTTTCAGCAGATCCCTGGCTGCCTAGATTGACTGAGAATCTAGCACCATCTTTTAATTTATTTTCCAATTGCACAATGTTGTAATGGTTCTTTAGTGCCTACTGAGTTGACCCATCTGAATTCATGTGCAAGCAGGCTTCAAAAGTGATTCCTATAGGCTGTTTAGTCACAAAAGCAACAAGCTTAGCAAGTTAGCTAAATCTCGTTATTTCTTTTGAGAATAACAATGAAAATGATCTAATTACTGCTTTCCAGGCTTGATTTTTGAGGAGGACCTTAGTCGTGTTGTATTTTTGAAACTGCCTACCTACAGCAGGATATTCATAAGACATTCTGAAACGTTAAGATAAACGTCCAGTCTGAATCCTTGGAACTTGTAACTATGCCAAGACTATGATGGCTCCAGTGCTCAGTGTTTTTTTTTAATACCAGCAAACAATCCTGTTTGGTGCCATGCCAGTTTTCAGCTATTGAAATAATTAAGATTTCTAACCATCGCCCTTGGCAGTAGTTTGTCTCCGAGGATGGGCCATAAAGAACAGCCCTGTAATTTAGCCTGATATTATCTACCTGTGCCTGATTACTGGATCTGAAAGCTTGTTTAATTATGTAGAACTCATTCATAGTGACATCCCACAAAGCTTATGTGCAGAATTTAAAATAAATACAATTGCAGGCTGCTGAGGCATATATCAAGAACGCTGTTCCTAGTGGAATAGAACATTCACCAGGATGAGCATGTTAGAGTGATGTAGAGTGTTTGTACTTTGATCCTCAGTTTGGTCCTAGTAGCAACTGGTTTGTTTCAGAGTCACTTGCACTAAAAATATTTTCCTTTTTTTAAAACAAACAAACAAACAAGCAACTTGAGTACTTGAGAAATAAAAATACCCATAGGAGATGCATTTGAATCTCATTTGAGTTTAAGAACAGTAGATGCAGGAAAAGTTGTTGTGTGCATTGTTACATTTAGCACGTGAAGATGTGATGTTGGCCTTGCATTTATTTTGTCTGTGGGATTGAATCCAATGTATGGGATCACAAGATTTAATTATTTTTTTTTCCCTTTAAGTGTGACTGTCTTTTAAAAACTGCTTTCTGACTTTGCTTTTAATTAAGACACTTCATCTTTTATTCTGAACAGGTTCCTTTTTCCAGCGTAAGGAGACAGTTCTTGGAGATGCTTCTTTCCAAGTTACCTCCGTAGTTTTTGCAAAATTCTTTAACGAATAAAGCGTGTCTCCTTAACAGTGCTTATTTTTAAACCACTTATGCTGCAGTTTATTTAACATATTAAAAAACAAAAAAAAAAAAAACAAAAAAAAAGCTGAAGGTAGGATATGTTCATCAGGAAGTTCTTTCAGATCCATTACCATTTTCTGTGATATTTCCGGGTGGCTGGCTGGTATGGTTGCCATGCTTTTAACTGCTAGCTTTTAAAGCAGTTACATGAAAGCTCCGCATCAGTAGTCTAGAGTTTAAAGCTGTTTGTCTAGCCTGTTGGACTCCTTCACTTTGATCAAGACCAAAGGATCATCTGCTTGAGGCTTGGGATAGAGAGCCTGGGAATACCACATACAGGCAAATTCTTCAAAGCTCTTTTTTGTGATTGTTTTTTTTATGGTGGTTGTTTTATGACAGCTTTTTGTGGCTTAAGTTTGCCCATCAGGAAATACTATTTTTTCACTGCAATCTGCATCACTTCTACCAAGTGAGTTACCAACTAAATTCAGAATAGAACTTCCCTGACCTCCCTCCAGGAGGCCTGTGGGATTTGTCAGACCATCTTGTGTGGAAGACGGGTTTCCAGATAAGCTGAAATGCTCCCAGCTGTCACTGTTTAGTTTGGCCTTTACAAATACTGGAATTTTAATGGTGTGGTTTTCAAGCTGGGGTGAGAACACTGATTTAAGCCTGAATTTGTTGAGACCAGCTTTGTCATCTAATAAATTTTGGACATATGAAAACAGTGAGAGGTTTTTCTGAGTTGCTGGGGTTGCAATTATAGGTGCCTCAGAGGTTTCTAGAGAAAATAACTATTTTGATTCTGTGGCCGTCTCAAATGGCTCTGAACTTCTGTGTATCTGTGTGTTTTGGTCATCCGTAGCGCTGGGTAAATGCAGAATTCTCTCCGCTGACCTCAATCTGCAGTACTGACCAAGGCTTCCTTGGTGTTTTTCAGTGTTGGTGATTACCTTAGATGATGCCTTGTTTGGACTGTTCCTAGAGCCAATACTGGGATTATGCTTAGTTAGCTGTCTTTTCTAGTGATACTTCCGTTGCATCTTTTTTTTTTTTTCCCTTTTTTTTTTTNTCTTCCAACATCTATTTGGCAATGGATTTAACAATCCATGAGAGAGAGAGAGAGCTTATTGGGCTGCTAGATTGCAGAATGGGTTCCTTAATTCACTGCACAACCTGTTTTATGCTTCCTTTAACAGAGGCTTCCACTCGGAGTCATGAAGGATGTGATAAGTTTGAACTAATCCTAGTTAAATATCCCCACGGGATATCAAAAAGTAGCAGTATCAGCTATTGCTTTTGTGTGATTAACCCTTGAAGCCACAGGTTGGCGTATTCTTTTAGGCCTCTTAAATCTGGAACTGTTAAAGCTTGTTGAAACATAACTGAAAATAAAATGTAAAAAAACCACTGTGACAGTAATCATTAATTTTTGTGTGTGTGTATTACTGTGTTAACAGTACCTGCTGAAAGTCAACGAAATCAAGATTAAAAAAGGAGTGGACTTGCTTCAGAACCTGATCAAGTATTTTCATGCTCAATGCAAGTATGTTTTAGGTTTTATACCTACGCTATATACTGGAGCAATTTTTTTATTAGATTTGGACATAATACTTTTCTGAATTAAAAAATAAATAAATCTAGGATTCGACTGGTCTTGTTGAAATCTTTTGACAAATGGCTTTTGTCAAATAGTTTGGCAGTTGTGTTTGTTATTATACTCCGAAGGACTTAATGAGTTTTAGTACCATAGAATAGAATTGCTTTTTCCAAAGGAAGGCCACGGAATAATTTGGCATATTTCAAAAACTACTCCTGAAATAGAGCTGTTATTTTGCTCAATTAGTTGGTGGTCTATTAATTTTGACATGTTTGATTTGGATTATTTTTTCAGTGTATGTAGTAATGATCTAAATTAAATCTGTGCTCAAGGAAAATAAATTGCATAAGCAGTGAGATAAAACAGTATTGAAACAATCACTCTTCTTCTTTCTAATTAATTGAAGGACTCAGTAATAAAACATAAAGCTCTCATTAGAATGATCTCCTTTTTAATGGTAGTATTACAGATCAGTAATATGGCAAGAAAGCCATAGCTCCAAACTTGAAAGAGCTTCTGTCTGCCTGTTCCAATCAGTAGATTTTTATCTTAAAATACCAATCTGAATCAGTGGAGGTTTTTTTCCCCCTGTACTGCTATGCTGCTTTAAAATGTATTTCACTTGTACTTTGTCACTCATCTCCTCTGTCCATTTAATAGAATTTCCACAGCACCAATGCTGTGTTGCATTGTCACTTTCATGTCTGCATCTCAGAGTGAAAATTCTTCCCCTGCAAATGTGGCAGCAATTTTTTAATTAAATATTTGTATACCTGTGGTTTGTTTGAGTTTATTTTTAAAATCTTAATTCTTTTAAAGAACTGGAATTTTGAAATGCAGAATATTACTGTGCAAATACACCAATACATATGAAAAAGTATGAAGTATAATTTAGCATACTCAGTTTGAATATAGGCTGTAAGTAATGCTTGGGAAACAGTGGCTTTCCTTTAGTGGGAGAATGGCGTCAGGTGTGAAAACATTGGGCTCCAAGAAGTCGCAGTTATGTTACACCTGCTTGAGCTTTTGCTGTTCTACAATAAATCTTCTTCTGGGTCTTCAAAAAAATGAGAGGAGAGTCTGAGTTTGAGGTGAGAGTAAGGACAACTTACGCAGCAGTGGATTGTGGCTGTTGTGAATCTACTTGAGGATTTTGTATCTTAGGATAAGCTGTGATGGGAATGAAGATGTGAATTGATCAAAGATGCACAAAAAAAGAAGTGTTCAAAGTTTTCAAGTTTGTGGCTTTGCATAATAATTTACATGTTTACCTTTGGGCAACTTTTTAAACAGAAAGTACGGAGTGAAGTTTAATAAGTCTGCTTTTTGTTTTTCAAGTTTCTTTCAGGATGGATTAAAAGCAGTTGAAAGTCTCAAGCCTTCAATTGAGACACTCTCAACAGATCTTTATACGGTGAGTTAGCAACCTTTCACATTTGTGTTGTAAAATGAGTTTTTTACAGTAGAACTGTGAACATTTTTGTTCAGGTTGGTTGACTGGCTTAATAGTGTTTTAAGGTTTGGGGTAGATTTCTGAGTAGAATTTTGTTTTAATATCTTGTCTGGGAGCCTTTAGTTTCAGTTCTGGACCCCCTGTGTAAAATATTGGGGGAACGGCCCTTAATCTACAGTGTTTACTGACTAAGTGGAAAACAACGTATGGTTTCAAATTGAGCACAAGGAAACAAGAACAGAGTGAGACAATGTGGAAGTCTTAACCTGACAACGTCCTAGCCATTATCTAGTTCTCTGGAGATAAAAAGGAAAATAAACTGATCGCGGTGTCTTTTCATGTTTTAATTCTTGCTGAACACTTCTCAGAAAAATGGACAAATTAAGTAGCAAGTTCGGAAGAACTGTTGGCAAGAAAATAATAATGTTATTTTTAACCTGTGTTTTTCTTCTTTCAAGATAAAACAAGCACAGGATGAAGAAAGAAGACAATTAACTCAGCTCAGAGATATTTTAAAATCTGCACTCCAGGTTGATCAGAAAGAGGTGAGCATATGAGGTGATTTAACCTTTCAGTGCCCATTGCATACTTCCAATCTTATGTTAGTTTCTGAAGTAGAATTATTTGAACTTTCATCAGCTGTATAATTTCTTGTGTTTATTCATCTTTGTTTTGGTGCTGATATTGAATGTTTCTGACAAAGATTTTTTTTAAAGGGATTCTCACTTAAAGTATATTTAAAACTAATGTATGCAAAAGAATTTATTTTTACTACTACTTGCAAAACATTTTAATTGATGAACCATCTCTGAATTAACTGCAAGCAGCAGTACCTATGCTGTGCAGATTGAGAACAAAAGAACTTTGGCAAAACAAGGACACACAGTTAATATAATCTTACCACACTGAAGCATTCCATATAAAGATTATGTATAAAGATGATGTAGAACTACAAATCCCAGAACACTTCTGTTACCATCTGCAAAAATGACAGTGAAGTTGACTGCTCTGCTGCAAGATGCCATTTTTCAAAGGTACTTTTTGATTTTCAGTTGAGACTGCTGTTAGATTTAAAGCATTCTGGCGTGATTTTATTTGGCAAGCTCTGATCTGGAAGCAAGCGTCTTTTGTATAATCTAATCCTAAACACTGGTTCTACTTCTGTTTCAGATTGCTAGTGCTTCCTCTTCATGTAAATAAAAGCCAGCCAGCTTCCTTTGTGTTGCTGCTGGGTCACGAGTAAGGGGATGAATGAACTCCTTCCCTTTCAGATTGTCTTTCTGAGAGGGTTTAGAATGAAATAATTTAGTCTGTAGACCTCAGGCTTCCTTCATCTGTTGTCTCAGTCTTGCTTTTATCTTTCCACAAAGTGCGTGCTGGCTCCTAGCTGTAACAGGTGGCAGCCAGTTGAGAGGCATTAAATGCTCTTCACTTTGAGGTGCTGTTAGTAGTCACATGAAGTTTTTGCTTACTACCATTGTGTGCAAAGTACTGTTCAGTTTGCACTTTCTTAGGTCCTGCCTGCCATTTAGAATTCACTGAGGTATGTATTTGCTAAAACCTTTCAAATTTGAGCTCTGTGTAGTGAAAGGGTAGTGATCCTAACAGACATGATGGATCTGCCATTGGCTGCCTACTCTCACTAAGGAGTCTTTGCTGTTTAGGCATGCATTAGGATGTCTCCTATTCTGTTTGGGTCTTTGTTCAAGAGAGATAAGAAAAGCAGTCGGATTTCATGATTGCTGGGAATGTCACCCCTCTGCTTATCAGTGATATTAACGTATAAGGAAGATGTAGTAAGCACACCACAAATATGTTTATCACTTGAACTGTTTTTGTTGCACTTGAAAACAGACGTGTTGAAAGTGCTTTATGCTATAATAGCTATATATTAATTCTGAAATTTAGATAATACCTTCAGAGCATGAAAAGTAATATGCTTATTAATGTTTGAAAAGATCAATTAATCAGTGGGGTTCCAAACAATCCTACTGTAATCTACTGTACATTCCACTAGTATTATTCTTGTTGCACTGTAATTTCCTTTACTATAACTGATTTCTTTTTCCTTCCTGAAATGCATTTACATTTTGTGACCGAAGTCTAGGAGAGTAAGTGTTACTATGTCTTAATGAAAATCGTTGGCATGCTTTCCATTCAGATTTCAAGAAACTGGATTTTTCCTCTGAGCTTTTTTCTGTTGGTATGGGAAGAGTGGTTCTTTTCTTTCTACTCTTCTGTTTGTTGTATTACCAAAAAAAGAAAAAGGAAAAAAAAAAAAAAAAAGATTGTTTTTGGGAAAGAAAATTACTGCAGGACAAATTGGTAATTTCCTATTCACTTTCTTTTGGAATTAAATCCAGTTGCTTGATTTGATGTTCTTGCAAGATATTAAAGACACATGTATTCTTAATTAAAATGGCCTTAATGTATGAAACAATAGAATGTTGCTGAATGCTTCTGCTTAAGAGAACAAAGCACAACAAATGCGTGAATATTCATAGTGAACCTTTTTTGTTGCATCTGAATACATTGTTTCCTCCTGCACAGAACTTTCTCAAGCCTGATTTGTACTGAAACTTCTTTTTAAGAGGTCATTGTGTGTCCATCTTGGTTACTTACATGTTTTTTGTCTTCATTTTTTTAACTTTTCCAAACTCTAGAGCTCCTACAAGCATCAAGGTCAACCTTAGAGTAGTATTGCCTTCACTTCTGTCATGCCTGCATCCTCTTTGATTGTTAAGGCCTTACCTACAAGCTTAAGCTAAAGCAAGACAGTTGGGTTGTGGGACCCTCTCAGCCCATGGGAGTGACCTGTTCTGCTAGTGCATAACTCCAAACAGTTAGCATTGAAGGTAACTTCAAGGCAGTGTTGAAATCTTCTACTGCTTCCTCTGCCTCTTTGGTAGAATGTGCAATCTCTTTAGGCAACTGCAAAATGGAATAATCTTTGTCTTAAAATTTTTTCATAACTGTGCTATAGGAGAGGCTGCCTGCAGGAGGTTCTGGCAGATAGATCTGCTGGAGACTGTGCAGGGCTGTGATAGATGGCGGTGGGTCTCTGAAAAATCCTCCTGGTAGTGATACTGCAAATGCAAGAGAACCTCTTGGAAAGCTGTAAGGGCTTCCTGGCAGCTTTGTGCACGGGAGGGATATGGACAGTCTCAAAGCATGCTACATGGGAGCTGTGAAACAGCTCGCTAAAATTTTCCATATAAAAGTTAAAGCACCTACTTTGGAAAGCTCTGTTGCGTTCAGATAGTTGGGCTGATAGCTAGGCTTATAGGATCTCTCTTGCCAGTAGAATCATAGAATGGCTTGGGTTGAAAGGACCCCAAGGACCATAAAGTTCCAACCCCCCTGCCATAGGCAGGGCCACCAAGCTCCAGATCTGGTATTAGACCAGGTTGCCCATGGCCCCATCCTGGTCTTGAACACCTCCAGGGACAGAGCATCCGCAGCTTCTCTGAGCCTGTCCAGCACCTCACCACTCTCTCTGTAAAGAACTTCCTCCTGACATCCAATCTAAACCTTCCCTCCTCGAGTTTAAAACCATTCCCCCTTTTCTTATCACTGTCTACACTTGTAAAAATCAATTCCCCTCCTGTTTATAATCCCCTTTTAGATACTGGAAGGCTGCAGTGAGGTCTCCCTGCAGCCTTCTCCAGGCTGAACAAGCCCAGCTCCTTCAGCCCCTCCTTGTAGGAGAGGTGCTCCAGCCTTCTGTTCATCTTCATGGCCCTCCTCTGAACCCTCTCCAACAGCTCCACATCTTTCCTGTATGGGGGAGCCCCAGAACTGGATGCAGTACTCCAGATTGGGGCCCGTAGTCAGAGAGCATCCTTACAGAGTACTGTTGTCACATTCATTTAATTTTTAGTTGTGTTATTAAGCTTTATTTGAAAGAAGTCATTCTGAACCTGTTTGTGGTCAGAGAAGTGATTCACTATAAACATGCTGCAGCGAAATGACTCACCTTTTTTTTGTATGCCTATCCACCTTTCAAAGCTGATAAAGTGAACAAAGTTCAGCTACTCTGGCTTGTGTATTTCAATCTGTCCTGATCTTAGTACATTCAAGAGAAATTTAAAACAGAAATACTAGTTCTAGTGTCCTACAACCTTCAGAGCTCTTTTTCCTCTAATAGGTCATGTGCATTGCTCCTGCTTCTCTGATGAGGCTATTGGGTCTGCTGTCTGTGATTTGTTCTCCTGTTATGTGGAATATACAAATCTGGAAAAAAAAAAAAGAGGATGATCCTTTGGGGAGCCCACACATGGGAAAGGGATGCTGACATTGCCCGGAAGGATGTTAATTGTGATGGAGATTAGTCGTATGGCATAATGTCTTTCAGAAGCTAGACCAAAATCATGAACTCACTTGTCCAGAGGCTGTGGAAAGCCATCGTCTGGAAATCACATAGCACACCATTAATTTGGTCAGTGCCTGAACCAGGGATTTAAAATTGGAGATCTTTTACTCTTGTCCTAAACCCCCTGTTGTGAAATAACACTGAATTTTTAATGATCCTGTTCATAGAAATGAACGTGTGGAAATACACGTCATCTACAGCAGCTTCCTCTCTAGTTGAAATAGGGCAGGAAGCTTGTATCATTGGCTTGCCAGTTTGGCCAAACATAGCAACTGAGAGTAAACAACAGCTGAAGGGAGGTAGTTGAAATGCAGAAAATGTTCCACAAAAAGGAGCAGCATGATCTTAAGTAATGGGAATTCTAGTCAGGGCAGGTGTTGGAGGTCATCTGAAATCTCTGTGTAATTGAGGATGTGGAGAACTGAAATTAATTTCCTGTAAGGCTTCTAATCTGCTTGGGAATGGAGTTCTTTTACTGAAGCAACACAATAATGGGAGGCAGAGATTAAGGCATAGGTAGGACATAATAGGCAGTGTCAGATCAGATTTTCTTCAGAAGTCAGTAAATGTACATATGCAGTGCTTCTTAATCAGTGATGAGAGTTCTTTTCAAGTGTTTTCATGTTTGGCAGCTGGAGTGCAAAACCAAATAATTCTGTATAAACAGACTGAGGAAGAATGATAAACATACTGACTTTAATCTGAAGGGATACTTTGTCAGGCATGGTCATTTGAAGTGGTGGTTTTGCAGTACCTTTAAGAGCTTCATATGCATGTCATTGCTACCTGATGCAGCTTCCTGCAGCACTAGCCATGAGACAGGGACATGGGTGCAGGCTGCTTCTGCCAAAAAGGAACTGAGCTGCCTTCAGCTCAGCCCGTTGTTCTCAGCACCACTGACCTCCAGGACTGCATTCAGGATGAGCTGGCATCCTGCAGTCAGGAGCTGTGGAATTAGGCTGTAAGCACACTGAATGGGTCTTGGAGGTGGTGGCTCTGTCCCTGCCATGTTTCTGACCTGTGTTGCCATTGCTGTTAAGAAGGAACTTGTTCTTAGTTTTAGTTGGGTTTTTTTCCACTACTTATATCCAGAGATAGCTCTTAGGCTAAGGAAGTCCATGAAGCTAATGGTAATTAGAGAGAAATAATGTTTTAAATGCGTGCTTCTTAGATTACTGTAGATTTTATCATGTGTACGCTCTGGAAACCCAAACTAACATATCTTGTGACCATTCTCCTCGTGTATCCGAGACATACAATCTCATCTTTTTACAAAAGAGGATTTTTATCAAGTTTGTGAGTTTATTTCTTACTAGCTCCTAAGGTTTTGTTTATATTAGCTCAGGTAGTCGTTGAAGTGAGCTGCTTTCTTTGCGATCATTTCATTTTTCTTGCTGTACTTGTATTATATGCTGTATATAATCAAGGTGTCTTACATCAGTATAGCAAAAATAGAAAGGAAAGCAATAAATATTGTAAATCCTAGCCACTGTTGGCGTGTGCATTAAAAAGTCCATCGCATCACGCTGCTGCTGCTAATACAGCATGACACATCTGATTTTTCATTACAAGGTTCTTGTTTGTTTTTTTAAGGAACTGGACTCTTGCAGCAGGTGGGTCCTTTATCAGGGTAGTTTTGAGAGCAGTTGGAATAGGTTAGTTTATTCCTTCCTATCACAGCATTCTGCTGCATTCAAGATGTCTTGCTTTGGTTTAGATTAGTCTTACAGAAAAAACTTCACAATTTTACCTACTAATTCCTGCATGCCTCCTGAGCTATGTTTCTAGTAAGTCTCTCTTGCTTTTCGAAGAGAATAACTCGACTCAGTTCCCACAAAGAAAACCACCTCAAATTTATTTGTGTTTTTATTTTTAACAATGAAAGAGCACACTAGGAATTGCAGGTAATAGNTTTTTTTCTCCCCTTGGATTCACAAACCATCCAGGTTTCTAAGCAGCTTTGTCTGCCTAACCCTGTTTATCTTATGCTTAAAATCATATCACTGGCCTGAGTTTCCAAGTCACAAGTACAAACCTGTGAAGCTAGTCACCAAATAGCAAAGCTGTATTTTTGTAGCGTGTTCAGAAGTGGCAATACCTTCATCCTGATTTCTGTCTAGATAAACTGTCTTCTTAAGCAATTCTTCAACTCAATAAACAGAATTATTCTGATTCTTCCTTATAAAAACAGCCTGTTTGCCTCCGTATCTCATCTTTTACTTTCACATCTTTGATGATATTGAGTGTTAATACACCCAAATGTGATGTATTTGAGAAGAAATTCATTCAAAAAAAATTTTTTTTCTTCTCCATAATAATTTCTGAGCTGCTTCTTCAGACTCTGAAATTGCGTTCAAAAAATTGTTTATATATCTGGTCTTGTTTGGGAGGGTAACGTTGAGATCTGTTCTTAAACTCTTAGATCACCATCCATCAGTGTTGATTATTGTTGACTGATTCTTCCTTTGTGGATACCCCAGTTCTCAGAGCATTTTCCTCAAGATCACCTCAGCTGACATAACTGGTTTAGTACTTCGGAACTGTTCTTGAATGAGGGTGTAAGAGGAGCAAGTAACCCAAAGCTTTATGCTAGCCAGCTGTAAGAAAAAATTAGGAATATCCTTAGCTGACACTGAGGAATAATTCATCTTTCCTTACCATCCATCATTAGCACGCTTCATTTGTAACACTAAAGATCTTTAAATGTTTTTAAAGCTTTAAGCTAGCTAAGAGATCTCAGTTAATCTCTGTTCAGCCTCAGAGAGCTGGACAGTGCTGCCTGCTGCTCTGGGACTGCAGTGGGATGAGTGCGTCTGCTCCTCTGACTGGAATTGGTGCAGACTGGGCTCTGCTTGTTATGAGGCAGTTGCTTTCCCCCATGTACTTAAACACTAATGGCAGACACACTGAGGGAGCATATGGGCAGAGAGTACATGTCTTAAAACTGCTCATACTTCCAGCAGACAGACTGTATTCACCAAGGCAGCAAGCCAGATTTCACCCACATTGTTTAGTTTGATCAGTCCTCTTGTGGTAGATTTTGAGGCAGATATTGTATCACTTCTGTACAGGAGTCAGAACGATAAACTTCCTGAAGCACATTATTTACTCCCTTTTTCAGCTGTGTAGTACTGTCAGCATCCCAGACACAAACCTGTCTGTCCTGAAAAGAAAAAATGTTAATTTTTTCTTTTAATAAAGATGACTTTGTTTTTAGGCCTGTGAATATATATTCTCTTCAGAAGTCCTGCACTAGTAAGCTTTGTGCTAATGCTGTTAAAAATAAAAGCTCATTGAAAACTAGCAGGCTTCTCTGGGAAGGCTGACTCCTTTTCCTCCTTTGCCATTCTGCTTTGAAAAGCTGGACATGAAGTCTGTTATGCACACTTGAGTGAATAAAACAAGTTATTTGAATGTGCTTTTGGGATTATAAGATCAAGGCAGTAATCCGAGGTGTGTTACATCGCTGTGCAGAAATGCAGGCACTCACATGTAGATATCATTAATGAATGGTTTTTGAGCCAAGTCAAAAGGAGAATGAACAAGTTCTTATTATAGTCTTGTGTAAAGATGTCAGCGTAGCTATGTAATTAAATGATGTTTCTATTATTTAAAACTCATTTAACTCACTTTTAAACAATATTTAAAAATCATATCTGAAAATTTTGCAGGCTGTCGTTAAATTACTTCTTTAGATTTCTAACTTGACTCAGTAGACCATTGATATTTATCAATTGTTGATACTTCTTCCATATTTTCTTTTAAAGCATGTACATAAGGCACCTTCCAGGTGCTGTTGCCAGTGTTCTGCACCTACATACTTAGCCTGACTTACTGCTGTACAGGTACAGGGAAGGAGAGGAAGAAGGACATAGATCCTGCCAGCTTGCTGCTGCTGCTTCTGCTCAGGCCTCTCCAGTTTTTACCCTTGTTCCCTGGCTGAAAGTAAATAGCTGCCTTGGGTATGTTAAAGAGCAATAGATCCTGTCCTTCTTCAATAATAATAATAATAAAGCCCACTTTGTTTATATTATAATGTGGAGTAGAATTGAAATTGAAGTTTATACTGAAAAACAGTTGTTTCTCAAATTGGAGCTTTACAAATAGTCATACAGTGATATTTGAATGGATGAGGCCATTTATTTTGTATCTGACCTACTTTTTTGTTAGAATCCTTCATCCTGTATTTCAGCTGTACTTGTCTGTTACACGTCTGAGCTCATTGTCTATTAGTCATGTGCAGCTGTCTTGCAAATGGTCTGAAGGATGCTCAGATTTAAATCTTAGTCAGCAAAGTCTATATATGCAGTGTGTACTAGATGAGCTTCAAGAACAGCACTTTTACAGAACGCTTGCATTTTATTGATCCTAGAAGACTTTCCTCGAGCTTTCTGTATTTTCTTATTTATTTTGCTTCCTTGATCTGCCTGGAAAACTGGAATGTGCCTCAACATTTGGAAATCCCACGTTGATACATTGTAAAACTGTCTTTTCCAGAAGGATTTAGTTAACATCACAGTGCAGGAATGTTTGATGCTGCCAGACCCTGACTTGACCTTTGAGATATGATAGGAAACACGACTAAACCTTGCACCCAGAAGATTTTGCATGCAACACTGCGCTGCTGGTTCCTTTGTTTGCCTAGAAACTAAGTGTCTTGTAGAGCCAGTCAGAAAGGAGGCCGCGTGTTGCTGTAGCAGAACAACAGGTTAAATTCTGAATTACAAAGCTGAAAAGGTCATTGGAGATGGAAAGCATAAACAGTAAGGAAATGCAAACATAAATAAATGTACCTCTGGTACTTGTTTTTGTTGTTTTAAAGCATCCTGAAAGTTGTTGACACCACAGTGCCTTTTCTTCAAAAGCACTGCCTTTTAGCAGGTCCCTGACCTCTGAGTTTGTTTCCAGATCGAGCGTCCTGTAGTGGAAACTTCTAGCTGCTACAGAAATGCAAATGAAGCTCCAGCAAGTGGCCTCAAGGATGCCTTGTTTCTCCAAATTAGTTGGTAGATGTTGATATGCTTTAGGTTTGATTTAACTACCATATGCTTGTAAGAATATACTTATCTTTTAAAGAGTAGGCAGACTCTTCCAGCCAAGTCTAGCCTATTGTTTGAAAGGAATTCAGTTTCTGAACACAATGTATACTGTAATACTGTGCTTATTGGTTGACTCTTTAGCAGTTAGTTATCTTTTGATTTAATTGGCATTTATCAACAACTTATGACATGTTAATACACTCTTAATTTTAGGAATGGTTATGTCACCCTTTGTTCAAATGTTTTTCTATATAAACAACAAAACTACTGGTAATTGATGGTTACTGAACTTGGATCATGTTTCATTGAATTCCTTGGCCTCATGAATTGTTAAGTGAGTGTGGAAACGAAGAGAACTAAAACTATCCTGAATCATTTCTCTGAGGCTTGGCTTCTTTAGAACTATCATGTCATATAAACTTTCAACCTGGTGTGCCGGAAAGGAGCTGCATATTTACCATTCTCTGTGACTCTTATTGTAGTGGTGTTGTCCTTGTTCACAGTTGGTGTCCGGTTAATTCTTTTGTTTGGTTTCCATTTTCTGTGGTTACAAAATGGCGTATTTGACAGTAAGGCGGTAAGAGTATTGACTTTTTTGATGAAAATAAAACACTCTGGAATCGCGTTTTTCCTCAGGCAGATGAAGACTTTGAGAATATTTATTTCAAAGGAGAGGAGCTTTGCTCAGAACATCTCTTTCCTGTAGAACTTGATGTGCTGAGGAGTGCAATGTTGGCTGGATGTGCTGACTGCTGTAATACTACAGGGGATTGGCTCCGCTGCGCCTGCCAGTAGTGAGAGAGAAATGGGGCTTTTTGGATTGCCATTCAGCGTGTTTCCCTCTGGGAATGTTATGGGATGAGATTAATGGGATTAATTCTAGTTTTCCGTTGCTGCTTGAGGCGTAAGAGGAGATAATTTCTCATTCTTGAGAAAGGCTGAATATATTGTTATGTAAGAATATATTGGGCAATGTTAACATCAGGTTAAGAGAGCACTTGAGACACATCACCTCTTCAGAGAGAGAACTGAGAGACACTTGACTGCCCAAGAGGAGGTATGACTGTTTGTGTTGTTTGTACCTCTCATCTGCTTCCTGGATTCCTGTATAATGCTTCCTCCTGTCCAAAAGCAGCGTAGCATTTCCTCAGGAAGCCCTTTTCAGAATTTTCTGCTTCTAAGCTGTGTGCATGACAAACTGAAAGTCTTTCTCCATAAAGCAAGCACTCGTCTATTTTTTTCATTAGTATCGTTTTCCATATTAGGCTGGTCTGTCTGGGTAATATAATTGTTCACTGATTTTAGCAATAATACGAAGAATAATGAACACAGAAATGCCTGGAGGGGAGTTCTCCTGAATGACGGACATCAGCTCTTCATTTACATTCTCCAGGAGAACCTTTTTTTATTCAGAGCTCTTGGAAAACGTCCGTGGAAACTTTTAGGGAATTAGGACAGCTGGCCTGGCAGACTTTGAAGTCTGCAACACAGCCGGCTGGCCGGCATTCCCAGTGCCAGCTGGCTCAGTAGGAAGTAGAGATGGCAAAAGAGATTTTGGCTTGGGAAACCCTGTATATATAGAAGATGACTTGATGACAGGCAAGACTCAATAAATCTGGTGACATAATTGAACTCCATTAACCAGTGTTTGGTCAGCTGGGATTAAGCATGAATTTTAATTGAAACTGTAAGACTATTTAGTTGCTGATTTTTTCTTCAATGCAAGAAGTTAATATCTTTCTCTAATTTAGTATCTTCCTTTAGAGTATGTCAGGAAATTATTTCAACAGATGATTGAATTAGGTTTCAGCTACTACTTGTCACTGCTGATCTTTAGTCATTGTCAAATTTCAAATGAATGGCATCTGGAAGTAAGTCTATGCAAAGCTGCAAGACTGGCTCTGCATCTGTCAGTAGACTTTGTGAATAATCAGATTTCCTGAGAGGCTTTGAATTTCTCACTTCACTGACTGATTCTTCTCCTTATAGTACAAAAATAGAGAAGGAGAAAAAAGAGCATGCTAAGCTGCATGGGATGATCCGTACAGAAATAAGTGGTGCTGAAATTGCAGAGGAGATGGAGAAAGAAAGAAGGTTCTTCCAGTTACAGATGTGTGAGGTAAGATTCAACATGAAATTCATCTTGTTCTACCAAAAAAATTTTTTAGGAACGCTTTGAAAAGTGTAAATGTTTCAGGGAACAAGACAGCAGGGGACTTAGTTTGCTAAAGTACCTTTTTCTATCCTGATGTGCTAACTTTGCAGCAAATTTTCTAGTTTCACGAGTAAGTAAGTTTTAGAATAAGCAATGCAAAGCTCAGTTAAAGACTAAGAAATGGTGATAGGTATACTTCTACATTGCTACTTTAAGTTATTTTAAGCCCTAGATCACTCTCTGCATTGTTCCCTACACCGCCAGCTGTTGCAGCGTTATGTGAGGAAGGACTCCAGTTTAGCACTCTATTGGGCTGGTACTGGAAAAAGAAAGCTAAGGATGGAATCCAGTTGTCTTTCAAGATGGCTCAGAATGCTGCCACTTTGAAATCTTTGTGATTTTGGTCTTTGTGATGTTAAATCTGATGCAAATGTCTTTGGTTTGATTCATTTAAAGACACATAAGGTTCCATCACTGGGAGCTGAGGCTGTTTGTTCTCAATATGCACTAAGTCAAAAATACACAGTGGATGTTTCTTCTGTTTTTAATAATAACGACTAAAGCTAATTTTACCTGTACACCAGTCTAGATTTAATACCAGTTTTGGTAAATACACAAACTGATATTTATTAGATAAACTTCATATACCTGTACAGAGTCAGAATAAAGTATTCAAAGCCGATAAAGTAATTTGAATATTCAATAAATATAGGGATTTTGCCAACTAATTGCCCATCTGTGTCATTCGCAAGAAACAGCGTGGAACAGATGCTTCTGTTTTCACGTGTCACAGTAAAGGAGGAATTCATTTCATTCAGTTGTAGAGATAATAAAATGCGGGGTGAAATCTATAACATTACCTTAAATGTGGAGTAGTGGAAGTGTATCCTGTATTTTTTCTGGTATTTAGAAAGAGATTATGCTTAGTTACCTCTGAGAGTAAAAGGAGTAGTAGTAAAAAGAGACTTTGCTTTGGTTAATATGCCAACACAGATTTAAAAGCAGTTGCCTTGAATAGCAGTTTTAAATCTCATGCTAAACTATGTTTTTTGTTATTAATGTGTATAAGGAGCTGGTAGAGAAAATGATAAAATTAGAAGGCAGATTTTAAAAAACTGGTTAAAATAATCCCTCGCTTTTGTTGTTTTTTTTTTTTTTAGTAAGCTGCTTTCTTCCAACATCTATTTGGCAATGGATTTAACAATCCATGAGAGAGAGAGAGAGCTTATTGGGCTGCTAGATTGCAGAATGGGTTCCTTAATTCACTGCACAACCTGTTTTATGCTTCCTTTAACAGAGGCTTCCACTCGGAGTCATGAAGGATGTGATAAGTTTGAACTAATCCTAGTTAAATATCCCCACGGGATATCAAAAAGTAGCAGTATCAGCTATTGCTTTTGTGTGATTAACCCTTGAAGCCACAGGTTGGCGTATTCTTTTAGGCCTCTTAAATCTGGAACTGTTAAAGCTTGTTGAAACATAACTGAAAATAAAATGTAAAAAAACCACTGTGACAGTAATCATTAATTTTTGTGTGTGTGTATTACTGTGTTAACAGTACCTGCTGAAAGTCAACGAAATCAAGATTAAAAAAGGAGTGGACTTGCTTCAGAACCTGATCAAGTATTTTCATGCTCAATGCAAGTATGTTTTAGGTTTTATACCTACGCTATATACTGGAGCAATTTTTTTATTAGATTTGGACATAATACTTTTCTGAATTAAAAAATAAATAAATCTAGGATTCGACTGGTCTTGTTGAAATCTTTTGACAAATGGCTTTTGTCAAATAGTTTGGCAGTTGTGTTTGTTATTATACTCCGAAGGACTTAATGAGTTTTAGTACCATAGAATAGAATTGCTTTTTCCAAAGGAAGGCCACGGAATAATTTGGCATATTTCAAAAACTACTCCTGAAATAGAGCTGTTATTTTGCTCAATTAGTTGGTGGTCTATTAATTTTGACATGTTTGATTTGGATTATTTTTTCAGTGTATGTAGTAATGATCTAAATTAAATCTGTGCTCAAGGAAAATAAATTGCATAAGCAGTGAGATAAAACAGTATTGAAACAATCACTCTTCTTCTTTCTAATTAATTGAAGGACTCAGTAATAAAACATAAAGCTCTCATTAGAATGATCTCCTTTTTAATGGTAGTATTACAGATCAGTAATATGGCAAGAAAGCCATAGCTCCAAACTTGAAAGAGCTTCTGTCTGCCTGTTCCAATCAGTAGATTTTTATCTTAAAATACCAATCTGAATCAGTGGAGGTTTTTTTCCCCCTGTACTGCTATGCTGCTTTAAAATGTATTTCACTTGTACTTTGTCACTCATCTCCTCTGTCCATTTAATAGAATTTCCACAGCACCAATGCTGTGTTGCATTGTCACTTTCATGTCTGCATCTCAGAGTGAAAATTCTTCCCCTGCAAATGTGGCAGCAATTTTTTAATTAAATATTTGTATACCTGTGGTTTGTTTGAGTTTATTTTTAAAATCTTAATTCTTTTAAAGAACTGGAATTTTGAAATGCAGAATATTACTGTGCAAATACACCAATACATATGAAAAAGTATGAAGTATAATTTAGCATACTCAGTTTGAATATAGGCTGTAAGTAATGCTTGGGAAACAGTGGCTTTCCTTTAGTGGGAGAATGGCGTCAGGTGTGAAAACATTGGGCTCCAAGAAGTCGCAGTTATGTTACACCTGCTTGAGCTTTTGCTGTTCTACAATAAATCTTCTTCTGGGTCTTCAAAAAAATGAGAGGAGAGTCTGTGTTTGAGGTGAGAGTAAGGACAACTTACGCAGCAGTGGATTGTGGCTGTTGTGAATCTACTTGAGGATTTTGTATCTTAGGATAAGCTGTGATGGGAATGAAGATGTGAATTGATCAAAGATGCACAAAAAAAGAAGTGTTCAAAGTTTTCAAGTTTGTGGCTTTGCATAATAATTTACATGTTTACCTTTGGGCAACTTTTTAAACAGAAAGTACGGAGTGAAGTTTACTAAGTCTGCTTTTTGTTTTTCAAGTTTCTTTCAGGATGGATTAAAAGCAGTTGAAAGTCTCAAGCCTTCAATTGAGACACTCTCAACAGATCTTTATACGGTGAGTTAGCAACCTTTCACATTTGTGTTGTAAACTGAGTTTTTTACAGTAGAACTGTGAACATTTTTGTTCAGGTTGGTTGACTGGCTTAATAGTGTTTTAAGGTTTGGGGTAGATTTCTGAGTAGAATTTTGTTTTAATATCTTGTCTGGGAGCCTTTAGTTTCAGTTCTGGACCCCCTGTGTAAAATATTGGGGGAACGGCCCTTAATCTACAGTGTTTACTGACTAAGTGGAAAACAACGTATGGTTTCAAATTGAGCACAAGGAAACAAGAACAGAGTGAGACAATGTGGAAGTCTTAACCTGACAACGTCCTAGCCATTATCTAGTTCTCTGGAGATAAAAAGGAAAATAAACTGATCGCGGTGTCTTTTCATGTTTTAATTCTTGCTGAACACTTCTCAGAAAAATGGACAAATTAAGTAGCAAGTTCGGAAGAACTGTTGGCAAGAAAATAATAATGTTATTTTTAACCTGTGTTTTTCTTCTTTCAAGATAAAACAAGCACAGGATGAAGAAAGAAGACAATTAACTCAGCTCAGAGATATTTTAAAATCTGCACTCCAGGTTGATCAGAAAGAGGTGAGCATATGAGGTGATTTAACCTTTCAGTGCCCATTGCATACTTCCAATCTTATGTTAGTTTCTGAAGTAGAATTATTTGAACTTTCATCAGCTGTATAATTTCTTGTGTTTATTCATCTTTGTTTTGGTGCTGATATTGAATGTTTCTGACAAAGATTTTTTTTAAAGGGATTCTCACTTAAAGTATATTTAAAACTAATGTATGCAAAAGAATTTATTTTTACTACTACTTGCAAAACATTTTAATTGATGAACCATCTCTGAATTAACTGCAAGCAGCAGTACCTATGCTGTGCAGATTGAGAACAAAAGAACTTTGGCAAAACAAGGACACACAGTTAATATAATCTTACCACACTGAAGCATTCCATATAAAGATTATGTATAAAGATGATGTAGAACTACAAATCCCAGAACACTTCTGTTACCATCTGCAAAAATGACAGTGAAGTTGACTGCTCTGCTGCAAGATGCCATTTTTCAAAGGTACTTTTTGATTTTCAGTTGAGACTGCTGTTAGATTTAAAGCATTCTGGCGTGATTTTATTTGGCAAGCTCTGATCTGGAAGCAAGCGTCTTTTGTATAATCTAATCCTAAACACTGGTTCTACTTCTGTTTCAGATTGCTAGTGCTTCCTCTTCATGTAAATAAAAGCCAGCCAGCTTCCTTTGTGTTGCTGCTGGGTCACGAGTAAGGGGATGAATGAACTCCTTCCCTTTCAGATTGTCTTTCTGAGAGGGTTTAGAATGAAATAATTTAGTCTGTAGACCTCAGGCTTCCTTCATCTGTTGTCTCAGTCTTGCTTTTATCTTTCCACAAAGTGCGTGCTGGCTCCTAGCTGTAACAGGTGGCAGCCAGTTGAGAGGCATTAAATGCTCTTCACTTTGAGGTGCTGTTAGTAGTCACATGAAGTTTTTGCTTACTACCATTGTGTGCAAAGTTCTGTTCAGTTTGCACTTTCTTAGGTCCTGCCTGCCATTTAGAATTCACTGAGGTATGTATTTGCTAAAACCTTTCAAATTTGAGCTCTGTGTAGTGAAAGGGTAGTGATCCTAACAGACATGATGGATCTGCCATTGGCTGCCTACTCTCACTAAGGAGTCTTTGCTGTTTAGGCATGCATTAGGATGTCTCCTATTCTGTTTGGGTCTTTGTTCAAGAGAGATAAGAAAAGCAGTCGGATTTCATGATTGCTGGGAATGTCACCCCTCTGCTTATCAGTGATATTAACGTATAAGGAAGATGTAGTAAGCACACCACAAATATGTTTATCACTTGAACTGTTTTTGTTGCACTTGAAAACAGACGTGTTGAAAGTGCTTTATGCTATAATAGCTATATATTAATTCTGAAATTTAGATAATACCTTCAGAGCATGAAAAGTAATATGCTTATTAATGTTTGAAAAGATCAATTAATCAGTGGGGTTCCAAACAATCCTACTGTAATCTACTGTACATTCCACTAGTATTATTCTTGTTGCACTGTAATTTCCTTTACTATAACTGATTTCTTTTTCCTTCCTGAAATGCATTTACATTTTGTGACCGAAGTCTAGGAGAGTAAGTGTTACTATGTCTTAATGAAAATCGTTGGCATGCTTTCCATTCAGATTTCAAGAAACTGGATTTTTCCTCTGAGCTTTTTTCTGTTGGTATGGGAAGAGTGGTTCTTTTCTTTCTACTCTTCTGTTTGTTGTATTACCAAAAAAAGAAAAAGGAAAAAAAAAAAAAAAAAGATTGTTTTTGGGAAAGAAAATTACTGCAGGACAAATTGGTAATTTCCTATTCACTTTCTTTTGGAATTAAATCCAGTTGCTTGATTTGATGTTCTTGCAAGATATTAAAGACACATGTATTCTTAATTAAAATGGCCTTAATGTATGAAACAATAGAATGTTGCTGAATGCTTCTGCTTAAGAGAACAAAGCACAACAAATGCGTGAATATTCATAGTGAACCTTTTTTGTTGCATCTGAATACATTGTTTCCTCCTGCACAGAACTTTCTCAAGCCTGATTTGTACTGAAACTTCTTTTTAAGAGGTCATTGTGTGTCCATCTTGGTTACTTACATGTTTTTTGTCTTCATTTTTTTAACTTTTCCAAACTCTAGAGCTCCTACAAGCATCAAGGTCAACCTTAGAGTAGTATTGCCTTCACTTCTGTCATGCCTGCATCCTCTTTGATTGTTAAGGCCTTACCTACAAGCTTAAGCTAAAGCAAGACAGTTGGGTTGTAGGACCCTCTCAGCCCATGGGAGTGACCTGTTCTGCTAGTGCATAACTCCAAACAGTTAGCATTGAAGGTAACTTCAAGGCAGTGTTGAAATCTTCTACTGCTTCCTCTGCCTCTTTGGTAGAATGTGCAATCTCTTTAGGCAACTGCAAAATGGAATAATCTTTGTCTTAAAATTTTTTCATAACTGTGCTATAGGAGAGGCTGCCTGCAGGAGGTTCTGGCAGATAGATCTGCTGGAGACTGTGCAGGGCTGTGATAGATGGCGGTGGGTCTCTGAAAAATCCTCCTGGTAGTGATACTGCAAATGCAAGAGAACCTCTTGGAAAGCTGTAAGGGCTTCCTGGCAGCTTTGTGCACGGGAGGGATATGGACAGTCTCAAAGCATGCTACATGGGAGCTGTGAAACAGCTCGCTAAAATTTTCCATATAAAAGTTAAAGCACCTACTTTGGAAAGCTCTGTTGCGTTCAGATAGTTGGGCTGATAGCTAGGCTTATAGGATCTCTCTTGCCAGTAGAATCATAGAATGGCTTGGGTTGAAAGGACCCCAAGGACCATAAAGTTCCAACCCCCCTGCCATAGGCAGGGCCACCAAGCTCCAGATCTGGTATTAGACCAGGTTGCCCATGGCCCCATCCTGGTCTTGAACACCTCCAGGGACAGAGCATCCGCAGCTTCTCTGAGCCTGTCCAGCACCTCACCACTCTCTCTGTAAAGAACTTCCTCCTGACATCCAATCTAAACCTTCCCTCCTCGAGTTTAAAACCATTCCCCCTTTTCTTATCACTGTCTACACTTGTAAAAATCAATTCCCCTCCTGTTTATAATCCCCTTTTAGATACTGGAAGGCTGCAGTGAGGTCTCCCTGCAGCCTTCTCCAGGCTGAACAAGCCCAGCTCCTTCAGCCCCTCCTTGTAGGAGAGGTGCTCCAGCCTTCTGTTCATCTTCATGGCCCTCCTCTGAACCCTCTCCAACAGCTCCACATCTTTCCTGTATGGGGGAGCCCCAGAACTGGATGCAGTACTCCAGATTGGGGCCCGTAGTCAGAGAGCATCCTTACAGAGTACTGTTGTCACATTCATTTAATTTTTAGTTGTGTTATTAAGCTTTATTTGAAAGAAGTCATTCTGAACCTGTTTGTGGTCAGAGAAGTGATTCACTATAAACATGCTGCAGCGAAATGACTCACCTTTTTTTTGTATGCCTATCCACCTTTCAAAGCTGATAAAGTGAACAAAGTTCAGCTACTCTGGCTTGTGTATTTCAATCTGTCCTGATCTTAGTACATTCAAGAGAAATTTAAAACAGAAATACTAGTTCTAGTGTCCTACAACCTTCAGAGCTCTTTTTCCTCTAATAGGTCATGTGCATTGCTCCTGCTTCTCTGATGAGGCTATTGGGTCTGCTGTCTGTGATTTGTTCTCCTGTTATGTGGAATATACAAATCTGGAAAAAAAAAAAAGAGGATGATCCTTTGGGGAGCCCACACATGGGAAAGGGATGCTGACATTGCCCGGAAGGATGTTAATTGTGATGGAGATTAGTCGTATGGCATAATGTCTTTCAGAAGCTAGACCAAAATCATGAACTCACTTGTCCAGAGGCTGTGGAAAGCCATCGTCTGGAAATCACATAGCACACCATTAATTTGGTCAATGCCTGAACCAGGGATTTAAAATTGGAGATCTTTTACTCTTGTCCTAAACCCCCTGTTGTGAAATAACACTGAATTTTTAATGATCCTGTTCATAGAAATGAAAGTGTGGAAATACACGTCATCTACAGCAGCTTCCTCTCTAGTTGAAATAGGGCAGGAAGCTTGTATCATTGGCTTGCCAGTTTGGCCAAACATAGCAACTGAGAGTAAACAACAGCTGAAGGGAGGTAGTTGAAATGCAGAAAATGTTCCACAAAAAGGAGCAGCATGATCTTAAGTAATGGGAATTCTAGTCAGGGCAGGTGTTGGAGGTCATCTGAAATCTCTGTGTAATTGAGGATGTGGAGAACTGAAATTAATTTCCTGTAAGGCTTCTAATCTGCTTGGGAATGGAGTTCTTTTACTGAAGCAACACAATAATGGGAGGCAGAGATTAAGGCATAGGTAGGACATAATAGGCAGTGTCAGATCAGATTTTCTTCAGAAGTCAGTAAATGTACATATGCAGTGCTTCTTAATCAGTGATGAGAGTTCTTTTCAAGTGTTTTCATGTTTGGCAGCTGGAGTGCAAAACCAAATAATTCTATATAAACAGACTGAGGAAGAATGATAAACATACTGACTTTAATCTGAAGGGATAATTTGTCAGGCATGGTCATTTGAAGTGGTGGTTTTGCAGTACCTTTAAGAGCTTCATATGCATGTCATTGCTACCTGATGCAGCTTCCTGCAGCACTAGCCATGAGACAGGGACATGGGTGCAGGCTGCTTCTGCCAAAAAGGAACTGAGCTGCCTTCAGCTCAGCCCGTTGTTCTCAGCACCACTGACCTCCAGGACTGCATTCAGGATGAGCTGGCATCCTGCAGTCAGGAGCTGTGGAATTAGGCTGTAAGCACACTGAATGGGTCTTGGAGGTGGTGGCTCTGTCCCTGCCATGTTTCTGACCTGTGTTGCCATTGCTGTTAAGAAGGAACTTGTTCTTAGTTTTAGTTGGGTTTTTTTCCACTACTTATATCCAGAGATAGCTCTTAGGCTAAGGAAGTCCATGAAGCTAATGGTAATTAGAGAGAAATAATGTTTTAAATGCGTGCTTCTTAGATTACTGTAGATTTTATCATGAGTACGCTCTGGAAACCCAAACTAACATATCTTGTGACCATTCTCCTCGTGTATCCGAGACATACAATCTCATCTTTTTACAAAAGAGGATTTTTATCAAGTTTGTGAGTTTATTTCTTACTAGCTCCTAAGGTTTTGTTTATATTAGCTCAGGTAGTCGTTGAAGTGAGCTGCTTTCTTTGCGATCATTTCATTTTTCTTGCTGTACTTGTATTATATGCTGTATATAATCAAGGTGTCTTACATCAGTATAGCAAAAATAGAAAGGAAAGCAATAAATATTGTAAATCCTAGCCACTGTTGGCGTGTGCATTAAAAAGTCCATCGCATCACGCTGCTGCTGCTAATACAGCATGACACATCTGATTTTTCATTACAAGGTTCTTGTTTGTTTTTTTAAGGAACTGGACTCTTGCAGCAGGTGGGTCCTTTATCAGGGTAGTTTTGAGAGCAGTTGGAATAGGTTAGTTTATTCCTTCCTATCACAGCATTCTGCTGCATTCAAGATGTCTTGCTTTGGTTTAGATTAGTCTTACAGAAAAAACTTCACAATTTTACCTACTAATTCCTGCATGCCTCCTGAGCTATGTTTCTAGTAAGTCTCTCTTGCTTTTCGAAGAGAATAACTCGACTCAGTTCCCACAAAGAAAACCACCTCAAATTTATTTGTGTTTTTATTTTTAACAATGAAAGAGCACACTAGGAATTGCAGGTAATAGTAATCTTTAGTGTTTATGAACTGCAGGGTTTTCATGAATTGGAAAGCCAATTGCTCTGGTTAAAAACATAAATAAAGGCAGTAGCAAAGCTAAGTAAAAGCAAATGGATTTTAGGCGTCGTTACCAGTACCTTTCAAAGTGTCTTCCGTGTCCTCTGAAAAAGAAATTGCCTTTTTATCCTCGTTGGAGGAAATGTATGCTTTGTTTGGCCTGTCGGATTAGAGCAGAAGGGAAGGCTCTGAAACTCATTACTAAGATGGATATTTTGGTTGCAAATGTGGAATGGAATACAAATTGCTGTTCTTTATATTTCAGGATTCTCAGATTCGTCAGAGTACAGCTTACAGTTTACATCAGCCTCAGGGAAACAAGGAACATGGCACTGAACGAAATGGGAGTCTGTACAAGAAAAGTGATGGGTAAGTACTGCTGGATTCTACTAGGGAAAAATATGTCTTAAGACCAAAGTAATGTAATAATGTATTAAAAACTGAGTCATTTTTTCTTTTTTTCCCCTCTTTAAACCAGAATCAGAAAAGTGTGGCAGAAAAGGAAGTGCTCGGTTAAAAATGGTTTTCTTACAATTTCCCATGGTACAGTAAGTATTTGTTTACAGTATTTTATGTACATGGTTGCTAATACAAAAAGACAAATATGCTGGTCTATATTTATAATCTGGAGTTAGCTACATTCCTGATGCAATGTTTTGAATATGATGGATAGATTTTTTTAAGGCAGTGTTTCAGAAATATATCAAGACATACACAGTATCTAAAAATACAGCTGTTTTAATGCTAATGACTGCTAATGGAAAAAAATGTTTTGTTTTGTTTTTAAGGACTGATTTTGTTCTTCTAAACTGCTCATATATTACCAGCCTACCTAAAAATTAAATTTTAACTTCAGTAAGTGGAAAAGATATGGTTGGGTGTTAGCTGTCTTCTACATATGGGTAAAACAACTTCTGTGTTTACAAGACAATGTTGTAAATAACAATGTTGAAAGAACGTTGAATCTCTTCTCTCCCTCAAATTTGCTGCTGTGTGATAATCTGTTATGAAGGTAGCTTTCCTGGAGAGTAACTACTGGAAAAAAGTAACTTTAAAGCCAAAGTCTACCAGAAAGATGAAAGCGCATTAGAAGCTTCTCTTTCTTTGCTACCAATGTTTACAGCATAGTCACTTTTAATACTTTATACTTAAAACTTTAAACTTCATGCTTTCCTACTTCCTAACTTTTACACTTGGCTTTGAACTCAGTTATTTTCCCATTCCCTTACCTTTCTCTTTTTAGCTTGCTTTCTTGAAACTTAAGTTTCTTAGGGCAAAAATCAACTCAGAGGCAGTATTTCCCGTTCTTTGTCCAATAAACAGTCCTGTTTCTTGATCCTCTTATGAACCATTCCACTCTTTATCTTGTTATGCCGGTTGCTATGACTGCAAGTTGACCCTGGCAGCAAAAATGAATCAATCCCTCATTTGTGCATCTAACCACAAGCTGTTGCTTTTTGAACTGACAACCAGGAGCTAGGGAGTGCAAAAGAGTCACTGCTCTGCCTTTGGAATTGTCCACTCTGTTTGAGTGCGTCCTTGTTAGAGTAAAATCTGTCAGTGTTTCTATGCTAATGTCTGTGTGTCCTGTCAGTGGACTTGTCATTGAATGTGCTATAATGGCAACAGCAGGAGTGGATTTGGGGCAGCTTAGAGATTAGCAGAGGCTACAGAATCCACTTGTAGAGCAGAATGTTAGAACTTTTACGTACAAGTACACTTACTGAGTTCTGCCAAGACACCGATTCTTCTTATGAGTCTACCAGATGGTCATACACTTTTAGAATTATAAGTTCCCACTGAAATCCATGCAACTGTAGCTGGAAATCACTTACTTAAATTAGATACTTAAGTGTGGGTTTAGCTGTGTAGGTTTCACAAGTGTGGTTTTGGTCTTCTTTTAATAAAAAAATAAAATAACTTCTGTTTTTCCTTATTTGCTATGTTTCTCCATATGCATTGGTGGAAGCTCTGTGCAAAAAAAATATATATATATAAAAAAAATCTACACGTGTGTCATACACATTGAAATGGGTAGTGACAATTTCTATTTCTTAAGGATTTTCTGGGCTACTCTGAGTAACTTCTGAGATTTTTGAAGCAACAACATTGATTTCCAAGCATCCTCGGGGCTGATATCAGTTGGTCTTAAAATATGATGTGCTATTATTTCTTCCCAGCTGTTCATCAAAATGAACCATTTCTCAGAAATTCAGTAGTCAGTTTTGTTTACTACATTAAATAGAAATGTGTAAGTACCTTTCCTTTAAAGGTTATATTTTCTTCATGGGCTTCTCCTCTTTGGCCTTGCAGCTTCCATTTTTTTATTTAGTTTCTACAACAGCTATCTTCAGGCAGTTCCAGATGTTGTATTCTCACCTAAATTTGCCTGTCAAGTGGTCTGCTGTTATGGATGGCGAGAATATGATTTCTTCTAACCTTAGCTAAAATGCTGAACACATCTGTATCAGTGTGTGTGCAGGACCTAGATTTTTAGGCATCTTAAAACTTCAAAGAAATTAGCATTCACAGAGCAATGTGTGAGATAAAGATTGGCTGAAAAATAGACACTTAGTGTAATTTTCAGCGACTGGAATATTTTTTTTCCATCTACCTGACTGCAATTTAACATAGAGAGATGAATAAAACAATAATAGAGGCCAATTGAACAATGTAAACAGGAATTCACAAATGGCTTCAGGATCAAGAAGCACAAAGGTAGAAACTTGAAGATTCATGGAATCATAGAATGGTTTGGGTTGGAAGGGATCATCAAGTTCTAACCCCCCTGCCAGCCACTAGATCAAGTACTAGATCAGATTGCTCACAGCCCCATCCAGCCTGGCCTTGAACAGCTCCAGGGACGGGGCATCCACAGCCTCTCTGGGCAGCCTGTTGCAGCACCTCACCACTCTCTCAGTAAAAAAAACTTGTCCTCAAAGATTCCTCAAAGACAGTTTGAGTTTCAGGAGCGTAAATGGTATTTGCTCGTGTTCTGCAAATAGAGGACTATGAGAGTTTTACTATCAAGGAATTTTGTTACGGTTTTGGTACTGGACATGAAATACATTAGCAATGTATACACCGGAGACCTTAGTGCTATGGCAACTAAGTATATTTAAATATAACCCAAAAAAATGAGCTCAAAGTGGCATTTTGAAGATGCGTTCTTGCGTGCTTCTAGTTTGAAAGAACTCTTGTTGTTCATAGGCTAAAATAATAAAATCTGTGTGTCCTTTTACAACCGAAAGGAATGTTTGTAATTTGCAAAGCTGTTCACTAGGCAGAGAATACCATGTGGTTCTCAATTAATTGTCATTTTAGTGCTTCCAAAACCTCTCATGGTTACAATTTGGTTGACATTGCCCAAACGTGGAGGTTTGTTGTTTCAAAACGTGCATGACTTTGTTATGTCTGGTGGCTGTGCTGGGCAAAGCATGAGCTTGCTGGTTTTCAAGGAGCCTGTAACATTTTTTTTTTCTTAAACAGGAAAAAATACGTAGTAGTTTCCCTTATGTTCCTCCATGGTTTTGATCTCACACTGACCTTCAGATAGAATTCTGTAGTTTTCCTTTTTTGACCAGCTACAACATTTTATTGTATTGTTTCAAGGACTCTTCAGACTTGTTCTTCATTTCTTTTTTGAATGAAATAAATCAATAAATGTGGAAGATATTAATAAGATCTACGTCTCTTATGATTGATTGCAAGTCAGTAACATTACGTGATAGTTCAGCTTCATTTGATAGTAATTCTTGTTCTTAGATGATTAAATCTTGTTTTAGCAACTTGATATGTTCAAAAGGTTAGAACACATGTAAGCATGGTAATGTATTTATGTGTACTTCTGTCTTTACAGTAGTAATTTCTTAATTCCTAATTCATCAAGCCAAGGTTAAAAATAGCTACGTAGGTCCTACTATGGATCTGGAAGACTGGCGGGTTAAGCAAAAGAAGAGATTAGTACAGAGTTGCTATTTGAAGAGTCTTTGTAGCCTTTATGAGACTTTCTGAAAAGGAAATTTGCTTATTCATTTTGCTTTTAATAAAACATTGTGATTCCTTATTCATGAGGAACTTAAATATGTGAGAGTAACTTGACTAGAAAGTATATATCAGTATATATACTTATATACTTCTATAAGTATATATACTTATACTTTATATAAGTAAGAATAAGAGTATATAGAGAGAGTATAATATACAGTTTAACTACATTGTTTTGATAATGAACTGTCTGAGCATAGTTTTGCACATGCTTGTTGCAAAACCTCTGTGTGCAGACTTCTTAGTTTCCTTCAGTTTGGAAGGCTGAAGAGAGTCTTTCTTCACTGGTTATTGAAAATGTAGATTAATTAACTTTTTAAAAGTAAATGTCTAAATGTTAGAAGCTTAAACTAAAGTAAAATGAATCCGTCTCTTTGTTATACGTAATGGTTTGAGAGAAGTGATACTGGTTAGGTGATCAAAAGACTATCAAAGGATAATTAAAACAATATTTGCCCCTACCCTCTTACAAAATGCTAGTGTTTATTCAGTTTTCAGTGAATTAAATGGCCAAATGTAAGAAAATGTGATTTACAAACCCATTATTCAAGAGAAAATGTAATTCAAAACCTGGGTATTTTAAAAACTGAAGCAGCAGTCATTCGCCAGGTCTTTCTGGCACGCTGGATATTATCATATGTTTTTGGACTGCAGGGCTCAGTCAGTATCAGTATACTAAAACTGTATCTTGTTTTATCTTCAAATAGGCTAACCGACCTCCAGCAAAGCTCAATCTGCTAACCTGCCAAGTGAAAACAAACCCAGAGGAGAAAAAATGTTTTGACCTCATATCACGTAGGTTTGTTGTTTAGGTTTTTTTTACTTGCAGTTAATACTAAGGGATTTTGCATCATTTCTCAAGATGTTTCAATGCTAAAATAAAATGCTAAAGAATGCTAAAATAGGTTACAATAAAGGAAGGGCTTTATAAAATGCCCTTCCTAAGACAGTTTACCATTTCACCCTTGTAGCATAATGCAAGTTAACTGCACCTGTGTCTTTGGAAAACTGCTTGTTTTTAGAGCTCTGCTTATTCCTTTGTTCCATATCATTGTGTTCCCCTTACCAAGAGTAACAATGCTTTTGCTTTGACGTTACTCTTATGTCCTTTCATGCTCCTCCACGCTCCCCCACCTCGTTTTTTTTAACCTTAGGAATTTTCAGCGTAAAATATCTTTGTCATTGGTTCTACCTCATCAACTGTTCTAATTTTAAAGCCAACCACATCACTGAACTATGTCATCGTTTCTTTCTTAGACTTAAAATGCGTCATGCGTTTTTATTTAATTGGTACAGTGTGATACCAATGCTTAGAACTATGAAAGTAGTAGTTAATAGAACTTTTTGTTTTATTTAATTGAAAAAGCTTAGGGCTTGATTGTATCTTTATCTTGAATTGTATCTTTGTGTCTGACACATTTGGTTTGCCTTTGTTGATTATTTGGAATGTTGAAATCTATCTTAGATACACTGATGAACTCAAATATGGAGTCTGTATTCTAGACACACTCCTCCTTGCACCCGACAAAACTTCAGACTTAAGATTACTGAGGATATATCTAGAATATGGAAACATTCCCCAGCTGCTTGTGTAGGAAAAGCGCAGCACTGAAGACAGGTTTCTGTTTAAAGAGGAACAAATGCTCATATGTAAACATAGATGACCCAACTGTACCCAGTATGAGTGAAACGTGATAAAATAGACTTTTTGCCTGTCAGCACGCCACGGATAAGACAAGAGAGTCAAACATAATAAATTTTAGATTTTTCTGAGAGTTTTCTGCAAAAACGGTTTTGTAATCAGTGTGTGAAATATTTATTATGCAGATGACAGGACATACCACTTCCAAGCAGAAGATGAACAGGAATGTCAAATGTGAGTTACTTCTCTAATTTTATTTCTGATATTTGTGTCCGACTGAGACATTACCTTGAACTTTAGAAGTGCTGAAACATTTCATAGCAAAATATCCCTGCCATTTTAGATGGACATCTGTTCTACAAAACAGCAAAGAGGAAGCTTTAAATAATGCATTCAAAGGAGATGATAACACAGGAGAAAATAATATTGTCCAGGAACTGACAAAAGAAATTATATCCGAAGTCCAAAGGATGACTGGAAATGATGTGTGTTGTGACTGTGGAGCACAAGGTGATTCAGTTAAGCATATTTCTAATTGGTAAAACTGCTGTGTATCATGAGAGTGCTATTTGATGCTTTCACTTTTACTGCTTATCTCGCAAAGATTATACATGGAGTAAAACATGCTAATAATTTAATTACACTGTTTTAGTAAGATGGATTTGTTATATGCATATTTTAAGTGGGGGAAAATGGTTACTGGAAAGGTAGTTTTTATCCGATGTGTTTTGTTAATTGTACCTGTTGCTGATATAAATCAATTGAACTTACTTTATTAGCTCACAGCTTACCTAAAATTTGGGCAAATCTGGAGAGCAGTAAGATACTTGAATCATTTTCCTAATATACCATGTTTCCCCTTTTTTTTTGTTTGAAAGTGAGCCGGGAGATTGGTCTAAGACCATATTTATTTGGAAGAGAATGCACTTGCTGACTGTAGTTCGCAGCATTCACTTTTGTTGATCTATGATTTTCAGCTTTTCTGCTTTTTAAATTCCTGCTGTTTGCTGTGCAATTTTATGTTAGAGGGGCACTGCAGGACTTGGGCTTTTAGATCTGATGCTTTATCTGAAAAGATCAGTTCTGAACCAGTCTGCAATTTTATAGATCAGTAACTTCCAGCAATAGATACTGTGTAGAACTGTGAGAAGCGTCAATCCTGCTGTCTTTAAAGACGATTCTAAATATCTGCTATCACACCGTTATCAAACAAATTAATTTCAAGCAACCTCGTTCTCCAGAAGTTATTTCCCTAACTGGAAAATAATAGGATGTTTTAGCAAGAATGCAAAATAACAAGAAAAAGGGCAAGGAAGGGTAATGAATGATGAGTCTTACTGTCTTTGAAATAGTTGAGTGACAACTCATTGTAGTGTGGTACTGTATGTACGCTGCTTAATCACTGCTGCTTCACATAGTCTAAAACTTACTTGAAACAAAGAGAAAAACTCTAGGCATTGTTATTTTAGTTTCCATTGCACCTGAGGCGGCCTGTTAGAGAATGCTATCCCTTTGTATTGGTGTGTTGTAAAGGAGTGGTGTTTCAAGAGTTGTAATTACTGAAAGCAGTGTGGAAAATGACAAGCTAGACTATCTCAGCAGCTTTCTTAACAAACACAAAAATGTAAAAAATCGTTTTCACTGCTTGCCCCATAAAAAATCCTGGCTTATGATTCCCAGTAGAGAAAATGAAAAAGCATAAATACTGGAAGCTGATAATTTATGTACGATAATCTTATTTTTTCCAGAATGTCATTACTGTATATTATATTTCCTAGAATGAAGTCATCCCCATAAATAATTTTAATCCTGTGTGTACTTTTTGTTTCAGATCCTACCTGGCTTTCAACAAATTTGGGAATTCTAACTTGCATTGAATGCTCAGGAATCCATAGAGAGCTTGGTGTTCACTATTCCAGAATGCAGTCACTTACATTAGATGTGCTTGGAACCTCTGAACTTTTGGTAATTAAATTGCTTTTATTGACTTAGGTAATACTAAAAATACTTCCAACCCAAGTGTGTTTTTGTCTCTTTATATATTGTTCCAATCTTGAAAATTATCTTTGGTAGCATAATTTAAGAATACTTAGTTCTCAAGATTAAAGGAACCTCGTGGAATATGTTGTCTTTCTGTAAACTTTGCCTGATCTTAGATTTCTAATTAATAAAGGCTTAATATTTTTTTATTTCCAAGCCTTTTCACTCTTGGTTGCTCTTCAAACATCTGTTTGACATATAAATATAAATATGCCTCTGAGATTAAAAATTGAAGGAGTCTGCAAATACTTAGCTCGTTAAAATTGTTAAGATGCTGAATAATTAATCATCAAAGGAAAAAATATATATATTTGGCTTTGGTACGCAGAGAGTTCACCACTATCAGCTGCTCTTTCAGTTTGTTGTCTGTTAAATCCCAGTTGAAAGCTGTTGTCCAGGAAGTTACCATAATTGGTTCTTGATCACTGATATAGTAGCAGAAATAGAAATGAGAAACTAAAAGTGCTGGCTGCCATTCTCCCTTGTCCTCCCACTAGTGTGTGCATGACCAGTGACTGAACGTGTATCTTACATGAATTGTGGATGTTTGGTTTTGGTTTTGTTTTTTACCAGCTTGCAAAGAATATTGGGAATGCCAGTTTTAATGAAATTATGGAATGCTGTCTGCCAGTTGATGAGATGGTCAAACCTAATCCAAGCAGTGATATGTAAGTAAAGAGCTACTTACTGGAAAAAGGGCAGGCATGTTATTTGGCATCGCTAATGACTTGTCCCATTATGGTTTGTGCCAGCATGCCGTGGAAGATGTGTGATATCTCAAACTTACAATCATGGAGTAAGCTTTTATTTTTATCTTGGTGCTTTACGTATCTGTTTTATTGAATTTTATCTGCTTGTAACTTCCATAATAGAATTCTATTACCAACTCTCTTAGTCATGAATTGTGGAACAGGAAGAAATTAGAGATTACCTGTTAAGGAATTTTAAAGACACACAAGGCCACAAAGATCTGAATTTAAACCAAAACTATTTATTTTGTGCTTTTTAAACACAAAATAAAAATGAGAATAAAGTAAGCATTTTACCTGACAGGTACTAAACACCTGTTTTGTATAGACTCTGCCTAGGACTTCAGTCCATAACTGTACGGAATAAAGAGAGAACATTTAACTCAGTTCCTCGAAAACACTGAACTGTGATGGCAGAGACACAGCAAGGACAGCTGCCAGCTTGGCTGTATAGGAGAGCTGGTAAACAATGCAGAAACAAACCCAGAAGAGCCGGCTTTGGATAACGCTGATTTTATGTTATCCAGACTTCCACCGTTCTGACATAGCCAGTGTAAAATGCTACAGTTAAAATAATTTTGACTACTACTATCAATAATTAAATATATATATATATAAATAATTAAAATTGCTCTCACTGAATGCTACATCAGTAGCATAGAATACTTTAAAAAAACCTGAAAAGAGACACTTTTTAAAATAAAGAAGGAACACCATTGCCTTCTTTAGGAGCAAAAGCTATCTACTGATTCAATTTATTGTTCATCAGTCTTTTTTTTCCTCTTGCCCACTATTGTAATATTGCAGATGATAAATTTTGGCTTTGTCTAACGCCTTCTGAGCAATATTACGTACATCCCAAGAGCTCATAAGGAGTTATGCTTATGAGAGTCATGCTAGGTCTTGTCTTACAGTGATGGGAAGAAGAATGGTCATTTGTTAGTTATGTATTAACAGCGTAAGTGGTAATTCATATGCTGATTCAGATATCCTGAATGGTAGTTTTCACCTCAGTTTGGAGGTGAAACTAAAAACTCCGCTACATTCTCCCTGTCTGTTATGGCTGTGGTGAACAGTTGCTTTACAGATCATAGTCACTGCCGTGAACATAGATTGAAGGCCTGGATAGTCTGACCAGACATAGACTTTTGTATCCCATGCCTTCCATTCCTTTACAGCACATGTAGAAGTACAAGTCAGGAAAACATCAGCCTGAAAGATGTTGCTAGCAGAACAGGTTTATGAAGCTTTGATTCAGAGGGGAAAACTTACGGTCTGTTTTGATATTGGCTATTTAATCAATCTTCTGTAGTTCCATTTCATCCTGGAAATATGAGATGCCATGTCTTAGATGAATATTTTAAGAAGAATAATAGTGAGAAATACAGGCTTTCTCAGATTTAATTTCAAATGCATGGATCTATGGAAGTTCTAACTAAAAAAATGTAACAGTAAACTATATTCAATTTCAGGAATGCAAGAAAAGATTATATTACTGCCAAGTATATTGAGAGAAAATATGCAAGAAAAAAGCATGCTGACAATGCAGCTAAATTGCATGCTCTTTGTGAAGCTGTCAAATCAAGAGACATTCTTGGATTAGTTCAAGTGTATGCTGACGGTGTGGATCTCACAGAAAAAATCCCACTGGCCAATGGACATGTAAGTGTGGCAATTTTTATTAGAAAAAAAAGGGTTATTAAAAAGCTCAATATGATCTTATAATTAAAAACGACTTTGTTTTCTAATGGAGATAAGATTTGAAATGCTGTTCTGTACGCTTATGTTATTTCTAGGAGCAAGATGAAACAGCACTTCACCTCGCTGTTAGATCAGTTGACAGAACGTCCCTCCATATAGTTGACTTTTTAGTGCAGAACAGGTGAGTATGTTGAAAATATTAAAATGTTATTGATGCTGCTTTTCTGTCAAGTAATACTTTAAATGAATTTTGGTATTTGCGGATGTAATTTTATATTGTAATGATAAAGGCTTATTGATACAGTGTAGGAAACTGATTTTAATCAGCTTTCCTCTTCTTTCTCATACTCCAATAGTGGCAATCTAGACAAGCAAACATGTAAAGGTAGTACAGCCCTGCACTACTGCTGTCTGACCGACAATGTTGAGTGCCTCAAATTGCTGCTGAGAGGGAAAGCTTCCATTGAAATAGGTAAAAGGGTAATGCGTACTTCAATTCCATATTTGTCACTGCTGCAAATAAGAAAAACGTGAGGGTGGAATTCATGCTTTTTCTCCTCAACTGTGTAACAATTCTGTGAATAATAATTGTTGTTTGAAAAAATCTATATTCATTGTATATTTCAAGTTTAAATTGACTTGAGCATTACACTTGTTTTTAAACAAGTCTACGTAATCACTGAGATTTTCCACTGACATCTTGCCCTTTCATGGCCATCATTTCATGTATGTGACACGTAGACTTGCTACTGCTTATCATGTTCACTGGGCTGCTATTAGTTGGACCTACAAAGGAAAGAGATGAATTCTACATTGTGTTGGTATAGTACTTCACTATATGCTTGCAGGTATATCTTGTCTTTAGCAGTGCAGAGTAATAATGACTCCTATCATGCTATCTTTCTTTTCTTGATATAATGCAGCTAATGAGTCAGGAGAGACACCACTTGATATAGCTAAGCGCTTAAAACATACTCACTGTGAAGAATTGGTAAGTGTGGCATCTTTCCTTATGTTTGTTGATTTATAAGCAGAATTATGCCTGGATATTTAACTGCTTACAACTCAATATTCAACAAAAGTTTTCCAGAGTAGTTTTCTGCTTAGGAAAAAGAATAAGTTTGTGCTTTTAAGAAGAAAATTATTTTTCTTTCCTTAGATTCTTTGGAAATATTTTACTTATTGGGGCCAGAGGATGATTGTGATTGAGATATTGGCATCCCATCCACAAAAGTTTTGTCAGACAACCTGTTGAAATTGAACCAGTAAAATACTTTTTAAGGGTTAAGGACATAGAAATGAAGTTTGCTACCATCACTACGTCTATTAAGCATGGAAAATTGATTGATGGGGTCAAAGTGCCGTGATAAGTGAGTCTGTTTCAAAACATCTGCCACTGCAGTTAATTTCTTTGACTTGCAGTTTCTAAGTTGAAGCAAATTGGTTGTGGTGTTTCTTGTCAAAAATTGGAGAGTGGGTCTGTAATGCAAATACTGGTTGTTTTTGATTTCTTTGTGCTGTGGTTGATCAGAGCTTCATTGTTTGAACTTACCCCATTGTGATGACTTTCCAAATTACTGAAGTTCGTTTTTAAAACAAAGGTGATATTTGTACTTGGAAACCAGAGTTCCTTCAAGGTGTGATTTTTGTTTATTTTCAGTTATGGTGTTTTAAAAGTAAGTTCTGCACATACCATAGGTGTCAACAGTCATGTTTTATTCCTCAGCTAACTCAAGCACTGTCTGGAAGATTTAATTCTCATGTTCACGTAGAATATGAATGGCGATTACTCCATGAAGACCTTGATGAAAGTGATGATGATGTGGATGAAAAGTTACAGGTTTGCATCAGTACACTATTAATTTTCTGTTCATGTATCTGTTTAAGTAAGCCATTTGTAATGATCTCAATAAGACTTCATACTATGAGAATGAAGATACTGCAAAATGACATTCTGTAGTAAAATGGAGTAGCTTAAATGTTAGTTTCTTAAATTACTATTTATCTAATGTTTAATCTAAAAGGTTTAAAAAAAAATCACATCTGGCTAATCGCAGTTGGGTCATTGGTCGTGTTTTCTTCTTAATGGAGTGAATATACATTCAGTGTAGTTGTTATTTTTTCAATATGTTAGAAATCTGTAGGTCTTCCGGTCTCGAAGCAGAAGTAACATGCTAGGAAAAGTGCCATTACAAAGAGATGTATCTTGCAGTACCTTCTCATTTTTGTGAAGCAGCTCCACTGATGGCTGTAGTTTTGTTTTCAGTGGTGCTAAACTTGTACATTAAATTAAGCAGTTTCAAGTAATAGCAAGACAGTGTCTTAATTCTGAATCTTCCTGTGAGAATACCTTTTTTCTCCACTTTCATACTTCAAGTTTCAGGTATTGGGGTGGTGCTACTGGGTCACAGAATTGCACAGAATGGCTGAGGCTGGAAGAGGCCTCTAGAGATACTCTGGTCCAACCCTGCTGCCTAAGTGGGGTCACCTAGAGGCTATTGCCCAGAATTATAACCAGATGGCTTTTGAAAATCTCCAAGGATGGTCACATTACAAGTATTCATATTACAAAGTATTCCAATGCCATAGGAACTTGATTCCATTAAAAAAAAAACAAAACACATTTCCCAGTTTCAGAATCAACTTAAAAAGTATTTAAGCACCTAAACATACAGACAGAGAGCAAGCTACCAAGTTTTGATACCAGAACAACTTTGAAAAATGGCTTGCCAAGTAATTTGAAATGGTACATAAGCTCCAAAATACAGCCTTATGAAATGTACTCTATTTGAAGTATTATGTTGAAGTATTGAACAGATGTTTTTTGTGTGTGTGTGCACAGAGTTCTTATTGCTTGTGCCTTTCCAGGCCTGGGGCCCCCAGTACAGGAAGGACATGGAGCTCTTAGAGTGGGTCCAGAGAAGGGCCACTAAGATGATCAGAGGGCTGGAGCACCTCTCCTATGAGGAACGGTTGAGGGAACTGGGATTGTTTAGCTTGGAAAAGAGAAGGCTCCGGGGAGACCTCATTGCGGCCTTCCAGTGCTTGAAGGGAGCATATAAACAGGAGGGGGAACGGCTGTTTACAAGGGTGGATAGTGATAGAACAAGGGGAAATGGTCTTAAACTGAGACAGGGGAGGTTTAGGTTAGATATTAGGAGGAAATTTTTCACAGAGAGGGTGGTGACGCACTGGAACAGGTTGCCCAAGGAGGTTGTGGATGCCCCATCCCTGGAGGAATTCAAGGCCAGGCTGGATGTGGCTCTGGGCAGCCTGGTCTGGTGGTTGGCGACCCTGCACATAGCAGGGGGGTTGAAACTAGATGATCATTGTGGTCCTTTTCAACCCAGGCCATTCTATGATTCTCTGATTCTATTTCCTGCTTTGTTTATAAGGTGCAGGAAATAAACAGGAGCAAGTACAATAGAGATGAGAAATACTGGCTGCTTTCTAGATGTTAGCACAACTGTTTTTCTGTTGGAAGTAGCTAAGAAAAAAATCCTTTATCCTATGGGTAATGAAATTCAACTTCTTTTCATTCTACAAATTTTGATATTCTGGTATATCTCCTGCTAAGTCCCCTGTCTCAGGCAGGATGTGAATTGCCAGTACTTCAATGATCAATAACATAAAACCAGATCTTTTATGTTGGCTTTTTTTCTTTCTTTTCAGAAATATTAAAACCTCGCAGTCATAGATTCATTCTTTTTTTTCCTTTCACAGACTGTGTTTAAAAATAGGCCATCAGATTTCTGTAACGCTTTAATATTTTGGAAATGAATTTTGACATCAACGGGTTTCCTCTGTTGCAAAATATCCCTTTGGCAAGATCCTGTCAGCATAGGGTTCTTCTCCCATGTCTTGTCCCCTTAGTGCGAGAGAACTATTACCTCTGACAGTTGACTTACCAAAGAAGTCAGAGTTAGCAAAGAAGAGTAAATAAGCCACCACGAGCCCTCCCTTTCAAAGAACAATTGTTACCTTTTGGGAATTTTCTTAAGATTTTTCTTGAGAATTTTGGTATATATGCAAGAATCTGTAATTTGTGGGCTGTTAAATCCAGTCTTACTAGTATATCCAAACGTATTTGTATTCCTGTATATTGTGTCACCGTTCAGATGGTAACAGAAATAATAGTGACCTTTTTGATAAAGCAGCTCAAGACTTTCTGTTGCGATTTGTTTTCCTGCAGTAAAATCTAGGTACTTTACAACTAGATGTCTTCTCTGGGACACTGAGCCCTTTGAAATTCTTTTATAAATTTCGATCCATTTTTTTCTTCACTTCCTTTATTGTTGCCAATTGCCTTCTGTGCTTTTTCTCTGGCCAGTCACTGAGTTCCACCTCGTATAAAAATTACCTGCTGCTACTCAGCAAAGAGGCTACCGTAATGAAACTGATTCTTCACAGCTCACTATTAGTAGGCTTATCCTACAGGGAATTTTGAAAGGAGATTAAGGACTATTAATCACAGGCTAGTGTCTGTGACTGCACTGAATGCACTGGTGCGTATTGCTGTTGCTTAGCATCACATGTGTGATCTGAGATCTGTTTGTGGATATCAGTGTATTAGTTAAACTTATCTCTCTTTCTTTCAAATAAATTTTATCATCTTCGTCAGAAAGGATAATTTCTGAAATGGCAGTTCTTTTAGTCCAGGATTTTTGTATAAAAGGGCCTGATCTGAAAGAAAGCAAAGACAGTCCAGCTGGTTTCTGTTGCTGTTCCACGCCCAACTGCCTGATCCAGCCTCATTGTTTGCCTCCAGTCTAGCACACATTTGACCCTGTTTCAGTTTGGTATAACAGTGAAAGCTAAGTCAGCAAAGCAAATAATAAACCTAATGGTTTAAAAAGCAGAAGCAAGTGTGGGCTGAAATGAATATCAGAACCAGGACAGTGGAGACATCAGGAAAGGAGAGGAGTCATCTAGCAAGGAGTGGTGCTGCTAAGCCAAAGTAAAGGCAGGGATTAGTGCAGATGGATGGCATTCACATCATTTTGAGCTATCACGTTGTGCTGTAACATGTCTAAAGGCCTACATGATCTTACGTGATCTATCCAGAGGAGGCTCTGAATGTGTTCAGAGGAAACTTGATTGCCTATTCATGATACTGTCGATGAAAGTCTATTCTGCTAAGACGCTTTTACTCTGAATAGCTATTTTAATTTCATACAGACAGTGAAGCTTAGTGTTTATCTAACGTTGTTTCTAAAGTCACATTTAATTATGCTCTCTGAACTGTGGAATGTTGCAACCCACTCCTGCAATAGCCATATGGAGCTATATATCCATATCCAGAGTTTTTAACTCGAGCTATTTTAATGATTTGATAACAATAATTATCATGCTTGCTGTTGAAACAGGAAAACTAATGTTGTGTGCGTGGCAAACAGATGACTCTCTGCAGATCTCAAGGACAGCTAATTGGAGCTCATTTGATAATGTGCATAGGTTGAGCGGTATTCCATCCCCACTGCCAGCTAATTTCCCTAGCTGGTGCTGTATTATTAGTGAGCTAAAAAGAGTTCGTGAGAAGTCTGGGCCACTGACGTGTTGTAGCCTGAGCTACAGGTAGAATACTCAGATGCAGTTCTGTCCTGTTTTTGAGATGGACATAATTGGTTTGGGATCTAACACTGCTGAATTTCATATGAAGCTCAGATTCTTTGGTTGTTTGTTTGTACGTTTTTGAAAAATATTACGTGATATTTTTATGCAGGAAAACTTGATCTATTCTGAATTTCTGTATTCATTACTATCTATAGCAATATAGTTCTTATAGATCTTTCGAGGTCCCTTCCAATCCCTGACATTCTGTGGTTCTGTGTGTATATACAGAATACAGTATTATCATATAGAAGTATGCTGCAAGAGAAAATGAAAGAACAACTTTTTGAAATGCAGTTCACATTAATTTCTTTTATTAACATGCACATTTCTTGAGAGTATACATTCCAGATTATGTATTAGAAGCAACGAAAATGCGATTTAGAAGCGATTTTTACTGTCTTGAAATCAGCAACTTTCTATTAATAAGTAAAGTGAGTACAAATAATGCAGTATCAGTGAGCACTTCTGTTATTGTATTAAAGCAACCCAGTCCTAATCGGAGAGAGGACAGGCCCGTCAGCTTCTATCAGCTTGGATCAAACCAACTTCAGCCTAATGTAGCATCGTTGGCAAGAGATGCAGCGAACATTGCTAAGGATAAGCAAAGGGGATTTATGCCAAGTATATTGCAGAATGAAACATACGGAGCAATACTCAGTGGCAGCCCGCCTCCCATTCAACCTACAGTACCTGTTACAAGCAGTGCACCTCCTCTACCTCCAAGGAATATTGGCAAAGGTACTATCACTGGAAAATATGTTAGATGACTGGGATCATGAGCATTTTTTTCTTTCATTTTCAAGTTTTCTTTTACAGTTATTTTGCACAGGTAAGGATTGGAACAGTTTATTGATACCTTCATCTTGCATATTTGAAGTGAAGCTGCACAACCAATTCTGAGTTTGATTTTCAGTATAAGTGCAAGAAAGTATAGAGTAGTGTGTGAGAAAACAAAATCCAAGTAACTTCAATAAAATCAAACCTTTTATTAAAAGAAGGGCTACAGTCAACATAGTTTGGCAAGTACTTTTTGCTAAAATTCCATCTTTTCTTCTCTTACTTGAAGATGTCATTGTCAGAGTGAAAATATATAGGTGCAATTTTCATAGTATTTGACTGCTATAGGAAATTGTTTGAATACATAGGAAAAGGAGAATGTATGCCAGACATGAGAGATTTTTAACATTACAGAGTCTTCTCTTAATAAATAAATGCTTCAAGGTTGATAAAATAGAATGGGACAGAGTATAGATTCATGGTATGGAACACTGGATAAATTATAGAACTATTAGTCGCCTGAAAATGTGACTGTAGGTTATCAGCAGAACAATATACGTAAAATGTACTGGCCTTATCCCGGTTCAGAAAGGATGCAAAATCTACCATTAAAGCTGACACCTAAGCCTCATTCTTATGTTCATATATAATCTGTTTGGATATTGGAGAAGTGTGGAGAAATTTATATAGGTTGTCTTCATTCAGTTGTGTTTCATTGTTTCAGTGCAATTAACAGTTTATTAGTATCAGTGCTGTTTATTAATCCACAGTCTCTCATGGGTGCTAAACTTATGTAAAGTTAAACTCCAGCAAATGACTGTTTAAACACTTTATTTTCTAATAGATTCAAATTCCATAAGAGGACGTTAGGAATGCAGAATGTTCTAGGCTTATGAGAGTGATGTCTGCCTTGGAAAGCACTGCATAGAGGTCAGAATACAGGGCTCCATGTGACAGTGATCATGGCTGAGATTGCAAATTGAACATTTGTGTAATATGGAAACTCAGTTGTTTGTTCCACAGGAATGGCTGCAGCATAAAAGGCAGATTAAAATGCATTGTTTTGTGAGGAAAAGGACTGAGAGCAATAGAACAGCATGGTTCTGTGCTGCTTTGAAAGAGTAGTGTGAAACTGGAAGAAATTTAGCTTTGCATCCAGCTATGTTTCTTGACCAAGGTGGGATTCCTTTCACCTGATATTTTTGCATGAAGTCTAAGCTTAATATCAGGATATGTTTTTAACTTGATGGAAAGGAATGCTTCCCCTACCAAACAGGAAAGTCTCCCCAGTGTCTTCTGTTTTGGCTGTGAAGGAGCTTGCACTGTCCATTTAACTGTTAGATACTATCCCTAAATTAGTTAATATAATTGGATAGTTAAAAAGACTCTCTTACGCTTTGATATTATTTTACCCATGGCAAACCACACAGTTTTCCCAGTGTTTGCCCTTGATTAAATGACACTTGAAATAGGGTCATTTTAATTTCATTCCCAACCCCAGACTTGTTGGCACCAGTATAGTGCAACTCGTGCCAAGAAAGCATGCTGCCTGGCTCAGAGAGACTATTAACTCATGTTCTTTACTCTAGCAGTGCATTAGCCTATAATTTTACATTCTTGGTTAAAAGCAATGATAGTATCACCAGTCTTAGCTTCATGTCAATAGCTGATATTGTTGTTATGCTTATGATGTATTATTATTACTCCTTATCCTCTTAGCTTTAAGCTGTTCTTCAAGTCTTCTGAGCCTTTTACACTTTTCCTTGCAACCTGATATTTATTCATACCTTACTCTGTTTTGTTTTTTCTTAATATGATGCTCATGCTCTGAGTAGGGAAAAATGGCATGAAAAGTACAAAATATTGGCCTTATGATGAAAACCTGTAGTATGCTTTCTGCAAATGGGGAAGCAGCTCTTTAGAATGGAATCACTTAGGAAAAAGTGATCCTGAAAAAGCAGTACTGTGTAACCGATTCTAGTTTTGTGCGTAGCTATTATAGCTTCTTGTTTGGGTCAAATTCAGTTTTGTGTCAATTCCGAATCAAAACTGATGTTTCATTTTGAGTCAGCAAACTGCTAATATTAAGAGCGAGATCCTTTTTGTTTGGTGAACCTGAGATGATTGCAGCTATCAGCCGTGGATTAAAGAAGGTAGCAAGACATGTCTTCTCTCTTCTTGTTAAGAAATCTCTGCTTTTCAAGTGTTGGTCTACTTTAAAGTAATGCCTGGAGACAAATTTTAGGGTAAAGAGTTAGTAAGACTTCAGCCAGAAACCTGTATGTATTTTTTTAGAGCAGATTCTGATTTCTGCTCTGGTATTCCTGCAGGATGGCAGTAGTTCTCATTTGGTGAACATAGTGTATAGCTGCACTATTTTTAAAAGCACAGGTGTCAATATTAACACTTTGTGCTTAGGGTGAGCAAAAATAATAATACAGTATTTTCCTCTCTTTTTAGTTCAGCCTTCAGTTCTTGGCAGTGGTATTCAGACAATTTCTTCATCTAATACAATGTGGAAGACAAATTCTTTAGGAGTGGAAAGTATAAGCAGGCAGAGATCTTCATCTGATCCACCAGCTATCCATCCCCCTGTGCCGCCATTGCGTGTAACATCTACAAGTATGTTTCCACTTTCCCCTGTTTTCCCTTCTGCTGTATCTAATCATAGTTGGCTTATTTTTCCATTTTCACAACTCATGCTTCCTCTTTTGGTGACAGTAGCTTTGGCCTATCGTTCCCATCCAGTGACTTCGTGTGAGCCGTCTTCTCTGACGTTCCAGTGAGGACTGTATGGTGTATTGCAGGGTCAGCAGGAGATAGTACCTTACTATTAGAGCCAAAGAGCTTTCCACTTGTATTTATAGCTTTAATGATGCATTTCTCATTGGTGACTTGTAAAGCGTTCCATGTAAGCCTGGGGCTCCAGGCTTCCACCTCTCCACCATTGTGCTCAATTCTTGCAGAACGTAGGAATGCAAAGAGATGTTTTGGTGCATTGCCAACTGCTGTTGTGGTGGTTTCAAGAATTCAATAGAAATGTTAATTAATTACTAAACCTAATGTGAAGTTGCTTTGACTAAATGTTGTCGTAAAAGGATTTTAAAAGAAGTTCTTCTGAACAAAATTTCTCAGATATTCGCTCAGCTTTTTTTCCATAAAACACAAACCGAAGGTCTTGATTGAGCAAACAGTACTCATTAAATATAGTCATGTTCTTGAAAATGTTAGATCAGAATGACTTTGTTAAGACACGAGAATGTTCCGTTTGTACTTCAATGCTTTGTTGAATGGAAGTACTTGTGAGCTCTCTGATCTTGACTAGGTGAAACTAAAGGTAAGCCTCATTCCAAAGAGGTCTTCCTTCCAGTGTAAGGATTGCTTTATGTTTAAATTGTTGATTACAAGTAGTAAAGTATTTTTTGGTGATAGAGATAAATCCTGTAAAAGGAAAACCTATGGATGAAAATCTAAGAGACAAAATGGTAAATAGAAGTCTAATTCCTTTTCACTGTCTAACTCTTTTCTATAGATGTGCTTTCTCCTGCACCACCGCCTCCAGTGGCAAAGACAGCCAGCATTATGGAAGCTTTGAACCAGCAATCTAAACAGCAACCAGCTCCTCCACAAACTAAGCCAACCCCGCCACCACTGCCCCCACAGCCTCCTAGTAGAGTTTCTCAAAGAAAGCCTATTCCTGGGTAGGCTTTAAATACTTGTTAGCATTTAATGCATATATTTCATAATTATTATTAACTTTTCAATTATGTGGCATGTGTGTGCCTTTTAGAAGACTTTCACGTTACACCTTTGCCAATGATGTGTTCTAAAGTATGTGCATGAACAGAAGACAGATACTAAGGGAGTTACATTACAAGGATTCCCACAGTAAAAACAGGGTAGACCAGTGATTTAATACTGGATGACTTGCATAATATCTACAGAGTGCTTACCCTTGTTGGAAGTAAGAAGCCACAAAGAATAATCAGTTTCTAGTTTTCTTATAACAAAGAAGAGATAAGAGGATGTTATGTCTGATTGTGTCATGTGTTGTTCACATGCTTGTTGTTTGTTCAGTTCCATTCAGTATTTTAATTTATGGTGGAAGTAGAGAAGCCTGAAGTAGAAAATATTCAGATTTGCAGCAGACAAAATTAGAAGAGACCCATGTGCTGCTGACTGGGATTATATTCAAAGTAGCTTTGAAAAATGGTAGTAGTCTAAGGAGAGGAAGGATGTTACTTAGTAAGCAACACTTGGTACTGAGGAACAATCAGCTACAGAAACAGACTATGGAGAACAGCAAAATATGGTTAAACAGAAGTCCTTTAGAGGAAGAATCTGTGAAGACATAATGAGTCATAAATAAAAGTTAGTCAGAAGACTTAGGAATTAATCCTTCCAATTGTCTCAATGTCAGTGACCCCTCATCTTGAGTGCTCTATTCAGTATTAGGTATTGAAGTAAAATAAATACACAAAGTACTGAAGCTGAAACCAGGGGAGATCAGTAAGATAGTGAGAAGTCTAGAAAATATGGCCTCTTATGATAAAAGTTTGGAAGAAATGAGAGTGTCTCATCTTATAAGAGAGAATGTAGCATAGATACAAGTCTTCAAATATATACAAAGCATTGGATGATGTCATTCCCTTTTACGTTTCAGGGGGCTCTAAAAATAATATTGTGGTTTAAATCGTAGCAAGAATAATTTAGACCCTAGGGAAAGCTTTCCAAAAGAAGGCATAGTGGAATATGTTACCAAATTTTCTAGGAACTTACATTTGTAGCTGAAGTGCAGCTAATCATCCACTTACTCAAAAATAAGGAAGCACATTAATATTTTAAATTTAAAACACCAGTCACCAAAATATACTGATGATATCACAAGAACTTTATAATATGAAAAATAGCTTGGATTCTTGTGGTTGGTGTTCTTGTTTGTTTCTTAAATGGAAGAATTTCTTACTTTTTTGAACAGGTCTGAGAAGTCATCTGGCTTAAGTAACAAGGGGCAGTCTAGAGGACTTGGAGCTCTGCAACAAACTGGTAATTATGGTTTAGAGATTTATTTTGCTGCAGTTAACTGTTATTATTTACAGTGTAATGGGGCCACTTATTTCATTTACTTTGTGCATTTACACAGTCAGTACCAGCATTCTTTTTTATTTTCTTGATTGTGTAGGCCTCCATGCTTAAAGCTTTTCTGCATGAATAGAGCAATATTTTAGCTACTGTTTTAGGGCATTGCAATAAAATATTGAAAATTTGCATGGATTCTGTGGTGATTTTAGTGGGATTTCTCCTACCCAATGCCCTTTTCCTCTGTATGTTTCCTGTTTATTGGTTGTTACTGTGATACCAACACAGTGAGAATTTGCTAATCGTTATCTGCCGTCTTTGTTAGAAGTTTCCTGTGAAGGGTACAGCGTCTTGATGAAGATGGCCTTGATTAGGCAAGGAAAGTTCTAAAGAGAGAGAGAATGATACATTTGATTTTAATTTGCATTATTGTTTTTCCTTTTTTTTTTTTTAAAGCATGCCTAAAATATAATTGTTTTACTTACCTTAGCAGCAGGAGAATCTTCTTCTGTATGTGAAATTCCAGTAACACAGACCGGTTCTACAGCAAATACTTTGGCACAGATCCAGCCACCAGCACCAATGCCAAGGAAATCCCAAATAGTAAGTAGACAGTCTGGGTTTGGACTTCATTAAATTTTCCACACGCTGTCAAACACTCCTGAGATTAATAATCTGTCCTGCTAGAAAGAAAGTGTGTGAACCATGAAAAATACAAATCCCTATCCCCTGTTCAGTGTGTGACTTCTGGTAGATATTCATGAAAACCTTGCTTCTCTTGCATTTCCTAAGTGATGGTAAGTGATCTTTAATTGAAAAGAACACCAACAAAAAGCAAGGGCAAACCAAAGACAGAGCTTGGATTCTTTGCTTGTGTCTGAATGTGACCCACACCACATGTAGAATTTATGGGTTATTGAGCGTAGATGAACTTGACAAGTAGGTCATTTGTAAGTCATTTATAACTTGATTCTTAAACTTCAGTGAAGTGGTAAGGGAGGTTTTTTGCTTTCTTTTATAATGGAAGTAGATATAATTATTTACCAAAGTACATCAAATGACTTCAGACTAGACTAGTCAGAGCCAAGCTCAAAAGAAGAAAAATTGGATCTTTAATGAATTAGTTATCTTTACAACTCTTTGTCATGCTGAGTATAGACAAATGACAATATAGAGATCCCATGCACTTGAGGTGCTCTTTGTGACAAGGCCTGGGCTGTTTTATACTTCAAATTCTGTGTAGGAACATGGTTCAGTGGGTAAATAATAGCCTGAGAGGTGGGAGATGTGCTCTTTCTGTCTCCAGGATTGTGTTATTAAGGGGATCTAATAAAATATCTATCTTTCTTCAGTCCTTTGTCTCTCCATTCATTTTTCCTTAACCATGTCTGTTGAAATGGTAACTCTCCAGGACAGATTTCAGTGTGTTCATGTGCATAGTCTTGCACATTTGTTCGGTGCTCCTAGAACTCCTACTAGCTTTTGTCATCTGATAATATGAAAAAAGCCACAGAGACATCTGGAGTTCATCTTGCATTACTTGGTACTGTAAAATCTTCTGTTTTCTTGACGCTCCCTCTCTTAACCAAGTTTAACCAAGTTGCTGTCTGTCTTGCATCAAAGTAACTTTGATGGTTTAGACCACAATAAAATTTAATGGTCTGGTTAGTGAGAAATGGAGTAGCTATCCCTTTTGCTTATATGCACTAAGGGAATTGCCGTTTCTGTAAAGCCGTTAAACTCTGATCCCAGTTTCCTTTGTGTGTTTTGGGATTCAGGTGTGAGCACTGGATGCATCCATTCAGCACAGCTGATAATTCTGAAACAGCTCCCTACCTGGCTTTCTGTATAAATTAAGATCATAGTAGTCCTGTATCTTGTTCTCTCCTTTTCCCTTTCATAGGACAAACTACTTTACTTCTGTGTGAAAGGGCTGTCCTGGCTGGTTTTTAAAAACAATCTGTCTCTACTCACTGGTTAATATTAGTTGCATGTAATGAGGAACGTGTCTGACTCCAAATAATTCTAGGGCATCAGTAGGCTGAATTTTTTGTGACTGAAAAAATCAGCTGCATAATTTTCTTCTGTCGTAAGACAAAGAAGTAAGGGAAACCTGGCTCAGGGTGTATGCTAGTTAAGGTGCTTTAGCTAAATCAATCTAGCCAAAGCATCTTAGCTGAGATTTAGTCAAGGGCCCCCTCAGCTAAAGAGCTTTAGCTAGATCAATCTAGCTAAAGCACTTGACTAAATCGCTCCCTTCAGCCTTATACTCCAGTATTTTTGCTAGATGCCAGAGAGTAAAGAAGCCAGCCCAGATTTAGGAAATGACTGCGGAAGTACTCCTTGAGTAAAGAAAAAAAGGTCCAGTTACACATATGTGTGCAACCAGTGGCTTGTCTCCTATATAATGCATTTGCCCAATAGCCTGTTTTTCATTTAGAAAGTTCCTGATGCAGCATTTTTTTCAATGTATACTTGCGATTCTTGAAAACATTGTAGACATATGGAAAATTTTCCTGGAAGATATTAGTCTCCTGGGAATGGGGATTTATTTTAATTCCTTTGACATCCAAAGAACAAGAAATACTTGGAATTACAGCCCTTTGAAGTTAGTAATTATGTCACTGATGTACTGATGTGAAGCTCTTTCCTCTTGACAAAATTGGTTGTGGTTCAAACTGTAACTTAGCTGAGATGGAGCAGAATCACTGTGATGCAATGCAAGGCTGCATCTCCCTGGGGTATGCCCACAAACAGAGCCTAAGGATATGTCTCATCTGGGCAGGACATGGTTTATATTGAAATGCAAATGGATGCTTGTGGATGAAGTCTCTTCTCCCAGGCTTCCTGTTCCATGGCTGACCTAAGCAGAGACTGGGTCAAGTTCCTGGCGCACTCCAGGATGGTGGTGAGATTTGCTTTTCCTTGCCCCATCTGGAGCCTCTGTCCCAAACATGCACTGCATTAACAGCTCTCTGTTGGCCTAAATGGCACTTGTAGATCTGCTCTGGCATCTTAAGGTAGAAAGGAAAGAATTTTGGTGACTGAGGCTGGAAAAACTGGAGGAATGGGTAGATTCACTGTAGAAAGCTTATGCTGTGCCGCCTTGTCCTGCACCTCCCCACTCCTTGCATGGAAATCACTGTGAACATAGCATTAGTGTTGATCTGCAACAGGAATTGAAAGCAAATGCAGCGGCTGTAGGTAGCATAAGATGGGAACAGGCCACATTGCACAGGGAGAGGCATGAGATTGGGGTGGTGGATCCTGTGATGCTAAGGCAAAACAATTTCAACATGGTTTCAAACAAAACATGGCTAGGATTGGAATCCCACTGTAATACTGAAATAATGAAACTCCCTAATAAACAGCAGTGTGAACTTTCCAATTGGAAAACCACTCCTGTGGCTTGCAGTCTTCAGCACTACAAAGAGCCTGAAGATATTCTGGAAAATGTATAGATTGAATGGAAGGGTTTAGTAAATTAAAAGGGGGCATATTGGTACATGACTCAGGCCTCCCTGCACTCACGGTGTAGCTACACTCATGGTATAGCACTTGATCTATCAGCGCATATTTGGAGTAAAGTTGTGCTTGCTGCAGTGATGTAGAGCTCTGAAGGCTGGCTTGGGTGACCCAGAATGGAAGATTACAGAGGGATAGGTGGCCCGCATTGATGACATGGAGGTTCTGAAAGGCTTTGGATGCTGCCAATTTCAGACTGAATGATGAGCACCCGGTGTAAAAGATCTAGCTGAACTCTAACCTATGAAAAATAACAGTAGCATTTCTGCTGCTTTCTTTAGATCAATTCTAAGTCTGCTTTGATTCTTCCATGCTTGTTAGTTACGTTTACTTATTTTTACATTTCAGTCAAAAACTAAACCCAAAAGAGTGAAAGCAATTTACAATTGTGTAGCTGATAACCCAGATGAGCTAACTTTTTCAGAAGGAGATATCATTGTAGTCGATGGTGAAGAAGATCAGGAGTGGTGGGTGAGTATTTTGTATTTCCTGTCAACATACTTTAAAAGAAATACATGAAATGTTGATTCTGACTTCAAAAGATTCCTGTTGGGTTTCCAAATAACAGAAGTGTCATCTCACGAAAGCCCTATTCCAGGTGTTTCTTCTGTTCAAAAATTAAGCTTCAGATAAATCTTTATCTTTTCATTCAGGAAAAAAGAAGTTTGATTAGTAGGGTACACAGTATGCGTAACAAAGGAAATTCTTGGGTGGGTGTCAGCAATTTAAGAATCTACACCTATTTTGTCTTCCTTGAAGATGCCCTGTGGTAGTCCTCAGGAGACAGCTTTTTGTTGTCCTGATTCTTTAGCTGACTGAAATTGAGAAGTGGTCTATTCTTTGTGCTGGGAAACCATCTCAACTATTTGCACTCCAGAGCTGCATCAACTGAAGGAGTCTTGGAAAATTGTTGTGTGTGAAAACACTTGCCTTAGCCTGATTGTTAGCTAGCAAAGAATAGAATTCCATATTGCATCTAAACTGGCAGTAAAGCTGTATAAGTACATGCAGATTCATGTAAAACCCAAAATGCTTGAGATTTATTGAAGTTTGATCCATTCTTTTCACTCACTGTAAGAGGAGAAGGCAGAAGCAAACGAACAGAGGCTGAGCTGCCAGGCATTCCGGAATGAACTGAAATGGTGCAGTAGAGGTACTGCATTATGAGGTGTTGTTTTCAAAAAGATGAATAAAACAGAATTTGAAAAAAAAAAAGAAAAGTTTATAGCTGAATAACAAATGCATCCTGTTGGTCTGAGTTTTCTTATGATGTTTCTTTGTCTTTGGCAAAAGGAGAAAAAAAGATGGAGGAAGAGACTTGTCATAGTTTAGGCAGGAAGGTCACTGGTGTTCGTTTTGGTGATATTGTAATTCGTTTTTGAGATTAACTTGAGAAATATCTGAACTCTTGCAGATTGGTCATATTGATGGAGATCCAAGTCGGAAAGGAGCTTTCCCTGTATCATTTGTGCACTTTATTGTTGACTAAATTGCTACTGATAAGTGGAGACATTTCTCATTACCAGCGGTCACAGAAATAAGTTTTGCTCTGTTTCATTTCATCTACCTATCTGCAGACACCTTGCCAGAACACTGCCCAAGTCCTAGGTACTGTAGCTTACTTTTTTATTACCATTGTTCTGATTTGGGGACTTTTAGAACTTTTTTCTATGTGAAAACTTCTCATTATCAGTTTACACTTAAAAAAAACAAAACAAAATCACAAACAAAAAAACCCTCTTCCTGTATTTTTTTAAGGTGAACTGAAAAGCTTTAACAATCAAAATCCATGTAAGTATGTGAACAGCACAACATAAAGAACGTTCTTTTTAAACCACTCACTGTAATTTTATTCTCCCTTTTTAACTTGACAATACCACACTTCAGTGTTGCTTCCCCAATCAAGGAAATTGTGTGCTTTTGTAGCAGGGCAGTGAATTTATCCAATTCTCAATACTGTTTGAAGTATTTGGAACCAAAACATGCAAGCTGCTGCATAGTTCTAAAGTGAACTCATTCAGCATTTTGCCATAGTGGCTGTCATCCAGGATGTCAACTATTGCAGAAGAAACAATTCTAACTAGGTGTCTTTGGCCGGGTAAAAGTGAAAAAGTATTTCAGTTTACCACAGGAGAAACTTCTTTCTTTCAGAATGGATGTAGATATTTGCTTAAAGTTATCTGAAATCTGTGTTAGTCGTTGAACTTTCTAGGTCTGATTTTGTGAGCTTGAGACTTTTATTTTTCTAGGCTGCACGTGTGTGGAACCTGTTTTTCGAATGTTCTTTGTGTATGTTACATCCATTTTGGTCATTTAATGTGACTACTGCTGGTTAACTAAACTGTGGCAATATTACTGAGTTACTGCATTAACTCAAGGATATGAAAACTGCACTTCCTGAAATGTACTTAACCGTGATGATGGATTGCAGAACATTTCTTACACTTGTATCATTATAGTGGTTAGGCTTCTTTTTTGTTTGTTTGTTTGGAGTTTCTTAATGTGTTCACACAGAACGTATTTGGTGGAAGACTTAGATAACTATCCTTGGTTAATAAGGTCTCTGACACCTCGCAAGTACAGTACATTACGTTCTATTTTATAAACATTCGTGTGCCACTACCTTGCAAACAGTAATAGTTTGCTAACTCACTCTGTATTTATATAATATACCCACGTCTATGGTAGCTACACTGTTGTTAAATTAGTTTTACTGATTTGTGAACAAAGGCTAGGCTATTGATGATTCCCAGTTGGTTGATGGAAAGCACCAATACCAATCGGGTGTCGTTTTGGCATTGGTATATTCTGGGATTGTACCAGTGGTTGCTTTTATGCTACAGAAACAGCTGGTGGCATACAGTAGGAAAAACCCATGCCTAGGTCACGTTGGCTTTGATCGCGTTTTGTGAATATTCTCTAGATTGATGGAGAGGACTTCAAATTTCTGACAAGTGATGTTTAAATTTAGCCATTTCACGTGGAACAGAATGGAAAATAAGCCACTGCATGTACTCATTTGGAGAAAAATCACATACCACAAAGTGCTGGGAGAGCAGCACTGATCTTACCTTGTATCGCTTTTCCTGAACGCTACAGTTGGTCGATAGCCTCTCCACCCTGTGGGTACAGCCGAGTATACACGTAACTTCCATTTTCTTGATGCTGTTGCTGCAGTTTAAATGGGGAACAAACTGGAATGTTTCAAAGTATTTTTGTTGCAAGTTGAAGCAAATTAGTCTGTATTTTCAAAGTTCCCAGTAAAATGATAGAGTAATAGTTAAGCACTACAGTTCTATTCACTTACTGAATTTCAGTTTGCAACACTATTTTGTATGTTTCTATCCCTGATAGAGTCTAGAGAGTAAATGGGCATATTATTTTGCACAGATCTCCTAATGTACAGTATTTTTAACACAGAATCTTATAGTGTACAACTCGTAAAGTTTAAACGATGATGCAAATTTTCCTTGGGCTCTGCTAGAAGAGGAACACACTTTAAAATTAGTCACAGTCCTGTTCACTAGTCACTTGGGAAGCCTTTAGACTACACTGTAATAGCACTAACAGTGCAGGCTGTTAAAATGTTGAGGACCAATTAAGAGCAGCTAAGCAAAATTTATCCCTGGATTTTCAACGTTTCTCAAAGTTTGCTTTTCCTCTGGCAGAGGAAGAAGAAATTCTAGAGCCTGTAGATATCTATTTATAATATAAAATTTAGAATTTTAAGTCCAGAATCTTGGCGTGTTTCATACAGCTTTTAAATCTGATCAAAATAATGATTCAAAAAACCTGTTAATAGACTATTAGGTTGCTGTGTTAACTGTTGAAAAAGGAGCAAAGGACACTTAAAAATGCAGCTTAGAATGCTATGAGATGTATAATATTCAATTCAGTGGTTTTTATTTTGTTTAGTTGCAGAGCAACTGTATATATTGTATAACCGAAAATCAACTCTTATTTTCAATGTCCTGGATGCAGTGATTTATAATTAGAGCATGATTAATAAATTTTACTCTTGTTAACCAGTCAAACGTCTGGAAAAATAAAACTACTTTTAAAATCACTTTGGCTGCTTCTCTCTGTATTGCTTACACAATATCCTTCTTTGTGTAAAATGAGAATCATAGAATCACAAGGTTGGAAAGGACCTACAAGATCATCTCATCCAACTGTCCTCCCATTACCGCTCCCACAAGCAATAAACCATATCTCATAGCTCCTCATCTAGGCGCCTCTTGAACTGCCAGGGACGGCGACTCCACCACCTCCCTGGGCAGCCATTCCAGTGCCTGACCGCTCTGAGAGAAAAAGTTTTTCCTTATGTCTAACCTAAACCTCCTCTGGTACAACTGTGAGAGAGAACAGACAGCACATCCTCTATTAAATCAGAGGTATGAAGAACCAACTACTTACGACCACTTCACTGCTCTTGCCATTTTGTTACGAGATCTTGTTAAGCAGAACTGAAGTTTATATTAACAAATTCGTTTAAAAAAATAGAAGCAAGTGTCAGTTTTATTTTACAGTTCTACACTATTGACATCAATGTACAAAACATGATTTAGGAAAAAAAATCCATGTTCAATATAAAATTCTGTATTGTTCCGGAAACAACTCTGGTGGAAGTTTCTTCAAGTCACAGCTGGGGAATGATGAAGTACCACGCACACCGCTGCACGGCTCTCCTCTGCACAGCAAGTCTTTTCAGAGATCGTGTGTGGCTGCAGCCAGCCTGCGGTATCACAGAGCCCCAGTTCCTCCTCGCACAAAGGCCTCTTGTACTGCACAGTCACGTGCTGCTGGAGAAAATCAGGACTTCTCCGACATCAGAACTGAATCAAAGGCTGTGGATAACACTTTGCAAATAGCTTGTGCTTGTTCCTGTATTGCATAAAACACACGCATTACTACTTTCTGAACAACTTCTGAAATGGTCAGAACTCAATTAAAGCGGACCGTGGTCTGTATCGTTCGTTCGGCAGACAAGCAAAATGGGGTAGCACAAGTGAGATTTGATTTCTGTGGCCTGCAGTGGCACATGGGAAGCTGTTTTAAATGAGCTCTTCTGAAACAAGTCAGAGTTGTTAGCTTTCATCATAGCATGATACCAGCATTCAGAAAGTCAGTTCATGCGATCCCCCAGCGCGTCCAAGCGTGTGTGTCATATCACAGTACATTCGACAAAGAACTCTCTACTCTTAAGAGGACATCACTCCCATTGCCTATAAATATGAATGCACGCCTTATTACCAGAGTTGTTACTCAATCCTTCCCTGCTCTGTTGGATCTTAAGAGGTTTTGTCTTTGAAAATACAAATGGAGGATTCTCCTTAGCAGCTATGATAGCATACTTAGATTTGCAAAGCGCTTTTTCAGGCATGCATGATTACTGGCAATGCTAGGGAATGTAGAGATTTTACTCAAGCTGATCAGTCTGAAGGGTTTTTCCCCTCTCTTCAGTCAGGGCAGATTTTTACTCTTTGTAATTAATTGAACAATCCATCTTCTGCCAGAAAGGCTCATGAGGCCCTTGGATTTCAGAATCTCCCTTTACAACCAAAATGCTGATGATAACTAAATTAAAGACTGTAAACATCAACTCTTACCAAACTACTGCACTGATATACCCAGAGGCTGCATTCTTCAGAGGCTGCATCTGTTGTCTTCAAAGCCAGTAAACTTTTTCCTGCTCCCAGACCATCATCATAGCAGACCATCCGTACAATTAAATAGAGAGCATGTCTGTGTAACACATCCTGAAACCATTTGGCAAATAAAAGTTACTCTGGAGCAGTGCAACAGCTTTTAAGTTTTCTGCACATTTTGATTCTCCCTCTGACAAATTCCTCAGGTTTATTTACAGGAGAAAAGTACTTCTTGGTAAAACAGTGCTTTTTTAATGAAGAATTTCTTCAAGGTTTTAGAAGAAGCAGTGGCTTAACAGAATTTTGGCTTCAATGTTTGTTTGAGTTGCATTTGTATGTGGTCTGTAGTCCTGGCCACGTTACCCAAGCACGTGTTTGTTTCTCAGCTATCCTCCCTCACCCACTATACTTAACCCACCTAGTGCCATGTTATTTCCTGACAGCAAGGCCACATTTGAGAAGTACTTTGGTGGCCCTACATCACATTTGATGTGTAGCACACAAACAGCTGAATGATACAGTGATGGCCAAGAGCTGAAAACTGGTACCTTGGTGCCCTGAAAGCTGACAGGAAAGGAGCCCAGAGCACTTCACCACACCCCTCCCCATAGGCTTCAGCTCCCAGGATTGCCAAAGCCTGCTTGCAAATCACTTTATGCTCAGTGCCAGCCAGAACCCCACTGGCACCACCCCCTCGTACTGGGAACTACTCCCAGCAATGCAAGACCTCCCTGCTGTCAGTGCACGCAGAGAAATCGAACTGCTATGATGCAGAAACAGAAATAAGGACTAACTGAACAGCTAAAATTGGATGTACTACTCAGCATCCTTCTGCTTTTCCAGTTATCCATTTTGTGGGGTTTGTTGTGTCCATTTTAAGAAAACAAAACCTACAAGTCTCCTAAACAAGATCCATTCTCTTTATACTCTCTAATTAAGAGAAAAATCCATAGAAACCGTGGCAGGAGCCACCTCTTTTTTCTCTCTACACACCACTGCTACCTCTGCTCTGAACTGGTTATTTCCACCTCATCACAGATTGCAATGGACAAGCTGTGCCGTAAGTGTACGTGCATATATGCAATGTATAAATACACACAAAAAGTCCAAAGCCTTCTAGTGTGCCTTCTATAAGTACTCCTGTCTTTGATTTCTAGTGGTTGCATCTACAAACAGTGCAAATGTAATCACTGAATTACAACCATGTATTTCAGTCACAATTTCTTTAATGCTGGCTGAAATCCACGAGGAGAGATTTTTGTATCCTATAGTCAGTTCTCTTTTTAGCATCCAAAATAGCTGCCTGTTCACCTGCAAAGTTACCTACAAATCACAGAACTCTCACCTTGCTCCCAAAGCCTTAAAAGATTGAATTATTTGTAGGAATGCAGAGAAAATAAACTTTGCATCCTGCAGCTCCACGAGTGTAGGTGTACTAACACGCTAAAGGGCAAACCAAATGTCAACAGTGACACATGCAAAAAGCCACACTTTGGAAAACAAAATGCAATGCCCAGTGCAAGCTAGCTTCACCACAGAAGGCTTTATCAGCTTGTGCATGCTCTCAGCTTGAAGCCAGAAGAACATTGGATAAAAATCTTAAAAATACCTATTTAACCTTTATCAAAGTATGAAGTCCTACAGTAACCCCCGTTCACACTGAGTTTAGGAGGATAGCAAAAAGAGAACCCAAAGAAACTCAGTCTGAGGAACTACACTTCTTCCCACGCATTAGAAACAAGTGTTTTATTTTCTGAAGGGACCCAAAGGAAACTTTCTGGCACTCTTCAGAGTATTCAGCTGTTGAGCAATACTATCCACCACTCTCACACACTTGAGGCGTTTATGAATAGGCAGTGCTGGGTTGTTGATGGGTCATGACTTCGTAAGGCCGAGTATTTACAGTATCTGGGGCTCTGAGGGCAACCAGAAGGAAACCACATGACTGCAATACAAAGCTATACATAGGCAACTGGAGGGCCCTGGGGAAGAGACCGGCTTTTTATTTTTAGCAAAACAACTATTTCAAGTGCACTAAAGGAACATAGAGCACATACAGGAAATAATGCAAACAAATAAATATGTTCGATCAGTAAAGTGGAATTATGAGGCTTTAATGCTGGAGTGAACTCTCACTCTCAGATTAGCAGTGCAAAGCTGGAACTTTGAAGAAAACAACTTAGGTATCCTTAAAAAAAAAAGTATATATGTTTTCTCCCTCCACAATTACATCAACAGGAATTGAATTACTAACTCAGGCCGAAGAACCTGTCGCCTTGGTCACCAGTCATAATCCTTTTCCTACATGAGAGGATGGCAGTTCAGCCACAAAGAAGGTAACATGTGCCCAAGGAGTGTAAAGATGTCCTTTCTTTTTGTCTGGTGTTCTCTTAAAAGGAATGGACTTCTGTCAGAGCGCCCAGAAGAGATATGAAATGAAGCGGCCTTCCAGTACCTGAAGGGGTGCTACGGGAAAGCTGGGGAGGAACTTTTTATAAGGGCAGGTAGTGACAGGACAAGGGGAAATGGCTTTAAACTGGAAGAGGGTAGATTTAGACTAGATACCAGGAAGAAATTCTTTACTGTGAGGGTGATGAGGCACTGGAACAGGTTGCCAAGTGAGGTTGTGGATGCCCCGACCCTGGAGGCATTCAGGGCCAGGCTGGATGGGGCTGTGAGCAACCTGGTCTAGAGGGAGCTGTCCCTGCCTATAGCAGGGGGTTGGAACTACATGATCTTAAAGGTCCCTGCCATCCCAAACCATTCTGCACTTCTATAAAGTGGTGCTGCTGTGGGAGCTTTTTTCTTTTCCCTTTTTTTTTTTTTACTTTGCTTTTGCTTAAAGCCAGAAGTGACCCCTTGGTCACACAGGTCATCTGTCGGAGAAATACAGGAAAAGGTTCTTAACTCTCATCAAAAGGTTTGTTGTGGATCACTTACATACTGGTCAGATGTTGAAACTTTGATGCCATATTTGGAAACGCCCATTATAAACTCCTCTTCACCTGGAACAAAAGGTAACTTTCCATCTTGCTTTGGAGGGAAACAAACAAAAGCCTTTAGTGCAGACAGAATAATATTAACAACGAAGATACAAAGTAGTGTTTCTATGTGTACTTCACTGGCTTAACAACATCACTATCCCTGCTCATATCTTACTGTGAGAAGTCTGATGTTCTTGCATTTGTCCTATCTCTGTTATGTGAAACACTACATGAATCAGAAAGGATTTCATAATCTCGGGTGGGTGAGGAAGTTGGGGCTATCACACCACTCTGACTGTGGCTGATCTCTGTTCCACACCAGCAGCACTTTGTATTTGGCTGTAACAATAATTTTAGCATATATTCAAATACTTGAAGCGTCAAGATGCTGCAAGATGAACAGATTCTGTGCTTTAAAGGTGCAGTTAACGACCTACCCAGAACAACCAGTTAGAGCTCTTAGAACAGAAATAAATATAAGAAAACGCTTTGGCAAGGATGACCCAAATGTTACTCTGGTTCTTTGGTCACAGGTTTATAAGTGAATGTAAACAGAAAATGACATTTTCCTCTACAGAAGAACTTATTCTACAGTACTGAGTAAATCCAGAGGAGGTATTCTTTGACGGGTACTAATCCCAGCAGTGCTGCAGATGATGTAAGAGCTTCCGGGTGAGACATTCACTGCATAATGACTCACAAAAAGGGCCTTCGCTCTCAGTCTGCTTCTTCAGGACTGCTTTTCAGGAGCATCTTCTCCAGTAACTCAACAGGAGGGAACCAAGTATGACTGGTGTATTCTATTTTATTTTTAATTAAGCTACTTTATTCTAGCAAGTCTAAAATGCATAACGAAAGGTGTCAGGTCACATGAGAACGTGAAAGAAATACACCTAAGCTTAGGATGTTCTAACATTGTTGGTATTCTTTTGTAACACACTTACCTGGGCAACATCTATGTAATTTATCAAGTCCAATGGCCCTTCTAGATTTTTGCTCTCATTATGTTTCAGTTTTTCAATGGCACCAACATACTTAACTCTGAATTCTGCACATGTATCAGAATTACTATTGCTCTGTCCTGCAACAAAATAAAACAAAGCAACCCTGAAGAGCTCAAGAACATTAATTCTAATGAATAAGTTAGCTCCACTGGCATAATCAGGAAACGCAGTAAACACAAGAAAGCTGATTCTGCTTTTCTATAAACATTTTTAAAGAACCATTTGTCTTAATAGTGATGCACTGTGATCAGGTGAGCAGGGACAGGTAAAAACTAACCTCATTACACTAATCTCAGTGCAAACGTCAACTTAGAAAAGTATGAAACACAGTATCCAGAACATTACATAAGATATGTGCTGTGTAACAGACTGGTAACAAGCTAACTGAACTTTCCTTACTCAGATACCTTGCTTTAAAAGCAATGGTTTTGCACCAGATACCACAGAAGCCAAGAGTTATGCGCGCATTGGTCAGCAGTCTAACAGATTCACTCAATTATGAAGAAGAGGTATTTTAATATTTCATTTTCTATTTTTCCATAAGCACACAAAGTTAATTCTACTCCATACTTATCCACTCCAACTCCAATTACATACCTGAGCTTTTTGTGGAGTCTGTATCGAGACTTGCCACAGTACTGGACCTGGAAAGGCCCCCAAGACTGGAATCTACAGACTAAGAAGAAAATTAACATCATCAGAAAGTTACAGAGAATATACTGGCAGGTCACTTTTAGCTGCCCTGCCTTAACTTCTTAAAATAAACTAATACTCAATTCAGTTATTTAAGCTGCACTGCAAAATGGGGAGGAAAAAAAACCCAACAAAACACAAACCAAAAACCCTGTGCTTTTCCTGAAGCTATCTTTGTGCCTCACTAAAGCCAGACTGATATAACTCAGCAGTCCACAAATACTCCAAAAGAAGGTGGAAATAAAAAAGAGAAAATGAACCTTAAGGTTACGTCCAGACTTTTCTGGTACTGCATCTTAACTTGAAGAAATTGACAACTACATGCTTGTCACCAATGCTTGCAATAACATAGCAGTGCAAGGGAAGTGAAACGGCACCTTGGAAAATCCAGAATATGCAATTGATCATTCCAAACCTATCAGAAAAATGGACACATTATTTAAAACGAAGAAAAGCCTTTAGAAACACTGAGAAACCAACTGATACTGAAGAACAAACTCATTCTTGGCGCCTATCACCAAGCACCTTGAAGGGCGATGTTTACCGCTACAGAACAAACGTGCTGCTCCTTCTCCCAAGCGCCAGTACCTGCTGCCAGCAGCTCTGCGTCTGTGTCTATAGGAGCAATCAAGTAGCCTTCTCAGAATACAATGATCTTACCACGCATTCATTTTCCCACATCTCCCAGCACAGTCTGAGGAGCAGTTGAAGTAGGAAGCTCTCACTGCCCAGCATGGCATTATATAGAGATCACAGCTTAAGATCAGTGTAAGTGAACCACTGAACTGCCTGCTCAAAAGATGGATGTTGCTCCGTAAGAGCGCGTAGCAAAGCGGGCTTACCTTGCTTTTCGTACTGATCTCACTGCTTTGTGAGCTGCTGCTGCTGTGTCGTTTTTTTCCTTTTCTAAACATGTTTTCATCGTTGGCTGAAGGAAGACACTCTAGGCAGGAAAGAAAGGCATGAAGTTCTCGCCCGAAGGAAAGGAGCTCCTTGCAAATACCAGACGGACTGCGCGCAAGGCGCACAAGCAGCAGGAAGCGGCAGGGCAGGGACTGAGCCGGCAGCGGGAGCAGCCCCTCGGAGCGCTGCTCAAAACTCCCCTTCCCCTCCTTCACAGGAGAAGCCCCGCGGGAGACAGGAAGAGGCCGAGAGGAGGGCCCGGCAGGCCGCAGCCACCCGAGCGAGGGGCGACAGCGCTGCGTGCGACACCGCGCTCCCCAGCGGCCCCCGCTCTGCGCCGCTCCCCCCTCCGCCACCCCCAGGCCCCACCGCGGCTCCGAGGCCGCCCCAGTGCCGCTCCCGACGTCCGCTCGCTCACCTCCGCTGCCGCGTCCCGCCCCGCCCCGGCAGTGCCTGCGCGCTGCGGCGCTCCCCGCCCAGCGGAAGCGCGGCCGGGAGGAGGGACGGCAGCCATGGCGAAGCGGAAAGCCGAGGCCCTGATCCCGGCGGAGGAGAGCGACCAGCTGCTCATCCGGCCCCTGTGAGAGCGGCGGGGCGCGGCGGGGCCGGGCTCGGCTCCGCTTCAGGCCGCTGGGGCATGGGGCTGGGAGGCGGAGGGTCGTCCGTTAGGAGCGCTCCGTTGTGGTGGGTGACCGTCGCTCCGGCTCAGTCGGCCCGCAGGAGCGGGCTCGGGAAGGAACCCTCCCGTCCCTTACCCGTCTCGGTGCTTTGAGAGTCAGGGGTGCGGGCACGCATCGCAACCAACAGCACCACAGCCGTTTTCCAAAATCCGGGTTCTTTTTATTCTTGCAGCATTAATTGCATCCCGTTTCCGTTGTGATAGATGTAGTTGTTCAGTTACTTTAAGTATCCGGGCTTAAACGAAGCTGGGCTCGTTCAGCCTGCAGAAGAGAAGAAGGCAGGACGGGGAGGGGAGACCTCACTGGCCACTGGCCTTCTAGTGCTTAAAGGGAGACTGTAAACAGGAGGGAAGTCAACTTTTTACATGGGTAGATACTGACAGGACATGGGGAAATGATTTTAAACTAAAGGAGGAGAGATGTAGGTTAGATATCAGGGGAAGCTTTTCACAGAGAGAGCGGTGAGGCCCTGGCACAGCTGCCCAGAGAGCTGTGGGTGCCCCATCCCTGGAGGGGTTCAAGGCTGGGCTGGCTGTGCCCTGGCAGCCTAAGCTGCTGCCTGACCTAGCACTTGGCAACCTGCTTACAGCATGGATTTGGAACTACATGATCCTCGAGGTCCCTTCTGTGGTTCCATACTCTGCAGTCATTGTTTCTGCACAGAAAACTAATTCCATGAGAAGCATCTAACATACATCTATGGGGCACGTGTACTTTTTGTGACTTTGGTATCTTTTTGCAGAGGAGCTGGCCAAGAAGTAGGAAGATCATGCATTATTCTGGAGTTTAAAGGAAGGAAAATAATGGTAATTATTCCACAAGTGTATTTGTGCGCCCTCCCATCAGCCTGATCTACTGCCTGACTTGGTTGACAACCCCTGTCCACAACAGGCAGTTGGAACTAAATGATCTGCGAGGTCCCTTCCAACCTAAGCCATTCTGTGATCCGTTGCAGTACTGTAGGACACAAAAAGATGTTATAGGTTAAATCCAGTTCCTCTCTGAGGTCAGCCGTTGCTATCAGAGGCACATTTTCTGGCTTTCTAAAACAATACAGAGTATGTGGTAGCAGGCTTTACAAGGTGTGTGCTGTAAAATAAATCTGTATTCCCAAACAGAATGCATGTGTCTGTGTGCAGACTGTGAAATCTGTGTGTCAGACTTCAGTGAAACCTAAGGCTTGTCTGTATATCCCGTTGTGTATAAACCGTTATGTGTAAACACACACATGTTCTTTTCCCCTTTTTCAGTTGCCTTCACAGAGGGTAGCAGAAATATCTTCCATACAGCATTCTGTGTATTCAGGTAGCGTTGAAATGTAAATGAAAGCTTGCATAAGCACAGCATTATATACAGGGAATGGGGTCTTTTAAAAGGTATTCGCTCTCCCCGTGGAGATAAACCATCTAGGCAGACACACCAGCTATGAAATCCAATGCTAAAAGCAGCGGTTGAGGAAAAAATACTTTTTGGTGTGATGCTAACGGCTACTCGTTGCTCGTAGTTAAATTTTAGAATGGAGGAATCTTTATACGTTCTTCTGGAGCAGAGGAGTGGGCCTGGTGACCTCTAGGGGTCCCTCCCAGCCTCAACCATTCCATGATTCTGTGATGCTGTAACTTTTCTCTGCTTGTTTGTTTTTTCAGCTTGATTGCGGCATCCATCCTGGGCTGGAGGGAATGGATGCTCTTCCTTACATTGACTTGATAGACCCTGCTGAGATTGACCTCCTCCTGATTAGCCAGTAAGTTGCACCTACAAGTATGAAACGCGCCGAGGTCGCGGTGTGAACACATACATGTATATGTATACACTTATACATGAGAGAGACTGAAATAAGTGTTACAGAGCTGGCAAAACTTGTGTTTCAAACTTCTTAAAAATGAAGGATGTTCAGTCACTTCTGACCACTGTGTCAGCTTCTAGAACGTGTTTCCTACAAGAAGACTTCTCTACTGGCTTGGAATGAAAAAGATTCTCAGCGATTTACACCAGCTTTGAATCTGCTTTAAATATTGCTTAGTGACAGAGATGAAAGAGATCCATTTGTACATGACCAGTCATAGCTAACTGTCTATAAAATCCTGGGGTTTGATGGTAGGGGTTTGTTCTACCTATATCTCAAAGGTAATACTTTGGAATAGGTCAAATTAGAAATGCAGCCAAATAGTTTTATTTCAGTAGCTCATGTTGTAATTTGTAGTTTCCTATATGCAAACTTAGGAACACTTCTGTCAGCTTTCTTCTATCTGAGATGTTCCTTGTGTTCCTGATTCCTGTTGTTTTTCTCCTTCTCAGAAGTTAGTTCTGAGACTGTGTGGGTAAAGTCTTTGCAGTTAATGGAGAATTTCCTGCATTGCTGTTACCTTTCCCAGTTGATTAGCAGTCACTAATGTGCAGGATATAGACCAGCATAGTTAACAGCGAGGTTAAAAGTTCTGCTTCTACGTTTTCAGGATGTTACGTCAGAGCAGTAAAGAACTGTATGATGTCGTGTTGTGCAGTGTTAGCCTATGAGTGAGATTTGCGTGTCTGCTTTAAGTTTCCATTTAGATCACTGTGGAGCTTTGCCATGGTTTTTGCAGAAAACAAGTTTTAAAGGAAGGACGTTTATGACTCATGCCACAAAAGCTATTTACAGATGGCTTCTTTCAGACTATGTCAAAGTCAGGTAAGCTGCCCTGTTGGGTTTCTCTTTAACTGCTTAATTATTTTCCCTGTGCACCCGATGGGAGGTGTAAGATGAAGCTGCCACAGATGGCAAACCTGGGCATCACCACAGGTAGCAAGACTAGAACAAAATTAGAATGCATCATCTTACTGCCTTGTGGATACTGTGTCTCTAAGATCGTTTCCTGTCAGTCAACACAAACTCTTACCTTGTTTCCTCTTGTTCTTTTCATTTGCCAGATTTGGACCTTTAATCTGCCAGCATCTCATCTCCTCTGCCCCCAGCCTCACTCTCCTAACTCACTCTTATGTGTTTGTATGTCAGTGTTTTTTCTTAAGCTTACAGAAGTAGTGAATTTTAAGGCCCTAAAGATACAGCCTGCAGTTCAATACAAGATAAATAAGTTAAATAATGTATCTAGGCAAGGCTATTGAGAGTGCTGTTATTTGTATCTTCATTTTTCTGTTTTTTCTTTTTTTCCTCCATCTATTAATGTGCCTTGAGCACATTTTTTCTGTGTGAAGGCAGAGGCCCCGAGTGTATGTCAACTCAGCAGATTGCAGATTGGGTCAGAAACCTGACAGACAGCCTCCTTTTAACTTGTTTGTTCCGGGCCAGGGGGAAAAGTGGTTTGGTTTGGTGTTTGACAACTGTCACTAGCTTAGTGTGGAACCTCTGCCGAGGGCTGGGAGCCTGTTAGTGCTGTTAGATGGATCAGAGCAGATCCAGAACTGAAACGGTTATTCTAACGTGCACAGAGAGTTAACATGTCTTTCTTTTGAAAAGGCATCTTAGCTCTGCTTGGGTGAACTCCCTGGGCTTGATTTCAGGTGTGGGAGACGTGGTGTTTCTGAAGGAGAGTCTTATTCTGGGAAGGACCCAGGGACTTTTTGTTTCCACTGTTGTATTATCTAAGCCGGTAGGATTAACTCTTACCACTTTCATTATGTGCAGTAATATATCAGCAGATGACATGCTGTATACAGAAACAGACCTTGAAGAAAGCATGGACAAGATTGAAACCATCAACTTTCATGAAGTGAAGGAGGTGGCAGGCATCAAGTTCTGGTGTTACCACGCGGGCCACGTTCTGGGGGCAGCCATGTTCATGATTGAAATAGCTGGTGTGAAGGTATTTCCTTTTTGTTACAGAGTTGAAATTGGGCCTGAATTCTAATGTAGTCATTAATTAATATTTATTATTAAGCCCTGCTGCTGTGGTTGGAGCTGTAGGCAGGCTTGGGCACGTAGGTGGGAGGCCTTGACTTGGAGCATGTATTTTCTCATGGATTAAAACAAGCAAGTGACATTTGTGTACTGAACCAGGTAATATGTTTGAGCTTTATGGGACTGAGTTAGGACTCAGGCTTGGAATCAGTAAACATGTGGTGGTCCTGGCTGGCCCGCTCAGAGGTAGCCGATAGCTGAGGCAGTCTCACTGATGCTGCATTTTAGGAAAGTGGTTGTTTTTCTATTTCTGATGTACCACATCTGCCTGTCAGGGATTTACGTGGCTTTTGTCAAAGCATGGGAGTTATATTTTGTTCCTAAAGTTCTCACACTGAAGAACCTAAAGAAATAGAATTAGTGTTAATTTTAGGCCCAGAGATTAAATAAATTATCATATGATCACAGCCAGACATGAAACTAATCTCATAAATTGGAATTTGGTAGGATAATCTCCACCCAAAAAAGCCTTGAAAAGGGAAGAGAGGCCCCGAGGCTTGCTGTCTAGCAGGACTTTGGCTGTGGTTTGTAATGATAGAGAATTCCAGACTTAATAAGCTTTAGAAAGCATAGAAAGAGCTGTATTGACAGTGATAACAATAAAATTTAGATATCTTACTGCTTTTTTTTTCCTCGATTAAGGTGTGACAGAGATTTCCCTCCACGTATGCATTACTCCACTGGTTTGGGTTGTTTTTTAACACACTTTATTTTATTTGCTTCCCTGTGAAGCAGATGAGGGATGTGACAGTAGGTGACCTGCAGGCCAGTTACCCGCTACTGCTGGCTGTACCTTCTGTTACTATTCACATTTTCATCAATGGAAAAATTAAGCAAAAGCATTCAGTTCTGAAACAGTTGTTTAGGGCGCAGTGAACCACATTCCACCCTGCAGTTATGCATTAAAACTTACTAATGGCTGCCAATCACTTCTTGCTGTAATGGGGAACTTGGCCATCCTGTGTGGGAGGCCTGTTAGATTACAGGCTTTGTTTTTAGCATCAGAAATGCTTAGGAGGAGTTCTAAAAGCAGTTTATTCTTCACTGTATTTGCATTCTGCTGTATAAAATGCTGATTCACCTCCTTAGTATTTCCATCTGGTACCTGCTGTATGTTGTTAGGTCAGTGTGTGCTTCTCATGGCCAGTGCAAAATGCTGAAAGCGGCGCCTCTGTGTTCCAAATGAAGAGCAACAACAATGCATTTGCTTACCTTGTTCTGTTATAACTGAGGTACTGCTTGAAATACCTTACTGTGGTTGAAATGTACGTACTGCCATACTGGTGTGCTACCACTGTGAGCACCATCCATCTCAGAAGAGTCTTTAGCTGAAGTGTAGGAGAGCTTTTTATCATAAACTCCTCAAAATTCCATGTGCTAAAACAGGCAAACCAACCCATTTTCTTATACAGAGGCTTTTAAAACTGCTGAGCTGGTAGAACCCGTAACCAGAGTAAGTTCTTATCTTGTCTCTCACAGCTTTTGTATACAGGCGATTTCTCCAGACAGGAAGACAGACATCTGATGGCAGCTGAGATTCCCAATATTAAACCCGACATTCTTATAATTGTAAGTTTCACAGAAGTATTTCTTTAAATCAGTTGTTAACTATGTACAGAGGCAGTACTCCATTAGAGCTGCAGCAGAATGAGGACAGTGGAGGTCAAAGGCAGTGTGTGGTTTGTGTTGGAGACGGAAACAGTTGGGTGTTCGTACAGTTCTTTGCACTGTATGAGAAAGTCTTAAAACCTGATTGTCCTTTTGTAATTCTGCTGCTGGAGTTCCTTAGGCCTCCAGATGCCTTTTCAGTGCTGGAGATCTATCAGGTTTCAGCTTGTGCTCACTGGATGTGTCGCACAAACTTCAATTTAGCCAGATGCCTCTTTTTTAATAGACCTTACTGTGCTTCCAGCTGTATTTGTTGGGCATTTGTCCTGAGTGGAAGCGTGCTGGGTGCTATTCGGATTTGTTGTTTTGTTTTCTGAGCAAAATGGTTTTATTCTGAGTCTGTTGGGAGGAAGCTCAAAGAGCAACGAGTTTCTTTTCAAACTGAAAAGTGGCATCTTTTAGAGTAATGCAGAAAGTACTGCATTTACTGTGTCCCTTCCAACTGGTTTCTCTAAGTGATAGTTACTGCACTGGAAATAACCTGTTCATCAAAGAAGTGGAGCATTTTCAGTTAGGAAAAGAATGCAAAACAGAAATCACTTAAAAGAAGCATCATCATTTATAGCTTTATCTCTCTCTATTTTTTTCCTGGTGGGATCTCTACAAATGACAAGGCAGGGTTTGGGGGGAGGGAAGTTGTCGTTATTTACCGTGGTGCAGGAGATGGCGTTGGGAATTTGGAGCGGGAGGTTGACTCCAGGGCTCATTTTTTCATTCTTTCAGCTCTGCCTCCCCTTTCTTGGCCCCAGCATCCTGTAACGCCGAAAGCTTCATGCATGCCATGTCATGGCACGTAAATGGAAGTCCTTAATTGTGAAGTGAAAGTTGTGTTCCTGCACTGTAATGCCAGTATGGTTTTCTGCGTTTTCTTGCTGGATGCAGAGGAGGCGGTTGGGAATCAGTCTGTGTGTCAGTGCTTTTAATACCGGCTTTCTCTGTCCACAGGAATCCACCTATGGGACTCATATTCATGAGAAAAGGGAGGAGCGAGAGGCGCGGTTCTGTAACACCGTCCATGACATTGTAAACAGAGGAGGGAGAGGTCTCATTCCTGTGTTTGCCCTGGGCCGGGCGCAAGAGCTACTTTTAATTTTGGGTATGTACCTTCCCAGTCCCTCTTAGTAGAAGACATGTGAAGTTAAATGGGAGTGTTTTCATGCGCGGTCTTTCAGGCGCAATTACTTTTTTCACAGCTTTTCAGCCATTTTTCACTCTGTTCATTACCTGAGAATACGTCATATTGTTTGTTCATATGTTAAATTAAAAAAAAAAAGGTGATCAACCAGCCAAAAAATTCTTTTCAAAATGCTTGTATAGGACAGGCAGCTTGGCTTTGTGAGCTGGAAAGAAGGCATAGACAGGAAAGGGTAATTCCTTAGAATCATAGGATCACTAAGCTTGGAAAAGACCGCTAAGATCATCAAGTCCAACCTCCAGCCCCTCCCCACCGTGCCCACTGACCACGTCCCTCAGTGCCACATCTCCACGTTCCTTGAGCGCCTCCAGGGACGGTGACCCCACCACCTCCTGGGCAGCCATGCTAATATGTCCTTGACTTTCAACTCCTGTTGAACTGGGTTTTCAGCAGATAGGAAGCATTACTGTAGATTGCAAAGAGAATAATCAAAACATGACTGTTGTATTTGAACTGATTTGCTGAAAGAGGTATGTCTCGCTCCAAAATTTCACCCTTTAATTCACAAACCTGTGTGAACAAAAGCTGAGGAGACCATAACAAACACTTCTAGCATTTGTGAAGTCTTAATCATAATGGGAAAGCTAATTAGGAAGAGCGAAATGAGGGAAGGGGAATCATACATGGTTTTATACATGGTCACAACAAGCTATTTCTCAGGAAAGATAGAAATGGTTGTTGTGAGGTACTGCAGAGAAAACTGTTTTTAAATAAGCTGTTGTTCCCAGGCACATTGAATTTGTGCTGTGATGTTTAACTTGTCTTTTTTTCTCCTACAAATGCTGGGAAGATCAAAGGATAACTATCTCAAAACTAAAATGAGTAGTTTTGGTTCTATTTTTGGTATTATTGGTTCTAAAATGTTACCTAAAACATTTTACATTTTTTCTTGCTTTCCACTGAAGTTCAGATCACCATAAAAAAACTGATATTTGTCTGATATTTGTTTTCAGGATGTGTTACTGGTCTGCTCAAATGTTACCAAAACACTGGGATCCAGGCGTAGTGTAGGCAGTGCTGTGCAGTGGGGTTCTTCTTAATGTTGAGTGTTTTGGATTTGATAGAGGAGATGAAAACGAAACACTTGAGATCTCCTGTAGCCACTGATTTGTAATTTGCTCATCTTTCCTTGCTGTGTGCAGTGTTAAAGAGGTGTTATAAAGATAAACATGGAAATATATCTACTCAAGCTCAACGTGCAAGTGGATGCTTAATTAGGTAGAAAATGTAATTGCATCTCACATGCCTACACAGCTAACCTGCAGGCTTCTGGGTTTGTTGTTCTTCCACATGTGTCTGACAGAAAATAAAGTACTGCATTATGATACAGGGAATTCTGATGCTGGGTGCAGTCTTTTGATATTACAGTACCTGCTGCTATTGGTTATCTCTTATTGGCTATTTCTGCCTTACATTTGGGCTTATTAAGATATTCATGGCAGTAAGGTCTTCTGATTCAGTCTGAAAACTTTGCAGATCAAAGCTGCCAGGTTAAAGCTGTGTTGTTTTAAACAGGGCCAAAAGGGCACACCACTGTTTGATGATTGTTACCCAGCTGCAATATAAACATATTTTATGTGAGCAGAGCTGTATCCAAGTGGGAAAATGAGCAAGTTCTACTTGTGTATCTGCATTCACATCTCTTCTTTGTTTTTAGTAAAGGCCACGACTACTGCCATCAGCAGTAAATACGTTGTGGGTAGTGGAGGATTTCTTTTTCCTGTTTTTGTTCCAGTTAAGCTTGTAAAATGTGAGTGTTGGTGATGCTGCAGGAAGCCAGGCTTGGTAACAGGATTATCCCTTCGCTGATTCAACTCCACGGGATTGTTCCATATTGTATTTGTGAGTTATCTGATGTGTAGGTTTCTTTGTTTGTTTTAGATGAATACTGGCAAAATCATCCTGAGCTCCAAGATATCCCCATTTACTACGCCTCCTCTTTGGCAAAGAAATGCATGGCTGTTTATCAGACATACGTCAATGCCATGAATGACAAAATCCGCAAGCAAATCAACATCAACAATCCATTTGTTTTCAAGCATATTAGCAATCTGAAGGTAAGGTTGGCTCACAATAGAGGAACAGTGATACAGAAGTTTGTATTTGCTGAATAGTTTGCATGTACACGCTGAATCATTCTGTCATTCTATGATTCTGTGTGTACTACCCTAAGAGACTGATTGGTTATAGGCTTATATCTGAATTATCTGCCCTCCCAGAGGGCTGCTGAGAGGAGCTTATGCACCAACCTTCCTCTGTAGATCTGTATGCATATGTTTTGCCCCATATGAGTATAGGTAAGGGGAACTTTCCTGCAGAAGGTCTTTTTATGAGGATCGTAGAATCACAGAATGGCCTGGGTTGAAAAGGACCACAATGATCATCTAGTTTCAACCCCCTGCTATGTGCAGGGTAGCCAAACACCAGACCAGGCTGCCCAGAGCCACATCCAGCCTGGCCTTGAATGCCTCCAGGGATGGGGCATCCACAACCTCCTTGGGCAACCTGTTCCAGTGCGTCACCACCCTCTGGGTGAAAAATTTCCTCCTAATATCTAACATAAACCTCCCCTGTCTCAGTTTAAGACCATTCCCCCTTGTCCTATCACTATCCACCCTTGTAAACAGCCGTTCCCCCTCCTGTTTATATGCTCCCTTCAAGTATTGCAAGGCCGCAATGAGGTCTCCCTGGAGCCTTCTCTTCTCAGAGCTAAACAAGCCCAGTTCCCTCAACCGTTCCTCATAGGAGAGGTGCTCCAGCCCTCTGATCATCTTAGTGGCCCTTCTCTGGACCCACTCCAAGAGCTCCACGTCCTTCCTGTACTGGGGGCCATGAATGGATGGGGGGATGAATGGACTCGATGTATATGTTGTTAAAGGATTGTGGTAACTGAGGTTCTTGCTCTTTTCCTCTCAGAGTATGGATCATTTTGATGATATTGGCCCAAGCGTTGTGATGGCTTCCCCAGGTATGATGCAGAGTGGCTTATCCAGAGAGCTGTTTGAGAGCTGGTGCACGGATAAGAGGAATGGAGTAATTATAGCTGGGTACTGTGTTGAGGGAACGCTCGCTAAGGTGAGTTGCTAATGTGCCACAAATTCTTAATACAGAGTAGTGTTTATGTTATGTTTAAAAAGAATTCTCCAGTAGGAAGTGACCTTATTTGTATTTACCGAGGAGACTGTTGTCAACTCTGCATAATTATGTAGTTAAAGTCAATTGCCTTTGCACTGTGCTAATGAAATGTGCAGAAGAATTGCATGTGGCCATTTCCCGTGATGTTGGAGAGAATGATCTTTTCTAGGAGGAGTTACCTTATCATGAGAAAGAAGATTGGTGCTTTTCTTCCTCTTTAGACCCCTGGGTCTAAAGGGGTCTTAACCCTAATTTTGGAGAAGTTGGTGTTAAATCCAACTACATAAATGAGAGATCAGACTGCTTTTTGCGTGCTGTGCCACTGTCTCATTGTAGAGAATGAAATTCTTTTCTAATTCTAGCAGCTGTGGGCAGCTGAAGTGTCTAGTTTGGCTTTTAGGGCTAGAAGTCACACACGTGTTATAATTTCAGTGCAAATTGTATTGGGGTGTATCTGGAAGAAGGACAAACTCCTGCATCCGTTGGCCGTGTGTGTTGTGCACGCTGGTTTTCTGTTTGGGTGCATGCATTCTGTGAAATTGGAGGAGTTTCTTCTGTTCTTCACATCGAATCTGGCTGTTAGTAAGATTTCACTGGTATTTGAAATGTAAAGCCTTGGATTTACCGTGTCTATAGAAGACTTCCAGCTTTTTTGGTTAAAGAAACTCTCTTTTTTCCCTAGCATATCATGTCTGAGCCTGAAGAGATCACGACTATGTCAGGGCAAAAACTGCCGCTGAAGATGTCTGTGGATTACATTTCTTTCTCTGCTCACACGGATTATCAGCAAACCAGTGAGTTTATCCGGGCCCTGAAACCTCCACACGTGGTTAGTATTCGTGCTGCTGGCTTCTCCGGGGTGGGATTCGTGTACGAAAAGTGAAATGAAATCTATATAATGCATTGTGCTTATTTGCATGTATTCTTTCTACGTACGGTGTGGCATTGTGCCTTTGAGTAATACAAAGAATGCAGAGACAAACATAGGGCTGCGTGTAGGATCATTGAGCTGATGTTTTTTGTGCTGTGTCTTCATGAAATACACAAGAGGCAGTTTTCTTGGGTAATTTGTTTACTAAGCAGGCCTGGTTGGACAAATACCTTACGTTAAAAGGAAAACTGTCTTTCCTATAGATTTTAGTTCATGGTGAGCAGAATGAAATGGCCAGATTGAAGGCAGCATTGATACGGGAATATGAAGATAACGACGAAGTTCATATAGAAGTTCATAATCCGAGGAATACTGAAGCTGTGACATTAAACTTTAGAGGAGAAAAACTTGCCAAGGTATGAAATCGGTATTTTCATCTCCGTACAACAGTATTTGTTTTTAATCCTCTGAAACTAAGTTGTATGTTCTCTTCCAAGCCTCTAAGGTAAATTAGTTTTGGATTGCGTGTGTTTTACAAGGTCTCAAAGTGTATGTATGGGTTTTTTTGGCTAACCTAGATCTATTCTGCTATCAGTAATCTGCTGGTGCTTTCAGTCCTGTCGTCCCAGTCTGTTTGCTGTATGATCTGAACAGCACTCGTCAATTTTCTCCTAACAAAGAATATCAGTTCCAGTCATGTTAGAGCACTGCATTCTGTGCATCAGTAACGTGATAGACTTCATTTACATTTCAGGAAGATGCTGTCAATCACCCGTTCCATCCATTTATACTAGAAGAGAATAATTACTTCGGCTGAATTAAATAATTACATGCTTGACTATAATCAGGCATTTAGAGATGCTGTCTCTAGATACTTCAATCAAAGAGACAGCTTGTAAACAGGATGCCCTGGCAGAAGGAAGTCTGTAGCCATGAATGCGGTGCATCTAGTAAACTGGTTCAAAAACAAACAGCTTAAAGACAATGTTTTGCACGTTTATTTCTTGTTACTCAGAACACATGCATCTATAATGCATTTAAGATACCATAATATTTTGTAATACAGTCTTTAAATGTTACAATAAAACCTACATACTGAAATAAGTAGAAACTAATATGTACATGGGAACTGTCGAGAGATGTATGTTGACTGGACAACAGTTTGCTTCTAATCAGATTCTAGTTTGGATCCTTTAAAGAACACCCTTTTTTGATGGTCACCTTGTCCCCACCTTACCTGACACTGCACTGTATTTAGCACTGGTTTTCTCGTGATACGTCAGTTTGAAGGAAGAGTGACTGACAGTGTAATGTGCTTGTTCTAGTTGTGTATTTACTCTTCCTTTAAAATAAAATCCACTGAGAAAAGTTCAGTTTATCTGTTTGATTCCAATACAGTGGCAACATGGGATAATTTCAGTCAGAGGGTCTTTCTGAGGTAGTCCAACTTTCCACTCAAAGCAGGACCAGCTCCAGCAGGTGGCTTACAGCCCTGTGTGGTCTGCTGCTGGACTGCTCCGATGTCTTCGTGATCTCTCTGGACAACTGCTCTGATGTTCAGATATTTGATGGTGGAAAGATTCCAGATCTTTCCCAGAGGCATGAAAGTAAAGGGGTAGAAGTAGAACCCCACTGGACTGCAGTGCTCATCTATCAGTTTGTGAAAACTAGCAAACGTTGCTGCAAACTAGAAGGCAGATGAACGTGACTGTGGGACTCAATTGCACAGCCAGTATCTAGAAGCTAATCTATATAATCTGCACGTGTGTTTTCAGTGGCAGCCACTGGAGGAAGAATTTATTTCGTTTTTTTTATTTTTACTCTTTAAACCTTTTCTTGTGGTTGCTGTCTGAGGTTACTGTAACCTTCCTTTGTTTTCAGAACAACCCTGTACCATGCTTGCTGTTTTTTTTCTGAGTAACCTATATTTCATCTCCGTAGTTGGCTTCCAGCTTGCTTTGTTGCACTAGGTGTGTTTTTTTCTTTTCAGGTGATGGGATCTTTAGCAGATAAGAAGCCAGAGCAAGGACAGAGAATTTCTGGAATCCTGGTCAAAAGAAATTTTAACTATCACATCCTTTCTCCATGTGACCTCTCCAGTAAGTAAAGGCAGTAATGTACTTAGTGGATAATGGAAGCTCTCTGTGTCCTTCTTCTGTCATTGAAACACGTACAGTGCTGGCTTTTGTTTGCTTGTTTGTTACTTTGTGTTGGAGGTAGTCATTGGACACATGTTGGTGTTGGTTTGGCTTAGTTTTGCCTACGTTTCTGAACTGTTGATGTGAGAAGCAAGGCATTCAATTCAGTGTCCTCTGAGGTTCAAGATTTTTTCTGCCTTTTCAGTGAAAAAGAAGCAAATTTCTCCTTCTAGTTATTTAGAACTTTCCCAGTGTTTAAGTACGTATAAAAGGTACCAGTGAGAGCAGAAGAGTGCCTTGATCAGTTGTCCTGCTACTTGCTGCGATGCCGGTAATCTTCAGTGGCCAAACGGAGGTGCAGTGAACGTGTTGCGTACTGCAGCTGTGCTGTCTGTTACTGTAAAAATGGATTTCTTCTCAGGATAGAAGAGCAATTAAATGGAGTAGTGGGGTCAGAAGAGTTGAGGAAAGCAGTTCAGCTGTCCTATGTAGTTCACTGTTTGCTTGTGCCAAATGCATGTGACAAAATAACAAACTTTAGCTGGTTCCTTGACCACAGATGTGTGATTCACCTTACAACAGACACTGCTCTTTACAAACGGTCCTTTTGAACCCTCTGCCTTAAATGTTTTGGTGCCATCGTTTCTCTGTACTGACAACTTAGAAAGTAAACTTAAAGTTTTTTTAAAGCAAACTGTTTTTAATACATCCTTCTAAAAATTCTTTCAGATTATACAGACCTGGCTATGAGCACTGTGACACAGACGCTGGCTATTCCGTACACCGGCCCTTTCAATCTGCTCTTTTATCAGCTGCAAAAGCTTACTGGTGCGTATTCAGGAAGAACTGCTTGTGATTTGTTTTTAAAACAACTTACAGTCTTCGGGGGACTTCTGAGTGGAAACTTCTTGGCTCTGAAGTGCCACAGTTTGCTTTGTATTTTATGGCTTTCATTGGGTAGTGCAGCTTCTGCCAAGTCCAGCTCATGAGTGTGACTGAGCCTCTGTGGGCATCCTAACCTCACTGTAATACAGATCCATGAGCATACAGCAGTATAGAACCTCAGCTGATTTTTGTCTCCTGTCAGCCCCCAAAGTGAGTAGCTTAGCTACCCTGATGAAAAATTTAGCAAATGATCATCTTTTATCTCCAGCCCCAAAGTAGAATGGTCAATGACATCTATTTAATGAAACAAAGACAAAAAAACTGCCTTTCTTTGTGTCAGACAACATGTTCTGTTCCTCCCCATGAGGGACTGATCCAGCCTTCCTGGCCTTTTCTGCACCAGAAGCCATTGAAATCTGCTGCTAGCGTGATTCCTAGTGCCTCTGTCAGGTTTTCTTAAGGATAGAGGCAACTCCAGTCCTGGTTCTTGAAAGGCACACACATGTACCAAGATCCCTTCCCAGATGAAAGCTCGGGACTTTTTGTTTCCCTCCTCTAGTGACAGAGTTAAATGTGTATCACCTGTGAAGAGAATCCTGTATTCAGTTGGTGTTCAGGTCTCACAGCCTGCGTGCTGCCTCACACAAAAAATGCTTCTGTTCTACTTTTTTTTCTTTTCCATTGGTGTGCTCAGATCAATACTAAGCCAGTCAACTATGAAAATCCAAAGCAAGTGAAATGGCCAGTACTACACACTCAAAAAACCAAGCAGATACAGTTAGTCCTCTTCTCAGTGTCATTTTATTCTTGCTAACCAATTGTTGCTGCTTCTTAGGTGACGTAGAGGAAATAGAAATCCAACAAAAACCAGCCCTGAAGGTCTTCAAAAGTATTACTGTCATCCAGGAGCCGGGCATGGTAGTCCTCGAGGTAGGCATTGGGTGGGGAGAAACAACTACTTCATTCTCCAGATCCTGTAGAATAGTATCCTGTAGATGCTGTGCACAGTTAAATGTTTTAAGTAGACTTCTGTTGGATGACGAGTGGAATGAAAAGGAGAAGTTGCCTTTGGCTATGCTTCTGTGTTGATGCATGTTATTTCACTTGGCCAGTTTCTTCTCCTGCAGTGACTCAGTGGTTTAATGGTAGATTCGGTGCCCTTTTTAACTGGGGAATTGGTAATTGGAAATAAGGTCAAATAGTGTTCCCTCCTGCTCTCCCAGCCCCTAAATTGTTATGTTAATTCATAACTATTTTGTAAATATGTCCAGGAATATTCAACAGCTTTAATTTTTCATGGGAAGTTCTTGGAATACATCAAGTTACAAATAGTTAAAACTACTAAAAGTGTGACAGTCATTTGAAGCTAGAAATTAGGGGGGAAAAAAAACAACTGAAAGGAGGCCATGAAGGTTGTTGTATGTTGTGTTATTTATGCAGCCCCAACAGCAGGCTGAAGTTGTGATTTGATTTCTATTTTTTTAATCTTCCAGTGGGTGGCAAATCCTGCCAATGATATGTATGCAGACACCGTGACCACAGTGATACTGGAAGTTCAGTCAAATCCTAAAATACAGAAAGGTAGCAGCTTCAGTGCGTGCTTCTTCAACTGAGCTTTTCTGCTGAGTTTTCGATATCGGGCTTCAAGAGCTTTGTAACACCTTAAGATACATTTCCTACTATTGTGCTTCACATCATGAAACTTCTTAAGTGTTTTATGTTCCTTAAATGCAGAATTGCATTTACAACTTTATTTTCATTATTTGTAGCACGTGCACGTGTTGAAACTTCCTCTTACACATCAGTTTCTAGTTGTCTGTGGAAAATGCAACCCTATTTAAAAGAAGTTCAATATTAGTCCCTTTTAGTTTTTCCATTCACACTGTGTGATAGATGGTACCCGCTGATGTGTTTCAGCTTCTCATCAGAAAGTCATGGGAAAGTCGCTCATGAGCAGCATTCCTGTGACTGCACAGGAGTTAGGTAGGGGATGCTGAAAAGAAGTCTCATTTCACAACTGCACTAAAGCCTGTCACCAAGTGATGTTACTGGGTAGTGAAAGTGTCGTCAGATAACAGGTTTGGCATTGCTTCTCAAGAATCAGAACCATTTTGTTGGGGTTGCCAGTGCTGATAGTTCTTTGTTCTGCTGTTCTGGTTTCAAACACCCATGTCAGTATGCTAAGAATCCGGAGTGGGTATTGAATGTTATGTTGGCATCTCTTCTGTGGCGCTGAGGATAAATGTTGGCAGCTTGGCAAAACCGTAAGGCAGATAATGCAATGATAATCCGTTTATCATTCTATATCAGATCAGATCCAGACTAAGGATCTAGGTCTGCAGTGTATCCTTAAATTAACCAATAATTTTGAATTACTAACGACAGATGGTGAGGGATCTGATTTGATGTCTGTTGTCAACTCACAAAACATTTTATTTACAACACTGCTGGTAGATTTTTCTTTCCAAACCAGTGTGGAGGGCATTAGAGCTATATGAACAAATAGCTGTCTGTTTTCTCTGGGTTACTCCTCATGTCTTCCTATTATATATTTTTATCATAGAATAATCATAGAATGGCCTGGGCTGAAAAGGACCACAATGACCATCTAGTTTCAACCCCCCTGCTATGTGCAGGGTCACCAACCACCAGACCAGGCTGCCCAGAGCCACATCCAGCCTGGCCTTGAATGCCTTCAGGGATGGGGCATCCACAGCCTCCTTGGGCAACCTGTTCCAGTGTGTCACCACCCTCTGGGTGAAAAACTTCCTCCTAATATCTAACCTGAACCTCCCATCTTAGTTTAAAACCATTCCCCCAATAATTATATATAAAATAGCAGTCACTGTTCAGTTTTGTTAGAAATTCTTTCTCCCAGGTTTATAAATTCACACAGCAGTTCTGCTGTTACATTTGGATAAAGGTCATACAGTTCTCTTGGTTGCAGTATTTTCAGTATGTAACTTCTTATCAGCTCTTCCAGCCATGTGCTCGTGCTTTGATCTGTGAAAACTAACCAATACAGGTGATACAACTTACATATCTTGTATTCTTCCTTCATTTCCAAAAGAAAAGTGTTCGTTTTAAGCTACCTAATGATTTTGAACACAAAGTCTAAAAACAGTATCAGTATTTCCAACCTCCATTTATTGGAGCATGTTCCAGGAATGTCTCTGCTTATTATTAATACTCACATTTGGTGCTCGGTTTTACTTTGCATTCTCTGTACGCTTCTACACTCCGTGATGCAGTACTTTACAACTAAAGAAAATAGAAGGATTATAAACAAGTCATGAGGATTTCTTCCACTTTTAAGTATATGAAAGTAAAATGACTTTCTCTTTCCAGCTGCAGTGCATAAAGTTTCCACAAAAGTAGACATGGAAGAGTATCGCAAGAGAATGGAAATGATGCTTCAGTAAGTCGGCATATGTATTTCTAAATGAAAATGATCACCGTTAAATAGAGTAATTTTATTACAATACCATTTAAAGGTAGAGTTAATTTAAAATAACCAGTACAAATTAACATTTCTGTGTAGTCCTGGAGTTAAGTAAAGATGGAGGTACTCTGAAAAAGCTCTCAGTATCGTTGAGACTTCAAATCTGGGGCCCAATTACTTTATCTATCAGTGGAGTTGTACCTTCTCTCCCAACATTATACTGTGAATTCTTACAGGAAAACATTTTGGATTGTGTCTCTTAAACTTACTCTGGTGTTTGCTCTGTTACTCAGGCAGACCTCTTACCTCTTTGGAAATCAGAGGAATCCATCGCTTTATTTATGAGACTTGTTTTGGTAAAATCCTTACTCTTGTGTGACACCGCCTCCCTTAATTTCGATCATGACCTGTTAGTTACATCTGAGTGGGTTAAATAATGGTTACTGAAAGGAGATACTCTACTGATACAAAATGCCTTTGGAAGTCTAAGATCAATGGAAAGGAAATGTAAGTTTGCTGTTTGGCAGTAACCTTAAGTGAGTTGGCCTTTGTTTCAGGGATATGTTTGGAGAAGACTGTGTAAGTTCAAAAGAAGGCTCTATTCTGTGTGTCACTGTGGATGGCAAGACTGCAAACCTTTCACTGGAAACTCGGGTATGTACAGTGAAGCACTTGTAGTTATTTCTCTGTCTGTACTGTGTCCAGTAGGGTGCAGGAACATCGGTGCAGAGACTTGCTGAGTATTGATCACGGTATCTCCATGTGAATCCACTTACTTACAATATTAACCTAATGCAGTGCAGGTTAATTCACTCATGAAGTTACATCTCCAAGGACTGACATTGTGGGTTTTTATTTGATTTTGAATCAATTGCAATCTACGGAACTTAGGACATTTCACACAGTATGAAGCAAAGAACTGATCAAACGTGACATTATTTTTCACCATCTTTAGCCAGGTGTATGTAAGTCTTCACTCAACAATTCCACACGGTGGTGGATCATTTAAAAACAGAAATCGCAGCTGAAAGCTTCTGATAACTATAGTTGTAATTTGCGTGACTGCTCTTTCTTTTCCCCTTATGAACATTCCCGGCATTCTGAAAAAGAATCTGAAGTGCCAGTTGTTCTCATATACTCCTTTTTTTGTTCTCAGACAGCTGACTGCGAGCCAGGAAGTGAAGATGACGAATCCCTGCGTGAAATGGTGGAACTGGCTGCACAGAGGCTCTACGATGCCCTCAGCCCAGTATACTGCTGACCTGTGTAGATATCTAGGACACATACAAAAAGCTTTTAACGTTCAAATTTATTTGGACTGGTTTTTTTAAGTAAATAAACTTTTTCATCAGCAAGTCAAATGCATTATATGAGTGGGAAACTAAATTCAAGTAATGGGTGAGCAAGCTTACCTATGTCATCTGCATTTGTGCATGTAGATCATAATAAAGTGTGGTCCTCTTGAGTTAGCTGAGGTGGATGTCCGGCAGCAAATCAAGCTGAAAGAACATGATTTCTCTGGTATGCATCCTCTGTTTTTTCCTTTCCCAGCTTGTTACATAGAATTATAGAATGGTTTGGGTTGGAAGAGACTTTTAAGATCATGTAGTTCCAACCCCCTGCTACAGGCAGGGACAGCTCCTTCTAGACCAGGTTGCTCACAGCCCCATCCAGCCTGGCCTTGAATGCTTCCAGGGAGGGGACATCCACAACCTCGCTGGGCAACCTGTTCCAGTGTCTCACCACCCTCACAGTGAAGAATTCCTTCCTAAAGAAGTTCCTAGTCTAAATCTACTCTCTTTCAGTTTAAAGCCACTTCCCCTCATCCTGTCGTTACCTGCAGGCCCTGATACCTGGCACCTGCTGGCACTGCTAGTGAAGGAGGTCTGTAAGTGTCTATTCTCCTCCCTACGCGGTATATCCCTGCCTCACTAAACACGAGTGTGAAGTCTTTCTAAGGTGGTAATTTCATCGTATCACAAAGGAACTCTCTCTTTGAAAAAGTTAAATATGGTATTATTTACTGATGACCGTCCCGGTGGATTCGGTCCTTGTAGAACCGCGTGTACCGGCCCCGTTCCCTCCCGCTGCTCTCCCGCCGCCCCAGCACAGCCCGCGGGGCACCGCAGACGCCCCGCGCTCCTTAAGGAGCCCTTTAAAGAGTGAAACAGCGCCTCGCGGCCCCGCCCTCCTCCTCCTGAGGTGGGAGGCGGACGTCCGGCCGCCATGGCGCTGGCAGAGGCGGCAGTTCGGGGGCGGCTGCTGCAGTGGCCGCGCGTGGTGCTTTTCGGGGACTCCATCACTGAGGTAGCGGCTGCGCGGCGCTGCCCTTTGCTCCGGGCGCGGCGGGGGCCGGGTGGAGCGAGACGGTGGTTTGTCGTTCTTTACGGAGAAATGAGCAGCAGGCAGCCATGGGGGGGCTGGCAGAAGCGGTTTTGCCGAAGGGGAGGTTTGTGTCTGAGCCGGCACCCCGCGCAGCTGTGTCAGCAGGCCGAGCGCCGCTGTGGTCGCGAAGGGACCGACGGGACCGTCCGTGTGCCCCGGGCTGCGGGCACTGCTGGGGCGGGGCGGGCTGTGCCGGGCTGCCTAACCGTGTGCCGTGCGTTAGTTCTCCTTCCAGGAAGGCGGCTGGGGAGCCTCCCTCGCTAGCAGACTGGTCAGGTAAGAGCAAAAATCTCACAGGTGTGGCCAAAGAAGCGTGTGGCTTCGCTGTGAGGTGACTGAGCGCTGGGACGGGCTGCCCACAGGGGTGGTGGTGTCCCCTTCTCTGAGGATGTCCAAACTTGCCTGGATGTGTTCCTGTTGGCCGTTAGGGGGAAATTCTTTGCTCAGAGGGTGGTGAGGCCCTGGCACAGCTGCCCAGAGAGCTGTGGGTGCCCCATCCCTGCAGGTGCTCAAGGCTAGGTTGAGTGGGCCCTGGGCAGCCTGAGCTGGTGGGAGGCAGCCAGCCCATGGCAGAGGTTGGGTGGGTGGGCTGTGAGGTCCCTTCCAGCCCAACCATCCTGCATTCCTATGCAATCTGTGGATGCACTTCTAAAACATAAAGTTACAATTGTGTTAGAAACTCTTGTGAAATCTCCCTGATTGTAAGAGGGGCAAAGACACCTCCAGACACCCTGACAGAACGGGTCAGAACTTCTCAGGTCTTGCTCAGAAGGGTTGAGGAGTTTTGCTATTGTGCTTCTGTTTCAGAAAATGCGATGTTGTAAACCGTGGGTTCTCAGGGTATAACACCAGGTGGGCTAAACTCATCCTTCCAAGGCTGATCGGTAAAAGTGCTGCTGCTGAGAGTACTGTTGCTGTTACTATTTTCTTTGGAGCTAATGACAGCGCTTTGAAAGGTACGGTAGCTTCCATTTTTTCCTGTGACCTTTTCTCTTAAGGCAGTTTTACAGTTAGCAGAAAGGCAGAACATTACACAGGCCTTTCCTCCTCCTCCTCTTTGAGACAGTTGCTCTTTTTTCTGTTTTTTACAGTGGATTGTTTTCAGTTATCATACTTGTATTTAAACTATGTGCAGCCTTCTCTTTCTCACTGACCAAGAGATAAAAGAGTTCAATAATGACAGTAAACTTTGAGGCTCTCAATAATGAGTAGTGTATCCAACACTTAGAGTTGGGCACCTGGTGGATTTTTCTGCCTTTGAAGCAGTCTGCTGGATCTTTGTTAGATGAGGGGATGGAGGCAGACAGCTTTGGATTCTGTTTAAGATAAGCATGGCAACATGCAGGGCGTGTCTCATCAGAAGGTAAGATCAGTGCGTGAATGACTGGCCGGGAAGTCCACGGGCGTTGCTGAATTTTTCTTAGCTTTTGTTTTAGATGAAGTTTGAGGTGATGATGTGGTCCAACACTGAAAATGAACTGGAAATGAGACGTGCTCGTGGTTGTACAAAGCGCCATAGTTGTCGTGTGATACATCTGTAAGCAGCTCCATCTCACACCACTGATGTGTTTCCTCTGACCCCGTGCAGATGTGAACCCTAAGCAGCATGTTCCTTTGGAGGAATACGCCACCAACCTGACGAGCATGGTGCACTACCTGAAGTCCGTGGGCATCACTGAGGACAGGATTATTTTGATAACGCCACCCCCTCTTCAGGAATCAGCTTGGGAAAAGGAGTGCCTTGCCAAAGGTAAAGGAATGCTACATGTGGGCAGAATGTCTGCTTTTTAACCCCTTCTGGGTACGTATTTATAGTGCTTAATTCAGAGTCTTGCCAGAAAACGTAACGGCTGTTTCCTGCTGTCAAGAAAGTAGTTTCCAGCTACTTGGATTGAGATGGTTCTGATGTAGTTTGTGATGGGTGATGTCTGCTGATTTCATAGAGTGAGCTGCGTCATTTCTGACTGCTGAACGTCCCTTCCTGTCTGACAGGTGACAGGCTGAATCGCCGCAATGCCACCACTGGGGAATATGCGCAGGCCTGCGTTCGAGTGGCGAGGGACTGTGGGAGTGATGTGCTCGACCTGTGGACGCTGATGCAGAAAGATGAGGTATGGTAGCACGAGCTGGGCTTTGGAACTGTCATAAATTGTGAAATGCGTAATTCTACATAGAGGAACCAACAGCAGTGCTGCATTATCACTGGAACAATAATCTCCAGATTAGATTTGGGGAAAGGAGCAAAATACTCCAGAGTGCTTCACACCAGGCCACATGACATGCTCCTTAATATGCACTGAGCATCACCTGTGGGTAACAGATATCCCCAGGTGCACTGCAGGTACATAACGGTGTCCTTGCTTTGACTCATGGGCTAGGTTGGAAGGGGCTTCAGGAAGCACTGCTCCTACCTGCTGCACAGTGCTGGGCTGAGCTCACAGACAGCGATAGTGCACAGGCAGCTTCCTCATGCTGCTGAGTGAGTCCTTGAGCGTGTCCAAGTGACAGCAGTGATGGCTTTCTTCTGTAAGCTGTTCACACGGAACCTTTTCTCTGTCCTGCACTGCTGAGTGCAGCAGATGAGCCAATGGTGCAGTACTCCGTGGTGCAGAAGACTCGCTCAGCAGTTTGCTTGCACCACTCACAATCACAAGGTCATTTCTGCATGAAAGCAGTGACTTTGGCTGCCAAAGCATTCTCTTAATGTTTTTTAATACCGAGGGCTGTCCGATATACCAACTAGATTTGAATAACTTGCTGAAAATTCACTGATTGCAACTAGCAGTACACCAACACGTGGCTTTTGCTTCCCCTGTAGGATTTTTCTTGCTATCTGTCTGACGGGCTTCACTTATCAATGAAAGGGAATAACTTTCTAGTAGAACAACTCTGGTCACACCTGGAAAAAAGACTCTCAGCTCTCCCTTCATTGCTTCCTTACTGGCGGGATGTGGACCCCCAGAACCCCGAGGTGAGCCTGCTGGGAGGTGCCCTGCAGGAGTGAAGCCCAGCCTGCCTGATGAGTGAGCGCACGTACAGCTGCGTTGTACCTCTGCGCCCCTGCTAATGGTGATGAAGATTGAAGTGGACTGTCTGCTCTGTAATCATTTCTTCCAATAAAGATTGGCCGATGGGTGGAAATGGCATTGGATGGAAGCTGTCGCCTTCCTGCTGCAGCTGCTGCCAACAACCAGTGCATGCGTGTGTTTGGCAGTGTCTGGAATAGGGGTTAGAGCAGAGGACGGGGTGTGTGAGGGCAGCGTTCTGCCCCCTGGCTGCCCCCCTACCTCACGGGCTTTCAGCTGGAGAGTTCAGGTCTTTTCCAAAAGGAATGCACAGCCACAGCTTTCGTTTAATTGATTTTAATATAAAAAGCTTTCACTGTACTGGGAATTAAATTAACTCCTCACACGTGTACTTTGCACCGAATCAAAAAAAAACAACACAAAACCAACAGAACAACCAAACCAAAACCGGTATATAAAAGAAGGGCTATCAGCTAGAACACCGTAAGGCACGCATTCAAGTATCAGTGTAACAAGTACTCGGGTGGGGCAGGCAGAGCGGAACTCGCGCTCCTCTCATCACAGGTTCGCTTCCTTTCCATCGCATTTAAGAACACCAAGGCTTGCCCCAGCTCTACCTGCCTGGTGGCTGAGCGCAGGCTTATAACAGCTACAGCGGTTCCAGGCCATTCACACACCACATCAGCTTTAATAATGCATTCTTAGGGGAGAAAGCAGGTGGAATAAGGCACTCTGCTTCCACGATAGCTGCTCTGTGACTCACCCTGTCAGTCCCTCTGATACCAGGCTGAACTCAGGCTCCGGCACTGCTCCCGGCCCGCACATCCCATGTTACGGAGCTCCAACTGAAGGACACCAACGAGTTACCGGCTGTTAACATCACGCTGCATTCACGATGTGGACATTCGAGTCTGCAGCATCTCCTCCCTAGCACAGCACGGGCCCTGTAAGTCTAACAGAGTTTGCTTTTTCATTGTTCAGATTCACAACTGTTTTAAATAACTGCTCCCCTGCATGGGGTGCAGGACTTTCTCAGTTATTTTTAAGAGCTTCCCAGGCTCAGCCCTTTGACTAGCTCAACAACAGCGTTACCTGCTTCATAATAACAGAAAAATCATCAGAGAAACATTTCTGCACTGCAATGTCCATAAGTAAGTGGTTCAAACAGCCCTCATCCGTATATGTGATTTCTCCACTTCTTTCCCTTCCCTGCCCCCTGCACCCCACACACCTCACTGCAGGGGGAAAACTCCCAGAGGGAACGTTTCCCTGCAGCGAAAACACAGGGACATGGCAACATCACAGCCAGAGGGGCACCTCCATGCGCTCAGCAGGGTTTAGCAGCATCTGCACAACCCTTTTAGCTATTCAGAAGCTGTCTCACAAACTTCTTGATGCTGACTGCATCCCCACGTTACATGCCAACAAAGCGTATTTTAAGCTCTTTCCTTCTGTTCTCCAGGTTGTGTAATGCTTACACTTTGGCTCACCTGGACCTCATAGGATCCGCTCCACGTGGAACACACCGAGGAGTATTTGCTTTGCTGGCAAAGCCCCTTAATTAATTCCACCTATATCAGTGCCACAAGACTGCAAAATATGACATTACAAAAGGCAGATTTACACAACGTGATATCCAGGAGGATATTTTGTTCTGCACCACAGGTCGAAGGAAATGTCAGAGGTCGAGAAAATAGAAAAACCCAATGAGCTTCAAAACCAAGCCTGTCTCCGTTTGGATTTCCGGTTTTTAAAAGATAGAATGCTCTAATAAATGTAATTTAAGGAAGGTCATACACATGACCAGCATCTGCAGTAGGTCGCTTCCTTATTTCTCCCACTCCCTCACAAAAATATATATACATACATCTGTATTTATAGAAATGAAATGGTTTTAGATCCAGAGGAACTTTTGCAGGCGGGAGCCGTACGGGGGAGGCAGGCAGCGGGCCATCAGCACTCCGTCTCCTTGCTGTCCACTCGGTTCTGGCGTTGCAGTTTAAAAGACGAAGCTTTCTCACTCCTGGTGACAGGATGCTCTGTCAAGTCCTCAAAGGATTTGGCAGCTGAGCTGCTGTTTGGGAAAGGGTCCTTCTCAAACCCGTCCTCGTCAATATGAGAGTCGGTGCTGGGGTCCTCCTGAATTGTGTCCATTCTTTGGTGGTCCTGCTTGGGAGCCGCGGCGGGCGCAGGCGCAGCAACGATGGGCTGCAGGGGTTGGTGCCGGCTGGTGGGCTGAGCCGCGGGGAAGGGCTTGACGATGCGCACAGAGGCCGAGTCCAGGCTGCTGGGCACCTCCGCGTTCTGCAAGACACCAGCGGGCGCGTCAGTGGGGGAAGCAGCCAGGTTCTCACTCAGCACTCGCTTTGGGTGCTGGCAGCAAGGAGAACAGGCTAAAGGCGCCTCGGGCTGAGCAGCCGCGCCTCTGCCGGGTGGTCTGAAAGCCACCCCTTCTTCCCCTCTTCCCTGGAGGGAAGAAGGGATATGTTAAATTGTATCGATTTCTGCTTCTATTTGAGCATGGTTTGGAAAACATCCAGGGATTTCCAGGCATGAAAGATCCCTACAGACCTTAGCAAATGCCAACAACGGGCAGGGGAAGGAGAACAGACAAAGGAATGACATGAGCAGCAGGACGAGATGTTTATACGCTAACTGCTGCATTTCTGAACTGCTCAGTATGCAGCGGAGCCAAGGGATCCCAGATTTCTCTAGTATCACTGCTACTACTGCAAGGAGCCCGCTAAGGACAGCTGCACTCCATGGCTGCATCTGCTTCTGAATCTGAGCAGTAAGATCCAAGAGACTTTTATACGGCATAGAAGAGCAGTTACAGAGGATCCAGCTACCATCACCTTCAGCTACGTCCAAGCAGAGCACAGAGGCAATCTGCCTCCAAGTCTGACTCTGGTTTGCTTCCCTCAGAGGCTGCAAAGGAGCTGTGCGAGGCTTCTTTTCTCCTCTTGCTACAGAAATGACATTTCCTTAACAGTGTTTCAGTTAAGAATAAAAACTGAGGTGTCAAAGCACAGGACAGGATACCCTAAAATCAGAAGATGCCTGGAGCTGGACTGTAAGTATCTATGTAAGTGTGTCAGTACCTACAAAGTGAGATGTGCAATCACCTCAGAACCATCGGGTCCTGCGCCCTGTGGCTGACTCTCATAAGCAAGAGGAAAGCCTCAGCACATGTGGCCACTAAGCCTCCTGCAAGTCACCGCACTTTGCAGAGGCTTCCCTGCAGCACTGCCCTGCTGAGCCCCGTGCTTTGCTGACACCACGTAGCTGGGAACAGCCGGTCTGTGGCTGGAGCCACAAACACCCCGTAACACGGTGCCTGCTGCTGCAGCAGAGCAGCTTCCTGCCTCAGGCATGTGGCTGGAGTGAGCTAACTGCCCTGCCAGCACTGTCGGCACACAGCTCGCACAGGAAGGAAGAAGTGGACTGGTCCAGCTGCAGGGCTTAATAAGCCAAGCACCGGTTCAGTCAAAAAAGGTTCCCTCAGATGGACTCATCCGTCCATAGGTCAAGGCATGGGACTGCAGGTCCACCTACTGTCACTGCTTTGCCGAATACTCTACAGAAACCTTCGGTTCAGATCTACAACACACACTGGACAGCTTTCAGGCAGGCCGTACTCAGACAGAAACTTACACTGGCACAGAACAGAGACTTGTTGTTCTCCTCATATTGCTTGTCCAATTTCTTGTCCTAATGGAAAACAAACCAAAAGTAAATCAAAACACACACAAAAGCAGTTTCCCAGTTGCAAGCAAGGTCCCTGCCCCAGTTGCCCTGCAGGGACACAGCAGGGGTGGGGCTGTTTCCCCCTTCCCCAAAGTCCCCCGTGTGCTCGTGGGCACAGCAATCCCTGCTCCCACCCCAAGCCACGTGCTTGGCTGCTGTCAGCTCTCTCTACCCCATCTGAACCAAGACCACTTCCTGTTCTGGGTCTCCCCCCAAAACAAAGGTTTTAAGAGGGCTACAGAAAAATCTGACTCTACTTGGAGTTGTCAGAACTATACTTGAGCAGAATTTGGAAGGCAGAAGAAGAAAATCTGCCCAGGAAAGAACAGGAACATCTCCAGAACAGTCACGGGAGCACTGGGGTTGCAAGAGCCTGGCAGAGCTCAGGAGGAGCTGAAGGGACATAAGCTGGATTCTCCCTTTGGGGTTTGCTAAGATCTCCCCACCACCACCTCCCACAGACAGTACACAAAGTTTCTCCTACAGCTCTACAGCAGTCAGCTCAGCATACTCACCACACAGTGCACAAGGATGCTGAGAGGAATCCAAAACAGCAAGGAGAAGACGAGCACAGAGCCCACTATGTTATCTGCCAGGAACTTCCCTGCAAATCGGTTCAAACCCATTATTAACCTACCAAGTGCAGCTTCATGCCTACACACAAGTCCCTGTTCTGCAGCCACTGCAGAATTTCTCAGATAAAACACAGGGTGCAGAACTAGGCCAACGTAAGAGGAATTTACATTTAAAGAGATTTGATACAATTTACTAACATTGTCAACAACAACATCTTCCCTGATAAGGGATGCTGACAGGCCATAATGTTCAATGTGAGCAGACTGGGAACAAGCTGCCCTTAGCCAGGTTTCCTCACAATTACAGGATAAGCTGTGAATCTCTAATTATACCATCAGAACTTGCTGACAAGACTCCACAACACACTCACTTTTGGGCAGAGATGCAGAGTGCCTCTACTTGAGCAGACTGAATGGCTTTAATAATCACCTACACAGTACTTCTTTTTATTTTTAACTTCAGAGCTTAGGTTTGAAAGCCCCAAACACATGTCATACAATCAGAGAACCGTTTGAGTCAGAAGGGACCCTTAAAGGCCTTATAGTCCAACTCCCCTGCAATGAACAGGGACACACACAGCTCCATCAGGTGCTCAGAGCCCCATCCAGCCTGACCTTGAAGGTCAATATAAACTGCCCTATGTACACCTTACCACAAACACATGCACTGTTACCCCGCTGTTACATAAGCACCTGCTCATTAACAGTGTCTTCACGACAACAGTAACAGAAGGAGAGCAGCTGCCCTTGGAGGTGCTGCCTGTTGGCTGCACACAGGGGGTCAGGACCTCTCCATCACCAGCCTGTGACTCACAGCAGGCACACTGCTGGAGGGGGCTTTATTAAATGAGAAATGAAGTGTTCTCTTCCCGGTTCGTTGACATTTAAATCCCACTGAGAGGCCTACTTTAACTGTACCATGCTGAATCTAGCTGACCTCTAAGGAACTGTTATTTCCTTTTCTCTAGTTGACCTACTTACTGGCTTTCAGAAAAGAAGCTTTCTGGAATAGCTAACACGTCCTTTACAAGCTTGGAAGATGACTAGGAAATAACAGAGTAGGAAATAACAGAGTGAAAGAATGCAAAATAATCCCATTCCTTGCCTTACAAGGTAAGATCAGCACTGTCAAACCTTTAGTTCACACTGAGAAGTAAAAAGAACCACAGGACGTGGTTATGTAATCTTACCAAAGGTGTTGATGCTAAGCTGGTCTATGAAATCCCAAAATCGTTCGATCACGTCCTGTACTTGCTTCTCACATTTGCCCTGTAAAAGCAAGCATCTATTTACAAAATGATCTTAGGCTATGTAAACATTAATTACTTCCTTCTTGGAGAGGGAAAAGGATGCAGAGACTGTACTGAAATCAAAGCTGCAGAGGCAAGGAAGCGCTTCAGACACACTGTGAATGGATTTAAACTCATCCCAGTATCACTGCTCCACTGTTATGGCCTTTACTTCTGACGAAGTTTCAATCCCATTGCTGTCTGGAACAGCTGCAGTCGTTATTGTTGAAACACGCAAAAAGCATTTCAACAGCATCACAGGGGACACAAAACCCAAGTTTCTGGAGAGGATGATGCGCTGGAAGCCTCAGTTCCCACTGCCCACTGAGGCTACAGCCCTCAGAACCCCACACTTACAGACTGGCTTCCAGATCTGTGCTGGTTTAACACAATGGAGCATCACTGCCCTTTCTGTTATGCAGCAGGACTGGGGTATGCCTCCCACTATTCACTTCTGCCAGCACAAAGTCCAGCACTGTTTGCCAGGCCTGCAGACTACACGCTGGCCGTGTAGCTGTGGTCACTGCTGTGCTAGCAGTGAAGACTCACTGCTCACCAGATCTTCATGAGCCCTGACCTAGTTCATTTCAGTCAGGATTAATTGGACAGCTGAAACAGTGCTGCTACCCCAGCCCAGCTTGTGGAAGTGTTTGGTCACTTCCAGTGCACAAGCTGCCAGCTGCTGATCTCCGGGAGCAGCAAGAAGGGGCTGTAAGCAGTGGCAGAAGGAACAGCTTTACCCTGCACAGCCATTTAAGGAGCTAAATTCTATCTGCAGCCTCAGATACTTTCTAACATTTATGCCATGGAGAGGCAAATGGGTCCAGATCTTGATCTTCTGGGAACCACTTTTCACTTCCACAGCTTTACTGTCAGCCCCCGGGAGCTGAACGCAGATGTGCCTCCTCTGCCAGAACACCCACAGCACCAGGTGACCCGGGCTGCAGGGGACCCACTGCCCTCCTGGGTCTCACTGCACCCAGGCCTGGGAGCGGCAGAGCTTTGCCTTCTCTCCACCCAGCTACAAAAGCAGGCTGTGCAGTGCACTGGCACCCAAGCACACTCACATTTGTGTCACAGAAGCCCACGGTACAAGGCTTCCCCTTGCGCAGAAACAGGAACTGGTCGTTGGCGTCGACGTACGGCGTGCACCGATCCTGCTCGTCCCGGCAGCACACCTTGCAGGAGTTATCTGTTTCTGCAGTAAAGCAGCACAGCCCCATCAGTGCCTGCAACCCAAAGCCAGAAACATACACAACCCCCGCATGTCCCCCAGCCGACACTGCTCTGCTCAGCTTTCCACAGGGAAGGCAGGACTGTGCAATCCCATGACCAAGCCTGACACTCAAACAGATGCCCTATTTAATGTATTAGGGAACACAGTGGGACCAAGCCCTGCAGGCTGATACCCCTAGGCTGCAGCAATAAATAGCCAGGTGAGGAATTTCCAAATGCATCCATCCAAGATGGATTTAAATACTTCTTGGGTTTCAAGCCCTCTAGGAACCCTTCTCCTCAGCTATGTCCTCTGTCTCAAACAGAGGGGTTCACAGTACGTCCCTGGGCATCCCCTGTGGAGTCTTCCTCCTCTCCCCATCTGCTCTACCACACTTGGGAGATAAGATGGAGATCAAGCAAGCACTGTAGCTCATTGATACAAAGGCAGGACAGGCAGGTATGCACCAGCAGGGCTCAAGGATCCTATGTTCTCAAGGCACTCTGGCTTCTGAAATCTCTCTTTATTCACTTTTTGGAGGTCACGTTTGGTCCAGAAGATGTTTGGCACCTCCCCACTATCAGAACAGCCAGACTTTCCCCTTCTGCTTGTCTACAGCCGAAGAAGAGGATGGTGGGGATGCCCCCTGCTTTACCTAGGATATAGACCCAAAGTCTCATCTTAATGTCTTCAACCAAGCCCACCAGAGGACAAAAGGACATTTACATTCCTTTCCACAGAATATCCCAAGCTGGAAGAGACCCATAACGATCACAGAGTTCAACTTGAGTCCAAACAGAAAATACTAAACCTAAAAAAAACAGTAAAAACTACAACCAACAACCCTGAAGGGATCCATATGCTCAGCTCTCCAACAGATTAGCCCAGCGCTACCTGGGGAGCAGGGCTGAGGCAACACGTGTCAGTCCAGTCCCACACCACCCACCATTGCAGGCACACGAGCGGAGGTTCTTCTCCCTCTCGCAGAAAGGGATGCACTCGCCGTCCTTGCACTTCCCCATGTCCACACAAATTGTGTCGTCTGGAGCATTCCCAGGAGGAGGGCACTCGCTGCTGTTCCCTGCAGACAGGGGGCGGCAGGGCAGGAGGACAGTGTTAGAGCAAAGGGCATCGCCGCACTCTGGAGAGCAAGCAGCACACAGCAGACCCCAGAGGCCCCATCAGCAGAGCAGCATAGCTCTGACCCATCCCCTTGCCTCCAGAAAAGATTACAAAGAAGAAGTAAACAAGTGGGGACGTGAAGCAGAGCTGCAGTAATTCCACCCTTTCTATGGCAAGATTCCGTTCATCCTTGGCCCTTCCCAGTGACCTGCCCTGTTCTGCTTTCCCTTTTTTTAAAGGAAGAAGAAATAAGCATTCTTCATGTTGTCCCGGGCAGTAAATCACCAAGCGGTTCCTGAACTACAACGGAGCTTATTACAGAGCAGTTCTGTGGTGCTCAGCTGGCCTCTAAAATTAGTTGTACCGGATGAACAAAGGGCGCCAGCTCAAAAGCTGATGGAACGGGACGCTGAGCCTGGAGCACTTGGCCAGCTGATGGAGTGAGCACAGAGCTCTGTCCTACCCGTGCAAAATGACTCTCCTTTACAAGTGGCATTTATGGCTTCCTGGCATTTTTTCTGGGCACTTTCAAACTGGCAGCCTTTACAGCAGGGGCTGTTCCGATCACTGCGGAAAGACCAAATGAAAGGAAGAAATACTGAGCATTTTTTTTATGTATTTTAAAGAAGTATGAGCACAACAAAAGGCAGAGAAAGAAATTCTCTCCCCCACGTACGAGATGCTGCAGTGCATCTTCCCTTACCTGCATTTGGCACCATCTTTCAGTTTGCAGTCTGCAGAGCAGCAGGGATCAGCTTGTTGGTACAAGAGGCCCGGATCGCATTCCTCCCCTTCGTCCACCCTGGAGTTCCCACACACTTTGTTGTTGCGCTCTTTGAAGCACTCCTGGGCCTTGATCTCTATGGTCCTATGGATGGACTTTTTGCTGCAGCTTGAGAACATCTGGAGAATCATAAAGAGAAAGAGCAGCAGTGAGGATGCACCCTTCTGTCAACAAGTATATCTACGACAGCCTCAACCTCTTCAGACCTCCAAATGTCTTAGAAACGTCTTGGTGTCTTAGAAAGCATTTATTCTCTCCATGCTGCCATCTTGATGGCTCCAAAAAATTTTAAGATGGGAAAATGGCTACAGCCACAACAATTGATTATAAACAGCACCTGGACACACCATGAATCCCAGAGAAACTCAGAAAGCAAAGATGAGCTCATCTTGCAGAGAACCCAACTGCAAGAAGTTATGTTTTGGATCTAGATAAGCTGGATCGCTGGGCTGAGGTGAATGGGATGAGGTTCAACAAGGCCAAGTGCCGGGTCCTGCACTTTGGCCACAACAACCCCATGCAGCACTACAGGCTTGGGGACGAGTGGCTGGATGACTGTGAAGAGGAAAGGGACCTGGGGGTGTTGGTTGATGCTCGGCTGAACATGAGTCGATAGTGTGCCCAGGTGGCCAAGAGGGCCAACAGCATCCTGGCCTGCATCAGAAATAGTGTGGCCAGCAGGAGCAGGGAGGTAATCATCCCCCTGTACTCAGCACTGGTGAGGCCGCACCTCAAGTACTGTGTTCAGTTTTGGGCCCCTCCTTACAAGAAATACACTGAGGCCCTGGAGCGTGTTCAGAGAAGGGCAACAAAACTGGTGAGGGGTCTGGAGCACAGGCCTTATAAGGAGCGGCTGAGGGAGCTGGGATTGTTTAGTCTGGAGAAGAGGAGGCTCAGGGGAGACCTCATTGCACTCTACAACTTCCTGAAGGGAGGCTGTGATGAGGAGGGGTTTGGCCTCTTCTCCCAGGCAACAAACAGGACCCGAGGAAACGGCCACAAGTTGTACCAGAGGAGGATTGGGTTAGACATAAGGAAAAACTTTTTCTCTCAGAGAGTGGTCAGGCACTGGAATGGCTGCCCAGGGAGGTGGTGGAGTCGCCGTCCCTGGCAGTGTTCAAGAGGCGTCTGGATGAGGAGCTACGAGATATGGCTTAGTGCTTGTGGGAGCAACGATAATGGGAGGACGGTTGGACGAGATATATCTTGTAGGTCCTTTCCAACCTTGTGATTCTGTGATTCTATGATTCTATGTTTTCTTTTTACTGTTAATCCATTAAATTCCCACGTGCTTCAAGGTAGAAGAATCATTAACTAAATAGCCTTCCTGTGTAAAAGGTCACTCATAGCAAAGACTTGCACACGTAAGCAAAATTATGCAACCATACCTTATTGTTTTCATGATCTCCACTGACAGCAATTGGATACATAACATATTTCCCTCCCTGGTCTTCCGTGGGGGCACATTCTGGCAGACTGTCAGGATCGTGCTCTGCTCCAAAGTTATGGCCAAGCTCATGCGTTGTAACCAAGTCGGCCTCCTTTGTTGAAGATTGAAAAAAATAGTAGTGCGGAAAGAAGCCATTCTGAGCAGGACAGGACAGACAATCCCAGCTACTTCTAAGTCACCCGCAATTCTACAATACACTGAGATGGAAACGCCATTTCCCCATTATCATTTCTTAGAAGCAGGGAACTAAAGGTAAGTACAACTCTGATTTGCATCCAAAGGCAAGTTCCAGGCTAGGTTAGAATGCTAAAGCTTTGTTAAAGGCAAAGTGCTGCCCAAGAATACCATTCAATTTTGTTTTCAATGCAAAGCAGATACTGAAAATATCCAAAACTGATTTTAAACAGCTGGAAGGCATGGAAGTTCAACACAAAAACCAATCCAAACAAACACCAGCTACCACAATTAGTCAATCTCTTGTTCAAGCTTATCTTGCCATTAGAATTATTTCTTCTAAATAGACGATTACATCAGGAGCACTGAACAAGCTCTGCTATTAGAAGACTGCTAAGAAAGACATCTATAGATGCAGCCCAATAGGGAGGAATTTCTAACATCTCCACTGCAGGGGATGATTCCTTGTGCTGAGGATCCCATGCAGCTCCACATGGTGGCACAGCACCTCTCTGCACGGCCGTGGCCAGTAGGTGGTGGCAAGTTCACAAGGTGACAAAAGAAAAGGGCACAGAAATAGGTTAACCTCAAGGAGATTGGATGCTTCGTGACAGAGAGAAGGAAGTTTGGTGAGGTAACAGTCACTGCTGCAGGTGTCCAGCACTAAGCATGCCCAGCAGGTGAGCCAGGGCAGGAGAACTGCCCAGAGATCACATCGGTGCCTCATGGCATTTCATCTGTGGGAGGGTTTTAAGCAAATTCTTTTTAAGTCTGCCCAGATGCTGTGCAGAAGTCTCCCTGTGCAAACCAGTCTGTATGTGCCTGCTGCCTCAGCCCAAGCTTTGTGACTCCTACTGGGACGACGTCAAACTCCATTTCCTTTGTCGTCCAGGACAGGGCTCCAGCTTGGAGACTGAACAACGAATGCAAATAGCATGGCAACAGCCAGAGCTCTTTGTCAACATCCCTCTAGCACAAAGCTTCTCTGTCTTTTTTTCCTAGCTTCTTGACAGCTTCTGCGCCAAGTTTTAGCCCACACATCAATTATGAATTCCCTTTATAATCAGGCTACAGCAAAGCACAGCTGAGAAGTCAGCAGGAGAAAAATATGTCCTGCTGCAAAGATCTGCTAGCTGCAAAAGCAGACACTGCTCTGCTATCTTCTCAAGTGAGACAAAGCTCATATTGAGGCCCTTATGTCTTTATTGTCTCAGCAGCTATGAAAAAAATCCAGACAGAACCAATTTACATTAGTACTAGCACCCCTGCTTGTTACACCATTTCCTGCACTACTTATTCAAGACACATGCACAGGAAGATGAATTTCATTAAAAGGTCCAAACTAGACCTCCTACTTTGCCTACGCTACTAGCACTGCTTTACCTTGCATGTAGAACAAGCCTATGTATGCTATCTTCCATCTGCCTGCTGAGGACACACGTAATAGCAAACACATGAAGTCCTTATTTCAGTCAGACTGATTTTATTCTCGCTGTAAGTCTCCTGGCTGTATAATATTGCCTGTCCTGTTAAAGAATGATTTTTTGTTTGCAATAAAACACATTTAAATTAATCTTCACATATCAAAATCCTATTTGTACTAGGATAAATTGTGGATAGTCCTTATTAGACAGTGGCTACATTTCCCCCTTACTGTTCCCCACTGAATTCAGCCTTCAATTGCATTCAATCCTAACCCCCTCTGTCAACCAGGACAGAAATGGCAATGAGGGCTCTGTGACCTCCATCCCTGTCCCCAGGGATCTGACCCCATCGAAAGCCAGCAGCTTGCTGCTGACAGAGCACAGAACATCATCACAACCCCAGTGAACACATCACCAGCAAACAAGCGCACACACCACTCGCTCACTGTCTGCAGAGGATACTCTCCTACCTTTGTGAGGATGGTTTTCCCATAGTTCTTGGTGCTGGTTAAGCCACTGTTCAGATAGATGTCCTTCCTTACGATCGGACTGTGATAAGCTATAGATGTGAGATAGAAACAAAACAAATTGACAACTGTTTTTCTTGTTTTCTTTTTTTTTTCCTTCTAGGAGGTGGATAGGCAACTATTCTTCGGCAAAATGAACAGCTTAGTTGTTCTCACAGACTCACCACTGAGCCTCTTGCCAGTTTTCTCCAGTGGGAATTCTTTCAAGCACAGCACAAACAGCTCATGTATTGCAGCAAAGGAGGACAATACAAGAAATTTCCAAGACAACAGCATCTGCCATTCCAGAACTGAGGCAAGATGCATCCACACGCAGTGGAACTTGCTCTAGCCAGGCCACAATGGCTTTCATAAAGCTTCTTCACTCCAGATAGCCTTGTGACTTTTCCCCCCCCCTTCCCTCTTTTTCCAGCTCCAGCCAAGAAAATGGCCATCAATTCTATCCAAAAGAAAACCACTAGAGACTATGCAAATAACATGTCATGCTCCATGAAAGCTAGAAGAGGATTAAATACAAAAACAAAAAGTAGCTTTCAAGTCACAGTTGGAAAGGAAGAAAAGGAAGTCTTGCCTTTAGGACAAATGCCACCATGGCTGTTAGGTCTGGGAGAACCAACATAAGCCAGTCCAAGCGTTCCCATATCAAAATCTTGGTATGTGAAGAGATGAGCAAGGCACACATGAGCTGCTTTCTCAGCAATATCAAAGCTAAATTGCTTTAAAGAGAAAAAAAACATGTATATTCTCTGTAAAATGTTTCACGGTGCATACCAGAAATCTATAGATAACTTTTACCTAATAAGCCAGGCACCTTCTAAATCTGATTAAGTCAGGCAAAAGCAGATGATTATCTGTCCTACAAACCCGAGTAAATTTAAATGAATACCCACATACATTGTACACATTCATTTATGTAACTTGCCAGTTCACTTCCCCCTGCTCACACAGAGGGGAAAAGCGACTGCACTAATTTTGTGAAGGTCAGAAGGCAGGCAGTCTTAGAGCCAGACGTACTGGGACTGCCCTTCTGACTCAAGTCACATATTAATCCCAGCTGGTGTGCACTCATAATTATACAAAGGAGCCCCTTGCCATGGGCTACAGGCACATTTGCTAGCTTGACTTAGTCTAACATCTATACACCACAGAAAGGAAGCGAAGGAGTTTCATCCACTACTGCAGAACAGCTGTGCAAGTAAATTTCTGCTAAAGGCACAATTATTCAAAGGTTACTACCTACCTCTAGCAGCATTTTCACATCCCAGGCATCCTTCTTGTCATCTGGATAACTTTTTGCCATGTTGTAATGCTTTTCTCCAGGTTCTACATGTTTTGGCTCACTGTGGATGATAATCTACATTTCAAAAAGGGCGACAACAAAGTAGAAGAATTTTGGTCAATTTTATAACTACAGAAAAGTTTTCAATGCAATCCTAAAGGTCTCAATAGATCTGCAAGAAGAAAAACTCAAGATTCAGCACGCTCCCAATGTTAAGCTTTCAGCTTCTGCTAGTTAAGAAACACTGACCAGATCACGAGGAATTACACCAGCCATTGCAGAGTAACATCAATGGTCTTCACCAAAATACTGTGATTTAAGATGCATGTTACACAAACAACAAACCCCTAGCAAATACAACTAGGACTCACGTGCAGAATTAAGAGATCCCGAACACCACGGAATTATTGTTACCTAAAACATACTTTAAAGGATTGCTGCTTTCCCAGTAGACTAACATTAGAGCAGTATGCCTTCCTCCTGCCCCTTGATCAGCTCTCCTTCCTTCCTCCTGGAGAGCCGTGTCCAGCAAATAGGCAGCTAGCTTGTAGCATGGGTGTCCCCACGTGCCATACAACAGCTCTTGCAGTACTCCGAGCAGATGGATTCCTTTTCTTTTTTAATATCCTCTGACAAATTCCTATGCTTTAACTCCCAGGAGCTAACAAATGAACTGAATCCACTATATCCAACCCTATACCAGCCTCTACACTACTGTGATATTACGTTGGACTGCAATGATGAAAGTCATTCAGGATTTGTGTTTCTTTCACATGTTTGAGGCACACTCATGTTCTATAAGCTAAGCACTAGCCACCTATAGAAAGATGAACTATGTGCATAATGGTATGTCTGATAAACAAGAACAGCCCCTCTGAATTGAGATAACATAAGGGAAGTGAGAACTCCCATCTCAAAAGCTGCAAGGAGCTGACAACAGACATGCTGTCAAATCAGTAACATCACCTCTGGTAAGATGCTATTTCCGAGCACTGCTGGCTGCAGTTAGTAAGTAAGATTTGATTACTTTCATCTATGATCTAGACAAAAGGACTAGAGGACTAGAGGGAATGGCTTCAAGCTGTGCCAGAGAAGGTTCAGGCTGGACGTTAGGAAATACTACTACTCTGAAAGGGTGGTCAGGCACTGGAATGGGCTGCCCAGAGAGGTGGTGGAGTCACCGACCCTGGAGGTGTTCAAGGAGCGTTTGGATGTTGTGTTGAGAGACATGGTTTAGTGAGAACTATTGGTGATGGGTGAATGGTTGGACTGGATCCTGTGGGTCTTTTCCAACCTTAGTGATTCTGTGATTCTATGATTCTATGAAAACAGTCAGAAACCCTGACACCTAAAGAGTTCTTACACTTTACATTGCAAACCCTTTGCACAGTTCAGTGAATACCAACCTGCTCTATCTGTATGCCGTAACCTTTGAAGGCCCCGTTGTCCCACGAAGTATTTCGGTAGATGTCATCCACTCTGTCTATCAATTCAATCTATGCAGGAAAGAATAACAAGTCATGACAGTCCAAAGCTTTTGTGCACCGAAGTTCAAGATGTTCCAAGAAGCTGCAGCATTTGTCTGGAAACACTTCAAATTAAAACTGAGCCCTATTAAACATAACAGACATATTCAGTGATCCACAACCAACTGCACGGATCCAGAGAGTACTATCAAATATCTCTGAAAATGTTCCATCATAAAAAAGCAGTACAAGCTTTCATTTATCACTTTCATCAGTGCAGTGGAAGGAGTAATATTAAAAACAAGATATCTTGGGAAACATTTTGTTTATATAGTGGTTTTCCAGGTTTCTCTGAGGGGAAGGGCAGAGGAGGAAGCTGTTTTTACTGCTTTGTTTTAGCACAGAACTCAACCGACCCCCGAGGCCTCCTTCCCTTTCATAGGCAGTAAACTACCATTTTTCTTATTATGGTTCAAGCACAAGGTTCCAGAAAGTCTCTCTTCAGCACTCACAATCAATATCTCCCTTTTGGAGCTGTTCTCATCTACTTAAAAATCACCTTCTACTAGATACAGAGCATCAAACTCGCTCAGAACGAAGAATGGCATTTACAGCCACTTAATAACAGCTTGTACTTCAGTTTTTCCATCTCTGTGTTGTTTACAGCACACATCTACCCAGGAAACACAACAGTAGGTTAAGTCTCAAAGAATCAGATGTCAGATGCTGAGGTAAACTCTGCAAATAGATGAACTAAGGCTCTATAACCTGGGGAATGTAAACAGTTCTGGGAACAGAGAGGTCGAAAAGCCAGGAAAGATGGCACAGAGTGATCAGTGCATCAAAGATTCAGACTCAGAAGGAGACACATGAGAAACAACACATCTCCACAAGTGGTTTCACTTCTTATTCTCTCATGTCCCAAAACCCATACTCTCCTCTCCTGCTGTAGGCAGGTGCTCTATTTCACAGCTACACATGCAACCAAACTAATTGCCTACCGCTCTTATCTCAACTACAATCTACAACTCCGATCAAAAAGCTATGTTTCTTAATGAGAAAACAGCACAGCTACCAGTAGCATGCAAAGGGAAGGGATTTGAAAACTGAAGACTACTTAATTACAGTATCACCACTATAAAACATTTTCAATGCATGATTTAGCATTTTCCCAGGTAAAAAGCACACAGACACGATGTACGTACGCTCTAAAAGATCTGTATAAGCTCTGTGTTGTTATAACTACTGAATCACTTCTTTCTCTTCTCCATTCACTCCAACAAACTGTGACAGTACCTACCAAATAGTTTATAGTAGTGCTCTCTTCCCCACGGCCCATGTACTTGAAAAACCGATGATCTGCCACTACCAACATCTTGCACGTATCTTTGGAGCTGTCAGGAACGGCTCTTCTCTCCCGGTGGATGCTTGCTAATGTGCATACAAAAAAATAAACATTCAACAAGCTGCCTGTGGCTGCGTCTAATGTCTTTATTTGAGTCTTGAACATGAGACAGGGTGGGATTTTTTGGTCGCCTGATTTTGGGTGGACGTAAGGACTCTTGAATTTTGTCTTCATAACAGTCCTCAGACTTGCTGTAAGGAATGGAACGTATGGTAATGAAATAGAGCTGCTCAATAAATTTACCTACAGAGTTTTTAAGGTCATCAGTCTCTATCCTAACAACACTTCCTTCTGCCCCCAGTCATTATCCCCATCCCTGCTGATGAGGTAGAAGATAGAGGGAAGTGAGACTCAAAGACTCATCATAGCTCAGGAGGGATTATTACAGTGGCCACAGATATCAAACAGGCCCTAGAGCGCACAAGTATAACGTTGTTTTAGTGTTCACCTTAAAAAGTCTACCTACCTTGCTGTGAGCTGTTACAACAAACACTACTTCAGCCCAAGGAAATAGCTTCCTGTACTTCACTTACACTTGGATAGATCCGGTCATCCTTTCAGCAAGCCAGGAAGAAAGATGCTGCTAGGGACAGTTTCTTCTTTTCAGCATTAGGGGTTTTGTTGTACGGGGGGGAGAGGGAAAGAGGGCATGAAAACAGGTACTGCTTTTCCCCTGAACCAGTGACTTCAAAGAATTAAACCAGAAGGAGCAACACAGGTTATCGCCCAGGCTGTGATCTCACCTGGGAGGTTCTGCTCTCCCAGGGTATGGATGCTCACCTTCATTTTGCTTACTCTCTTCCAGTCCTTTCGGTAAAAGTTCATCTTCGTTCAGCTTTAAATAACCACATACTTTGGGGGATTGCAGACGGGAGAAATCTTTAATATCTTCAGATCTGTAGACCAGCAATCTTTCATCTTGAACGTTATCTATAAACCTCCACAGGGGCTGAGAGCACAAGAGCAGCAGAAACGCAGATAGTTAGGAACACAGTCAATGCAAAGACTCAAGTAAAATACGTACACACACACACAGAGCCAAGTGTCCCCATCTTTATGTGTATACATACGCATGTACATTGCATTATAATAATTTCACCCTTGGAATCTACCAACAAAACTATGCTGCCAGGAAATCCAACTGAATTCAACCCTTTACGGCCCACATGCATCCAAAGATCTAAGATCATCTCAATAGAGCAGCAGCAGCCATCTGACAAAGCTATAGGAAAGGGAGTTTTAATTCCCCTCAGGAATAAAAGCAGCCTGAGGAGGCACCTCACGCTCCTCTGTTCCCTCCATTACTGACTAGCAGCTAGAGGAGGAGACAGCTAGAATATGCTAACAACTGCACTGACTGGAGGCACAAGAGTCCAAATCTTCGAAGCTAACAGAGGATATCCAAGGGCACACCAGAACACCATCAGAGGTGGTGTTCTATTCAATATTCCTTAGTCACTTATAAGCGAAATAAGATGGGAAACTGAGATATGCTTATGTTATTCTTGGACCACAGACACTAAAAATGCTTTATATCATGATCAAACAGCTACTGTTTGCCCGTGACGTAAAGCACGAGAACAGTTTGTGTATTCTAATCACACTTTTATACTTTAATAGGACCAGATTTCTCAGGCTTACATATAATTCTGACTATCCTTGGGTTAGGAGACAATTACAATATCCATACAACACTGAGTATAATTACTGTTATTCATCCACTTTAACACAGGCTGTGTCTGGGAATACACCGCTCTGAACAAGTAATTAGGGTAGTCTTTAATTATGCATTTGCTGATCTCTTTTTTAAATGGGTAGTTTAAAATAACACAATAAAAACGGCAAAAAACAAAGAAAGGAGCAGGGAAAAAGCAGATTTTTAATCAAAGGGAAAAATTTCAAGACAAAGCAAAGGCACAATTTTGGAAGGCTGAATAAACCTCAACTCTGCTCAGAAGGCTGCACTGTTTGTTTTTCTGAAGGACGTGATCACCACTGATCACCAGTGCTATCCACTTCTGTTTCTAAAATCTTGTCCTGTTTAAGACCTATCTTCTCTCTGATGGATCTGAAAGATGCAAAGGCCACAGAATGGCACTCGCTAATAAAATTCAATACTTTCTGAAGTCAAAATGGTTTTCCATTTTAACTGCACCTTCCTACTAGCTCTAAAACAAACGCCACCACCAGCACCAAGCCTGTTTTGAGCTACAGAAGTGTCACTGTGACTGGCTAGAAACAGAAACACCCACAGCAAAAAGAGATGTTCTGAATATCCCCTGTAACAGTAAGGCATACCTCTATATTGTATTCTTCTCCATCAGTATTGATTCTCACAGTAAAGTCTTCATCTCCAATGTGTGCCACAACCTTGGAATTATGCTCCCCTTTGACATAAAGATTAAAGAAAAGTCAGCTCCATCTGCATGCATTCCTATAAAAACACTGATTCTACAAAGACGCTGATTTTTTTTAATTCATTTTTTATTTTTTAAACGCCAGGACAGATTAACTTCCTCACTCTCTGGAGAACATTCTAGAAAGAGAAATAAAGACATGAACCAGCACTCCTTCCTCCATCTTAACGTCTCAGTGGTCACAGGCATTAAGGCTTGGCTTTAACTGATAATTTCTGAGTGTTGTTGAGAAGGCCTTGGGGATTGGTAAAAGGACGTGGACAATTCTGGCAACAAAGGCAGCCTGGATCTCACCATTACCAGCCAGCAACATCACAGCACCAGCGTGCATTCCAGTGGAAGAAATCCACCACAGCACAAAGACAATGTAAAAATCAAAACAACTCAGCAGAAGTGTTAGTGTTAGACTGAAGTGGAGCAAAACACCCCTTCTTTCCAAGACAGAAGCTTCCAAAGAATCACATTAAAGTAGTTTAATGTAACAACATGGGCAACGCTGCATCATCACTACCTCGGATTTGCTTTCTGCGACAAGAAATCCTTTATTTGTCATAATTAAATCCTACATTCTAAGTGCAATTAAAGACTCCATTATCATCTTCAAAAATAAACAAAATCACGAGCTGCTGCCTGTGCAAACTCTATATTCACATGCTGCCAAGCTCAATGCAAGAGTCCAACCTCAGAAGCTCGGTACAACAGCTTAAAAAATAAACAACAACAACAACAAAACTTAAAAAGAAAACCCAAACCAACAGAAAACCTGAGGGGCAGAAGAATAAAGTTTGCATATTCATCCTAACCATATCTGATGCAAATGAGTGTAACGTAGCATTTACTGTGGCCAAGTGACTGAGGCACGGCTGCGCTCTCCCAGCGCTGACACACAGCCTGGTCCATACTAACCAACAACGTGTCCTGTGAAAAAGTCTTGCCATTGAACACGATGCTCCTTTTCCTTGCCTTCACCATCCACAATTAATGCTTGAAATTTTTCTGAAAAGTGTTCAGCAGTTGCAGTTAAGTATAATTTAAAGTGCCTGTAAAAGAATTTACTTCCATTTACTTTTAAGCAAAAGACGCACACAATTTACTGAAGGTCCAAAAGAAGTTAGGAAGCATTAACTCTGATAAGCAAACTATAAAGGCATACATCATGTAATTCAGAACTGTAAATCATTAGAACATCCATAGAGCATTTTTAAGTGTTCAAGATGTTCAATTTTAAAGAAAAAAAGAAACAAAAAAGGAACAACACAAGAGTCAAGGATTGCTCGTGATGCACCTCCTCCATATGCACTCAAGCAAAACCTGACACTGCTAACATATCTAACCAAAGGAAAAGCAGCCAAGGGGATTTGTTCATCTATTTTAAGTTACATTTTCTCAAAGCTCTCTTTTACTATTTTTTTTAATCTCTCCCTCCCCTTTCACCAGTGCTTACAATGCACATCTGGTGAAAAGTACTTTTTTGAATGCAGAGTTTAGGCACGGTAAGAACAAGGTTAAATCACCGCAAAAGAAAAATCTCTTGGGCAATATGACACACTTTTCCCAAACTGAAGGTACAGATTTTCAGGAACCAAAGGACAAACAAGTTTGTCCTTTACCAAGATGAGGTAAAAGTGGAATCCAACCCCATCTGTGACAGCAGTCTACCTGAAACTAAAACTAAGAACAAAGCAAGAGCAAGCAGGTCGCTGCCGTTTCAACAACCAGAATCCTGACATATCTGTGTTTCCTCTCAGTCTCTCTGAAGCCATTCACACAGTCATGCAGACACTAACTTAAGAGAATGGGCCAGTCACAATAGAAACCGCAGTAATTATTTCTGAGTTTGGACCTGTGTGTTATTCATCACAAACTGAAAGACAGTATTATTTCATTGCTGATTATTTAATTACCTTTGCAGGGCTGAGAAACTTAAAAGCCTCTCTACATGAGTCTCAGGTTGGAGGTCTCTCTTCTTCAGTGAGTGCTGCTGGATACTGGACTGAGAAAGGATGTCGTAGTCTGAGAGCATGGATTCAACTGCATCTGGAAGAAAAACAGAAAGTTTGATAGCTTCAAGAGGCTCTTTCACAAATGCACACATCAAACAGCAAACCAGAGCCTGCTACAGCAAGATCACAGTTGGCTCTAATTTTAGGATAACTGTTGTACATTTCTGTAAAGGTACATTTTGTGCAGTCAAGTAGAAATCATAGCGTGAAACAAAAGACCTGATCAGAGGGAAACGGAATTTAATTGACTTCTTAGAGAACTCCTAGAGCAACCAGGCCATCTCTTTTACTGCGATGGCTGTGCAGAGCTCACGCCCTCCTGGAAAGCAAGCAGGAAAGAACACTCCCCACTGCTCTGGGATGAATAGCTTCTCATCTTCACCTGCTGTTCCCCATTCCATCCAAGGCCAAACATGATTTAAACCGAGGAAACTTCTACCAAATTCACAGCAGGTCAAGACTGCAGTTATTACCTCTTCATCCAACAGCAGCCAGAAAATAGATGGCTGTATAGCTTCATCCATCAGAAATAACAAGCCAGGCACCTCACACGAGGCATCTCCACGTTCCCCAGTCATTTACCATCATGCAGAACTCCGACTTCCCTCCTCCAAACAAGAAAACTTCTTCAGAGGAGGGAGACAAAGGGCATGAAAACCATACAAAAATTACAAATTCAAGTCAATATTCAGCAGATGCTTGCAAATTTAACAAGTATACAAGTATACAAGTACCGTTGGCAAACAGCGTTCACTCCAGCCAATAAGGCCTCCTGCGCTCCTTTGCCAGACACAACCACCTGCACTTCTCCTCTCTGGAGCACCCAAAGCTGGGAGAGATGCTTGCCTTTGCTTCCACAGGTGGTAACAGATTCCTTGCTATGTGCAGGCTTCCACAGAGGCTCCTGCTTCCAGTTCACCGTTTTCCTCCCCGTCAGGGAATTGAGACTGAGTGGGCTTTGAAGTCCCTTCCAATCTAAGTCATTCTGTGATCCCATCACACCCCTCTCAGTCCCACACCGGGCCACACTACCAAAGGCAGGACCTCAGGCCTGCTGACAGATGGCCAGTCTGTCTGTGAAGCCACCAGGCCGCAGCTCCTGGGCTGCTCCTTAGCACGTGGCCCCTCCCTGCCATTTGGCAACACAGGAAAGGCAGTGCAATTGCAATTCCCTGATTTCTGTTTACAACACACAGGTCGAGAGCACCTGCAATCGATTACCAAGCATTTCAGGTTATATGCAAAAGCGAGTTTCCACCACCTTCCTTTATGGGATGCTGTAACCGATTGCTTATGGAACAGTATCTTCTCACAAGTGGCTGCACACAGGAGGAGGGCAGGGACAGGCAGGGAGAAACAAATAGGAGAAACTCTAGTCTTCAACTCTTCTTAATTAAACCTGAGGTGCAGTGCCACTGCGCTGTGCTGCTCGGGGCCTTGCACAGTAACTGCTGAGACACGGGCTGCCCAAGGGGCACGGCCCCAGCTGCTCAACACAACACAACCACCGCGGCTGCCTTCTGCTCCTACTTGCAAAGCACCACCCCAAAATCAGAGGAAAGCCACGGCTAAGAGCAAGATGCAGTCGCCTCCATGGCCAGTCAGAGCGACCCGTGTCTTGGTTTTGTGACCTGCAAAGTCTGCTGAAGAAATCACGGTTTAATTCAGTAGGCAGAGAACTTCAGAAGTCCCACTCCAGTCCCCCTCCACCTCAGCAAGGGGCGAGCACAGAAGTACGGAGCTGTGGGATGAATAAGATGTTCTGTTAGAGTAACAGCTGAAACAGGGCACTCCTACTTCCTGGGACACCGAAACAAGAATGCACTTGTTAACATTTCCTTCTTCCTAAGTTTGTTTGCTTTCACTTTACTTGCAGCGTGTAATTAACTTCTAAGACATGCTGCTGCTAGACATAAATCAGTCAGCTAATTCAGGTATCAGACAGATGTGGAAATCAATAGATTCATAACACACAAACCCAGCTTTTCTGTTAGATTTTCATCCTGTGAAAATGAATCCATGCTCATGATTTATTAAACGTAACAGATGAAGTGTCATTCTAAATGAAACACAGAGGTGTACAGAGCCCGTCCGTAGGCAGCCTGTGGACAGGAGCCATCTCGATCCCAGAGCTCACTACTTTTTATGCGAGTTCAATGATCCGTCTGCCATTCCTGCTCCATTATCTCCAATGTGGTCCAAGAGTCGCTCATTCCCTGTGGGCTTCAATGCACTGAGCTGACTTAGGTTTTCCCAAACCGCATTCCCGTGGTTCCTTCCCTTCCATCCCCTCCTAGATTTCTCTTTTTGGAGAGGGACACCTTACCTCCAGCACGAAACCCTAATATTTACACCTTCTGTTTTATTACTTTATGATCGCCAGCCTTCATCCCACGCACCTTCCCTGCCGGGGGAACCCCTAAAACACGCACTGAAAGCACTCAGGTTTGTAAGAGAAACAGTGAAAGAACAGTGACAGAGACGACGATCCAAAATCAAAGCAAACCCACAGCAGTGACTCGTCTGCTCCTCACAACTTTTGGTTCTTCCTTTTCTTTCACTCCTTCACCTCAAGGCTAAGCTTACTGCCCCAAAACTGCCATTTAATACGGGAAAGTATCTTCCAAATGAGTGATGGGCTAATGGGCATTGCATCAGACTACTCCATCAGCAAAGAGCTCAAGAACGTGCTGGCCAACAGCTTAGTGGAATTGGAAGCCACTGCCTATTTTTTTAAAAGAAGATGTTTCTCTTCAAGTATTCTGCTTCCAATTCAAATACCAATGGCATCTTTCTTCAACCACCCTGGCTTTCATAAGCAGAACAGTGAATTCCCATGATCTCATGCTCAATCTATTGCCCTGAAAACAACAAGTAAATGAGGCAAGTCAGCCATTTCATAAGCATTCTTTTGAATTACATTATTTATGCAGAGGTTAAGCTTAACTACAGACACAACGTTTGAAAGCAGAGGATTTAATTAATATCTAAAAAAATGCTCTTGATAGTTACCTGATGGCACAAAATAAAACTAACTAACTAACTAATAAAAGATCCAGCAGCATTTTAAAATTTTACCTCCATGAATTAAAAGTGACCAAAGGAGCAGCAGAGGAGTTTGCAGGAATAATCACAGTTATTATCCCTCCAACCATCCAACAAGGAATAAAAGCAGAAATAAATCTTATGTGAAGAGGCAGTGGGGCGGGATGACAAGCCTGGAGACGGCAGTCCGGGAGCAAGCACAGCAAGCACTTGGCTGTGTGACTGTTAAACCACCCGGATCTCCAGGCCTGGAAAAAAGAAAAGGGCTCTTGTCCATGTTTTGTGTGGCACTCAGTGCCACCTGGGTCCTGTGCTCTAGCTGACTGCCAGGCGGCACCAAACACTCCCAGAAGCCAGTGAGCATCTCACTAACAACTCTTCCGATTCAGCTGGACAGTGACTCGAAGGTTGAAGGGCTCCACTTTCTTCGTTAGGCCATGCGATGCTATTCTTCTTCACACATAACAATATGTGAATTCAAGTGAGCAGAGACACTGCAGACGTAATTCACAGTCCTAATCTGGACCAGAAAATACAACCCCAAGTCTTCTCAACCTTAACAGTAAGAGGTAAGCAAAGCCTGCAGCACCCCACCTAGAACAGTTGCCCTTGGGCTTGCAGTAACGTCCAGTCAGACTTTTTACACAGACAGACAGCAATAGGACAAGGGGGAATGGTTTTAAACTAGACGAGGGGAGATGTATGTTAGATGTTAGATGGCTGATGTTAGACATTAGATGTCTGATTTATCCCAGGTATTTATACAAACTGGGGGAAGATCTCCTTGAGAGCAGCCCTATGGAGAAGGACTTGGGGGTCCTGGTAGATGAGAAGCTGGACATGAGCCAGCAGTGTGAGCTTGCAGCCCGGAAGGCCAGCTGTGTTCTGGGCTGCATTAAAAAAGGGGTGGCCAGCAGGGAGAGGGAGGTGATTGTCCCCCTCTACTCAGCTCTTGTGAGGCCCCACCTGGAGTACTGCGTCCAGGCCTGGGGCCCCCAGTACAGGAAGGACGTGGAGCTCTTGGAGCAGGTCCAGAGGAGGGCCACTAAGATGATCAGAGGGCTGGAGCACCTCTCCTGTGAGGAAAGGTTGAGGGAACTGGGATTGTTTAGCTCGGAGAAGAGAAGGCTCCGGGGAGATCTCATTGCGGCCTTCCAGTACTTGAAGGGAGCATATAAACAGGAAGGGAAATGGCTGTTTACGAGGGTGGATAGTGATAGGACAAGGGGGAATGGTCTTAAACTGAGACAGGAGAGGTTTAGGTTAGATATTAGGAACAAGTTTTTCACAGAGAGGGTGGTGACGCACTGGAACAGGTTGCCCAAGGAGGTTGTGGATGCCCCATCCCTGGAGGCATTCAAGGCCAGGCTGGATGTGGCTCTGGGCAGCCTGGTCTGGTGGTTGGCGACCCTGCACATAGCAGGGGGGTTGAAACTAGATGATCATTGTGGGCCTTTTCAGCCCAGGCCATTCTATGATTATGATTCTACGTCAGGAGGAAAGTCCTTATCCAGAGGGCAGTGAGGCCCTGGCACAGCTGCCCAGAGAGCTGCAGGTGCCCCATCCCCACAGGCACTCAAGGCCGGGTTGAGTGGGCCCTGGGCTGGTGGGGGGCAGCCAGCCCATGGCAGGGGGTCAGAACAGGATGGGCTTTAAGGTCACTTCCAGCTCAACCACTCTGTGATTCCATGAGGAGATCCATCTGAGGGAAAGCTGTTCCATAGTCATTTGTTATACATGTTGTTACCTCTTCCTCCAGTACATCTGGTACAGAGCCATTGCCAAACAGAAAAGGGACATGAAGTGCTCTCACTTCATGTGAAAGAGCCCATGAATGCTCTTAATAGCTTCGAGAAATCATTTTACTTATTTCCTCCAAAACAACTGCTGATTTGCTCAGTGAGTACACACAAGCAGAACTTGTGAGAGAAACAGGTTCAAGAACTCAGTAGGTGTCAGCCTGCTTATAAAACACTGCACGATAAAGGCTTCGACCGCTCAAACACATTTCTAGACAAACTCATCAGTAAGACTGGCCAGCCACATCGGCAGTGCTAATGCTGAGCATTCCAAAAGGCATGTTTTTCAGCCATCCCTAACTGTAACAGAATTGCTAACCCACATCAGAAAGGAGTGCATGAACTTAGTCACTATGCAGCCAGACAAAGCCTCCAGGCGCACTTACCTCCCAGCCCGAGGGCTGTGTAAGGCAGGCAGCAGATTTACTGCCCCTCCGATGAAGGAAGCTGATCTGCTTTTCCTGCAGTTTTAACTACCTTATTCACAGGACACTTTCAGAAGTGCCCAGTGATGGCTACCGTGGAAGAGCTAGAAGTCTACAAAACAACCTTCAGCTCATCTCAGGAAAAACTTGTTCATGCAGCTGTACCCTTACACTACAAAGCTTTTCCATACAGGGAAATATTCATCACTTTCTGGGCAGTATTTTTCTTTAAGAGTGCAGATTTTATTTGGCAGAAACCACACAGATTGTTAAGCTGCTATTTCTGATTATTTTGAATACTGCTGAATCCCCCCCCCCACAATGGCTTCTGTACGTTACCTCACAAACTGCCAACCTTGGAAATTTTCTCCTTCACTACACACCTCATAAATGGAGACCACGAAGGAAGAAGAGGTTTTTCTGTTTGATTTAGTATCTCAGTCTGTCACATCTGTGAAAGCAGGGAGTACCTTCTGGAGGAAAAAAATGCAGTACCTGCTCAAATACTGACACTATGAAGATAAGGAAGCCCCCTGAACTAACAATCTCACATTCAAAGTGAAACAAGGACAACACAGCCGTCTTGTCTTAAACCAGAACAGCACAGGATGCTCAAAAAGCCCCAAATCACACGCTTTCGTACGTCCTGCTGACAAGAAGAGCCAAGTCACAAGATACAGTCTTCTCATTTATCCAGCTCTCCAAAAACTGCTGGTCTCACTACTGAGCTTACAAACCACAAAACCTGCTGTTCCCAAATAAATAAATATTAAAAAAAAAGAAAAAAGAGTGGAGCTGATTCCAAGCAGAGACCAATTACTGACTGGGCTACCGTGGTGAGATCAGTCCCCTCCTCCCTGACTGCACTTTTCCTTTTGGATATAACTTTGCTCAGATGTGGCCTTCCAAAACTCAAGGCATATCATAGCACTGAGGGGCAGAGCTTGGCAGTTTTGGCAAAAATCTGTAAGATAAAAAAGGAAGGCAGGGAATGCAGAGGATACTAAGAACTTGCTCAACATCTCATTAATTGTGGATCAAAACTGAGTGGGCGGCTGCTATAGGTGCCTCCCTGCAGAACAGAGCCTCCTTCCCCTCTCAGCCCCTAGGCCATGTACCCGTGTAAGTTAACACAAGTTTCAAGGAGGAAAAAAAGGATAACACATACTAAAAGCAGCACAGGAAGGCAAGGATGGATATTGTGAAACACGGGCTGAAAAGTGGAGAAGTTGCATGCAGATAAGCAATACAGTCATACACATCTGTAGGAATGACAAACATCGGGAAGATAATCAGAACCACTGGTATCCAGAGGACTGCAGGAAATCCCCACACCGAGCAAGTTAACCAAGAGCAGAAGAGCGAAATTGGGATGAGTCACTGCTGCTATCAGCCACAAACAGCAGCACTCAGCTGTCAGTTTTTAACTGTGGGAGAAAAGAAAAAAATACAACAAAGAACAACCTTGAATGCAAAGAGACGTTCCACTTCTGGTTGCTTATAGTGCTTATACGCTTAAACCAAAGCCACATAACCACATGGATACGTTCTCACAACAAAAATCTTGCGTTAGTTAGTTTGTAACAACTGTAGCCTTAAGTTCTTCACTCAGCTGACTTTAAGTACTTCTCTGAGGAATTATACTTGGATCGTATTTCATTATTTTTCTCAGCTGAAAATTAAAATATTGACTAATTCACATGAACAAGAGAAAACAGGCTACAAAAAGTACTCTAGGCAAGGCTTTGGTAGCGGGGGGGTAGCTGCACGGTTGCCCGCTGTGAGCCCTTGGTGGAGCAAGCTGGCTCCCTGCAGCCCATGGGCACCATGCAGAGCAGATCTCTACATGCAGCAGAGGCCTGGAGGAGACCGCAGCCCATGGATACCTCTGCAGGAGCACCCCCCAGCTGGCGCTGCAGCCCACGGAGAGCAGCCCGCCGTGGGGCAGGAGGGCTGGGGGAGCTGCTACCTGTGGGGCACCGTGCTGAAGCAATCCCTGAAGGGTGGGCCCTGTGGTGCAGAGCCATGTCAGAGTAGTGCTTGGAGAGCTGCAGCCTGTGGGAAGCCCTGGTGGGATCAGCTCAGGAAGGACAGCATCCTGTGGGAGGGACCTACAAGGAGAAGGAGCAGAGAGCGACCAAGGAGGAGTGGCAGAGACGAAGCGTTATGGACTGACCACAGCCCCCACTCCCTTGGATGTGGGGGAGAACATGTTTTTAGCTTGGTTTCAGTTCTCACTGGTCTATCCTGTTAGTAACAGGCTATAAATTATATTACTCTCTCCGTTCTGAGTCTGTTTCAGCCATGACAGTAACTGCTAAGTGACCTCTCTGTCCTTATCTCAGCCCTTGAGCCCTTTCCCGCTGTATTTTCTGCTCCTCTTCCTTTGAGGAGGAGGAATAAGACAGCAGTTGTGGAGTTCAGCTGTCCCTCAGGGTGAAACCACCACAATTAAATACCTCTACAGAAACAGCCACCAACACACAGCACAAAAATCAGCAATGATTTACATTCAGTAAGACAGGCCATGTCTACATTTGCTGTTTGTCTGGGAGACAAAGTGTACAGGAGGCCATAACCGTACAGGTTTATTACAGCCCGTAACGCTGCCTGTGGAAAACTGCCTCTATAAATTCCTACAACGACCAAAGCCATCCCACAGCACCCTGGGCTGGTACCACACACCGCAACACGCTGCTGTTCAGGCTGCACGTTCTCAGATTCTCCTCTGCGTGGTACACTGCGATGCACCTCCCCAGCTTCAGCTTTTGGAGCGAAACTGCTAAGCCAGCTGAAACCAAAATAGCTGTTTTGCTATACAGAACATTAAAATAGGATAAGAAACGCCAATGGAACGACAGACCACAGAATTACTTACATTATTTGCCCCTTACCTAGGTCTCGCCCCATTTTCTAACACACTTCTAACACACTAACACACTTCTAACACTTCCATCCAGAAGAACAAAGTTTAACCTTGCGTAAGGATTTTGCCAGCAATTATCTCACTGCACACTCCTGACATGAAGGTGAACTTCCAGCCCCTTCCCTCCTCTACAGATAGCTATGTTCTTGGCTTTAAGGACTTGTGTGCCTTGTCACACCGAGGGTGATGGATAATTCAAAACTGACAGCGGATGATTTCATGCTGCCTTCTGTATCACTAAGCTCCCCCACTTTAGCCATCATCACCACCACTATTTCTTTTTCATTCAACTAGTCATAAATTACAGTCTCTTAAAGCATGTCACATAGATTCATACTGAGCCATTTTAACCAGTCATTTCTTTATCTGATGCAATTCATTTTGAGTTGTGTGCAGCCTCTGAGAAGTAAGGAGATAAAACAACTCAAGGCCAGATTATCTGCCTCGGAATCTCTTATTGATCTTTTCTATATTGCACAAGTGAGCGATTCAAAGAACGTTGCCTGCTCAAGACAGCAACAGCTATTGCATTTCTTCTAGCTCCCTGCCTAGCTTATGTCAAGAGATCTCAAGAAACATTAGATTAAGTTAGATGGTACATACAGTCAGACTACATCCTGGGCAATCCTGGGTACATACCACTTTGTGGCTATGTGCTGCAATGGAAAACGGACCGAAGTAGTTCACTTACAGCAAAACAGTTAACAATACTGAGGCTGGGTATTTGTGCTGCCGTTCTTTTCGAGTACATTAAGCCCCGTTATCACTCAGACACGTCTGAGCTCCAACAAACAGCGTAAATATTTAATAGTTATAAAAGGTTATCTTCAGAGATAAAGGACAAATGAAAGAAAAAAAAAAGAAAAAAAAAACCTAAGAGCTGGCATTAAATTTTCAAAGGCAAAACTACAGTAAGTCATTCTATTGACCAGCAGAGAATCACAGAACATCCCAAGTCAGCAGGGACCCAGAACTGAGTCCCTGCTCCACACAGCACCCCTGGCTCCACATCCCCTCCACACAGCACCACCCAAACCCAAACCCTGTGCCTGAAAGCAGTGTCCAAACACTCCATGAACTCCAGCAATGGGGGCCATGCCCACTGCCCTGGGCAGCCCGTTCCATGCCCACTGCCCTCTGGTGCAGACCCTAACCCCCACCTGCCACCCCAAAACACAGCTCCGTGCCGTTCCCTCAGGCCGTCACTGTCACCAGAGAGCTGAGCTCAGCGCTGCTCCTCCACTCCCTGTGAGGAACACCACTTCCAGACAAACTGGAGGCCATTCAAACTGAGGCTGATGTGCTCCCACCTCCAACCCCCAGCCTGTGCACAACCTCTCCCCGCTCCACACACACAGGCCAGTCACGCTGTCAGTGAGTACAGGGAGCAAATGACACAGGTTACTCCAACAGAGACACTCTGCCCCTTACCGAAAGATGGTGATCAGCTTCCAGGCAGCTTAGCTCCATGCATGTGCTCACAAAAACGAGGAAGGGATCAGAAAGCAGGATTGTGGCAGCCCCAATTTAGATCAGTTTAAACTGCTGGAGCACCACACCCTAACATTCTTTCAGCTGAAAAATGCTAGGAAATGACACAAGTCTTTTTCATCTACGTATTCTATTCTGTTTTCACTCAGCACTTTTTCCTTGCTGAAAAAAATAAGCTTTTAAAGAGACGAGCAATAAAGCTCCTAGCCATAAAACAACAGCCCTTGAAACTTCATGAAAGAGACTGCTTGTCAGAGATATGAATTATTTCAGTCCAGAAAACTCAACCTCATGTTAACCAGAACAAAGCAGAAGTTATTACAAAGAAAAGATGACATTTCAGAAAACTGAGCTGTGTGTAAGGTTGGGGAAACAGAACTGCAGCGAAAGATGAACATAAAACCAGAGTGAAGTAGGCAAAAAGGTTTGGAAGAGCAGTTTGTCAATCTGAAACAGCCATTATTATCATCAAAAGAACAACCCAGAGAAATAACCAAAGGGGCCCCTAAAACAACTAAGCTGCAAAGACCCCAGAAATGGATGCTAAAGAACTGCACCAAAAAAGAACCAAAAAATCATTGACTTTTGCTTCCCTGACAAGCAGATAACACCACCAAAGTGAGAACTACTAGACCTGTGGCGAAATAAGATAGCAGTGAGCAGTCTCTGTTAGTCTTTATGGAATTAGCACTTATTTATTAGCCTTCTGAAAGGATAAAAAGCATGGATAAGCGTAACACAACTAACTGAGCATATCTGGATTTGTACAAATTTTAGATGAGCTCCCTCACAAAATGCTTTTCCAGATTCAATTTACTGCACGATGGAACAAAAAAATGCTTCATGAAATTCGGTGTGTGAGTTAAATGCAAGAAAAAATCCTTACTATACTTGTGCAAAGTACTTCAGCACAGTTACTGCTACTCAAGGAAAAGGTCTTGGAATGACTACCAAACAACAAAAAGAGAGGCCAAACCAAAAAGCATTAAGCACTGTGCTTCATCATGCACCTCCATATCACAAACGCTGGCTGCAGTTCTAGCCATACATCTCAAACAAATACACACCTGTACCAATACAAGGTGCATACATGAAAGGAACAGAGACCAGTGAAGTCGTGAACTTTCTCCCACGCTAAGAATTATTATACAGACCAAGATTTTCTGACTTGAAAAAAAAAAAAATGACAAAGGTGACAAATTATAAATGTCTGCAAGTCATTGCAGTGTGGGGAAAATGACTAATTGTTCCATATTCACTATTACTGGCAACAGAACCCAAGAGTGACAGTTCAGAAGCAAGCAGAAGAAAGGAGCTTCTCCTCCACACATTACTTAACAAAATGGAAGAGCTCATAGTCCGGGCATGGTGGTATGGAGGCCAGGAATACAAAAGAATCAGGTAAGGTTACACAAGTTTGTAGCAAACAGGTCCTTCAGAAGGCATAACATCTGATGGCCCAAGACACGACCTCTGCCTGAAGAAGCCCCTGATCTTGATGCTAAGGGGATATGCTGTATTTGTTGTGTTTTGCTACACTTCCTGGAACATCCCCTGCTGGGTGCTATCCCCACCAGTTTCCTGCAGTGACTAACTGCTGTGGCATGCACAGAACAAAAAGTCAACCAGAGGTGTGGGAGAGTGACAGAGGAACAGGCTGGCACCTGCCAGGCATCCAAGATCTACGCAAGGAGGTGGGACCAGAGCAGTCACCACTGGCACCTGGAGACATCTGAAGGGGCAATGAGTGACTGCAGTCACAGGGAATCTCCACAGGGAGAACCTCATGCTCATCACACAGAGATCTGCAACTTCTTTATGTGGGAGATGACATACTGTTTTTGCTTAAGTAACAGAATGTTGAACCACCGGGACATACCTCATGACCCTTGATACAAGATAAGGTTTTGACTGTGGCTAAAGAATAAAGTATGCGCATTATTAAGAGGAGACTCTGGCTGGTAGGTTAATTTGTGTACTCTCCTCCCATGGGGATATCAATGGGGGAGAGTGAGCTACCAAAGGTAAAGGCTGTAAGGCATACATATGCACCCAGAACTGCATAAGAAGAAACAAACTTATCTGGCAGATACATGGCAGGAGATCGTGGCTTGGCAACCGTTTTATGGATTCTGCTTACTTGAAGAAACAAAGAGAAATGGACTTTGTCAACTGCGTAGGGGATGTGTGTGCAAAGAACGTGAACCTGGCAGCAGGGAATGTGTGAGAGCTACAATTGCATTTCTGCAGCTGAAAAATCCCACAGACCAGCTAAGATATGCTTGGATAGGTAGATAAGCAGAAAGCAAGAGGCTCCACTGTCAAGATTAGGGAAATGGATGGGGCAGACACGAGAAATATTTACAAAACTAGCAAAGGCCAGGAGCTAACAAATTATGGAGTGATAACGAGAGGGAGATAGCAAGCCTTGGATAGATTGTGAACCTGGAGTACTCAGTCAGTGATGAAACGGGAGGAACACTTAATGTCAGTGGATAGGGGATATAAGGCTGCACTGTGTTTCTAGTTGTGCACTCCTGCTTGCAGGATGCCCACCACTGTAATCGCAAATTAAAACTTCTTCACAAGAGATCCGGTCTCCAAAAAATCATTTGAGTTATTTCTCACGTTTATTCCAAAGTAAGCATTCAGGTATGGGAACTAGATAAAACAGCCTTGCTCCACGTTAAGCTTCCTAGAAGTCACCTTCAGCGCCAGCAGCTTCGTGCTCTCTGCAGTGGTGACTTCAAGCAGAGCCACGAAGCCACGTTTACACGACCGCCCTGCGCAACCCACCACAGCCTGCTGCAAGGAAACCTCTCGGGCACAGAGCGAAGGCACAGTGCTCTCTTCACACTGAGGCCCAAGCACTTCGCGCCGGTGGCAGTGGGACCGCAGGGCCCCCAGCAGCCCCAACCCTGCCCCCACGGCCCTCCCCGTTCCGCTCACCACAGGACAGCCACTCTCCCTCACACGTACCCCCAGGCCCACGGCATCGCTCTTCCCCCACCTCCTCCCTCCCTGTTGTGCCGCCCTGCCCCTTACCGTAGCGCTGCTCGCGCGGCGGCCGCCCCAGCGCCTGCAGCCCGCCCGGCGCCCAGAGCAGCACCTGGGCAGAGACCAGCCACAGCCGGAGTTTCATGGTCCGAGCGCGCGGCTCCCTCCCACTCCGTCCGCCCGCTCCTCCGTTCCACCGTTCACATTCGGTCCGGCCAACTTCGCGCCTCGCCTGTCCGCAACACCTCACACCCCCCCCAAAGCCCGCCGCCCTCCAGGGCCCGTACCCGGAAGTGCGGCCGCGCGCGGAGCACTGTGGGTGCGGGCGGAGCCGCCATCTTAGGCGGCGGGCGGGCGGCGCGGGGTGGTGCTGTGGAGAGTGCTGCTGCGCTGCTGCTGCGCTGCTGCACAGGAGGTTCCCCGAGCTCCGCTTCAGATCTTGGTGTGGGGGATGTACATTGCTCTTGTGTGAACTCTTCTAATTCTACTAGATAGTGGGATGGGGACAGCGTACAGTGGCATACGGGCCGTACGGGCATGCACTGGATATACAAAGTAGCACAATTGACTTTTGTTTTCTCGATGTTGGTGGGTTTTTTTTCTAAATATTTCTGTAATTCACTGTGCTGCTGAATGCTGCTGAGCACTGAGCTGCCTTTGTCCTACAAATACCTAGTAGGGTTGCAAGATGGTCTGCACAGACACCATTATTCTACACATAATATGGAATTATTTTTTCCCCAATTGCATCACTTTGCATCTCTCAGTACTGAAAATCATCTGTTGTTCTATTGCCAGCCACTGAAGGCTCAGGTCAGTTGCCCAGATGTGAGTTCTTCTTCAGATCAGAGAATCATAGAATGGTTTGGGTTGGAAGGGACCTATAAGATCATGTAGTTCCAACCCGCTGCTACAGGCAGGGACAGCTCCCTCTAGACCAGGATGCTCGCAGCCCCATCCAGCCTGGCCTTGAATGCTTCCAGGGAGGGGACATCCATAGCCTTTCTGGGCAACCTGTTCCAGTGTCTCTCCACCCTCACAGATGACCTATCTTACCGAGGATTCAGAAGAGCATGTGTCTCCATGAGGTTCTGTGCCAGAGCCATTGAGATGTCTCCCATATTCTACAGCATAACTGTGGCTAACTGAGCCCTGAGTACTGAGAGGTTCTACAGTTCTTCTCAGCCACACCTTGTCTTTCCTTCCATGAACAACATGGTATCAGAAGGCTTTGTTTTCTCAGTCCTCACCTCCTTATTCAAATTATTTATGAGTAAGCACTCAGATACGAAGGTACATCGGTGACTTTCTTTCACTGTGAGAATTGCATACTCCTCGTCTTATGGCTTTCTCTCTGAATGCTGCTTTTACACCCAGTTCTCTTGGTGGATTTCAGAACTCACAAGCTTCTGGCACTTGATACACTAAGATTATTGAAATCCTCTCGTCCTCTTGAAAATGATTTATTGTTGAGTTTTATACCTTTTCCCTTCAATACCATCCATGATTGCTATCATAACCCTCAAAAGCTTTTTTTTTCCCCCCCAAAAAAAATGAAAAGTTCTATTTCATTTAGTCTTCCCTCACGTGCCATATTGTTTCATATTTATGTTTATCCGTGTTGACTCTTTCTGTACTTTTACATATAATATATCTACAGTATATATCCTCTACCACTACTTATGTCTAAATTCTGCTGTCTTTCCTGTTTTTAAACTTCTACTGGGTACAGAGTAGAGATTTCAGGAAGCTGAAATTCCACTCAGATTCCAGGATCTCTTTTCCTAAGTACTAACAACTACTAGATGAACTGGCGTTCCTCATTGTGACTGTTTGGTAAAGGTTATAACTTGGCATTTGGCATCATTGATTTTCACTTGCTGTTTTATCAGATGTCATTTAATATTGTGAGAACCTCCTGCAACTCTTCAGAATTGACCTTATATAGTACTGTTCAGAAAAGGTGTTCTTGCTGGCTTTTGTTTGCTTGGTTGTTTTTTTATGTTTTGTTGTTGTTGTTTTTAATCTACAAACTAGTTTTGCCTGTTCTCAAATCATTTATTGATTTGCACAGGTCTCAGAACAGATCCGTTTTATTTTTTATTGAGGTGTGGAATTTTTAACTCTTACTACTTTGTACCTTGTCTAGGCAAGATACAAAAGCCAAGTAGAAGGTTTCTTTTTCACTTATCAGTTGCATTTTCCCACTCAATATTTTTCTTCCATTTATTTCTTATCTCACAGGGACATGCTAACAATAAAAGTTGTTTGTCCATAAATATTTTTAGGGCTGTGGAGTATTTGTGATTTGTATTTTGACAAAATCAAGCACAATGGAGTTGTAGATTAAGATATTTAGGCACCATGATTAGTATAACAGTAAATAGTAAATAAAACAGTGTGATTGATTTAGCAATATTGTTTGTTCCGTGTTAATAAGAATCACTTATTTTGTATCAGCAGGTTAGTCTGATGGCATGTCTGGGTGCAAACTTCGTTTTATTTGGGGGATTTATGCAAACACAGCACTGTGTCTAGTACAAGAACACTTTCAGAGCTTGCTGATACCCAGTATTGATAGGAATGTGTTCTTCCCCCATTAAGGAATTTTAATTGTTTTTTGTGTGGTTAAGAACTGAACAGGAATATAATAATACATAAGGAGATGGTGAAACATGAATGGGGAAACAGCATTTAGTGTGTTTTGGTGAAAGACTCACTAACCAGAGCAATTCCTAAAATATACTGTTTAATGATTTGATTAGAAAGGAAGCTAGATTTTATGGCAGGCCCTGGAGAATGATTGAGAATTACTTTTGTTTTGTGCATGTTTGAATAGTAAATGATGCCCCAAGGCAAAAGGCCTGATCTTGGTTCTGAGCTAATGAGATAAGCAAAACTGCACCCCACCCATGTGCAAGACTGTGGGCTGTACAAAACTGCATATTTTCCCATGGGAATCATTGGAACCCTATGACTTTCGGGTTTTGAATCTAAGTTGAGTAAAGTCCTGTGTCTTATAAGGAGTGTTCTTCCTTTGGGAGGAGGGTGAAACGAATGATTTCGTAACTCTCATCTTTTATGACTTTCATGATCATCTACAACAAAAATTCCTTAGAAGCACTCAGGAGTTTCTCAAAGCAAAATAACCCTCAAAGCATAAAACAAAAACAAAAAGCCAACAAATGACCACTCCTGTTTGTGTAATGCAAGGAGTGCTTTATTCTCATTTAATACACCAGAAGATTGGACGTAGTGCCAAGTCTTTTCCCCCATGCTGTTTGAGCTGGTTCTGATAAATGAGATCTGGACTCCTGTGGCATGCCAATTCTATTCTTTTCAAGAAAAAGCTGTGGAAGTTTCTAGAATCTCTCCTCCTTTTTCTTGTTTTCTTCCCTCTTCTCTTCTATGGTAGTCTTTCACCAAGTTGTCCAACTTAGTCTCCCTCCTTTTATCTCCATGGGAATTTTTTTCCCGTATACCTTTTCGTTACTCCACAGGCCTTACCCTCACTTAGATTGGTCTGTTGTCACTTTCTAAACGTGCGTAATAGCCTTCCACATTAATGATCCAGCAGTTCATGGTATTAATAATATTGTCCTGCTACTTCCCCTAACTACTCAGCAAGACAGAAACTTGGCTACAGCTCTGGAAATTAACATATTCCATTATTTTCTGACTACAGGAAACTTCTGTGGTCTTCTATTATCTTTCAAGACTACATTAATACACTGCAACTGGCCTAACTTGCATGCCATGCTAGTTTTGAAATTGCTATTATTACAAGTAAAGAAAAACAGAGAGGCCAACATGGGAGAGCTTTTTAAAGGGAGAAGCAACCTTAATTTGTTCTTCGTAGGTGTGTGTGCTCTCCGTAACCATAACAACACAAAATGTTTTTCTCCCCTGAAGTATATCAGAGTTAATAGAGAGGGAATGTGCTCTTGTGAAGTTACTCCCTGGTACAGCCCTTTTCAAACCCACAAAGAAATTACTTGTCCCTGCTTTCTGACACAAAGTAGTCCCCATTTCCTATATCGACCAGGAGATGGTGCTGCCATTCTTCCGTCTGTTCCTGTTTTAGGAAAGGTGATGCATGTTTAGGTAGGATTACATATATAAATAACAAAGATACTTCTGCCATCTGACTGATACACTTTTTTCCTAATAGGGGAAAAAAAAACACAAATGACACCGACCTTTTTGTTTTTTAAAGCTCTCCACTCTCTTAGAACTGGACATACATATTGAAGATCCACCATATGTCAACAACAGAGCCACTCAGGAGTTTTCCAGAGTTTTCTAATGCTCCATGCTGTGAGGATGACTACAAAGCACTCATCTTTACGATTTGCTGGTTATTTTCCACACCTGCCTTTCTCACCTTTACAGACATCTCTGGATGCACTCTGGCAAGGTGGTTCATACTTTCATAGATAGCCCAGCCCTGTTCAGAGAACCAGAACTTTGACACTGGTTTAAATGCAAACAAGATGGGGTTTAAAATCTTTTCCTAAGTCACATTAGGCAATTTCTGCAATTCCCTTGGTACAAACTCTGAGCTAAACAGGTCCTGTGGTTCCACTGTGCATGCCTCACAAAGTCTGGCCTGGAAGGACCTCGCAATATGTAAAGGAGGGACACATTCTGTTCTGTCTGATCATTTGGACTGTGATAGCCTATTCTTAGTTTTTAATCTTTTGTCAGTGCTGGGATTACGTTTATAAATATGTATAAATGTATCAGGACAACATACTTCCCTTTAAGTTCAAAGGATCCATTTTGTAGCTTTGTTATTGTCATATCAGCGCAATTGTTTGGTAACACTCATAGCTACAAAAAGAAAGAAGAAGAGAACAGAACCTGATTTCACATTGCCAGGCTTTATGTTTTGATTCTAAAATGTATCCTGGTGATTTCTCTTTCCCGCAGAATAGATGTCATGGACAGTGGTGAAAGTTAACATCTCTGGCACTGATATTCAGCTTTTCATTTGATATCAGTATTCTTATTGATTTTCTTTTTTCTTCTAAGAAAGCAGACTTTTCTTATTTGAAGTTTACAATGGAAGAAAAAAGGATCTAAGTATTAGGTAAGGTAAAATGTACTTCTGGGCAATATTTTTTTATCAAGCTAATACATATATACTGTTAATGCAAGGACTGCTAATGTGATCTTTTGGGAAGTAATGGAACATGGGCTAGGCTCCAGCAGTACTATTTTGGTGTGGGAGATACAGAGGGAGCAGATTACCAGCACACACTAGCAACCCAAGTGAAGTCTAGCAGCTAAACAAATGAACATACATCTACTGGACTGCAAAAAACATTACCAGAAATTTTAGCTGATTAAATTGCACACATGAAGATTTGGAAAGATCTGCTGGCTGCTTTGACTGTGTGTTTGTGTGTATATGTACGTATCTAAGTCTACATCTTTATATACATGAAAATGGTCCCTGTGCAGTTTTTGTTAGAACTATTAAGGAAGCTTTATAAGGGGCAAATCACAGAATCATAGAATGGTTTGGGACCTTTAAGATCATGTAGTTCCAACCAACTGCTATAGGCAGGGACAGCTCCCACTAGACCAGGTTGCTCACAGCCCCATCCAGCCTGGCCTTGAATGCATCCAGGGAGGGGGTATCCACAACCTCACTGGGCAACCTGTTCCAGTGTCTCACCACCCTCACAGTAAAGAATTTCATCCTGATACCTAGTCTAAATCTACTCTCTTCCAGTTTAAAACCGTTTCCCCCTGTCCCATTGTTACCTGCCCTTATAAAAAAGTCCCTCCCCAGCTTTCCTGTAGGCCCCCTTCAGGTACTGGACTGCTGCTATAAGGTCCCCCTAGAACCTTCTCTTCTTCAGGCTGAAGAGCCCCAATGCTCTCAGCCCATCCCAGTAGGGGAGGTGCTCCAGCCCTCCGATCATCTTCAAATGAAACTCTTTGGGACAAACTCTGAAATCAGTATACGTGGACTTCACAAGTGAGGTTTATTCCCATAAGTGAGGGTTGCAAGGTGAAACTCCTGTGGTTTTCCCACAAGCTATGTAGGCAATATGGTATTTAAGTGTCAGTGGAGACTTAACATTATGAAAAATTAATGTATTGAATGCTGCACAATCTACACTACCAAGAAACAGAAAAGGAGTGAGCTAGAAGAAGGCTGTGCTGGAATGCATTAATGCCATCTAGGTTTTTGGCAAGAGCTCAAATAGAGAGTAATTCATGGAATACATGGAACGTAGCATTAGCCTTTGCTTGGTATTCTCATTAGAGCTGTAGTCTATGGCCTATAACATTCAGCCATATTTGTGAATGTGGCATTGCTGAGAATAGCTTGAAATGCCTCTGACAAAAAATAAGACCATGTATCTTGCTTGGCTTCCACACTGAAAATAGGAGCTCAGAGTCTCCTGCAGAACCAGGTGCTCTTGAATAAACATTCTGCTGTGTTGAAATGTTGCAGAGATTCTCCTCTTGTACAGTGAGAAATTGTGTGTCTGTCTTAAGGCTCCACTGGGCACCATCTTGAAAGCCTCTAGTGAGGGAGAAAACCAGTGCTAGAAGAAGAAGAGATTCTGATTTCCTGTAATGGCCTGTTAGCTTAGCAGCAGCAGGACAGGGCACAACTACCTTAGCTTGCACCACTGGCTGAATGAACCTATTTGTGCCAGAACTGGAGGAGTGCAGGCAACTTTTTGCTGAGCTAGTACAGCCTTCAGTGTCAACAAGGTATCAGCCTGTTCAGAAGGTTGATCCTTCTTTTTAATTTTTGACTCATTCAACTCCCTGTTTTCTAAGCAACGTAAGTATGAAGCATTACTGCTCCAAGTAAGTGACTGCACCGAGCAGGAAATCTAGATCCAACTCCTAACAGTTCTTTCTCTAACCAAATAGTCCTGCTAACTCCGTAAGCAAGACCAAGAGGATTTATTTCCAAGTCTCTTCTTTGTGTCTATGAACACTATAACAAAATCATTGCATGACCAGGATCCACACATAAAATCTATTCCGAAGAGAAAAGGAAGTCCCTGTGAGCAGCCTGCATCAGAGACACCAGTTCACCACAGCTAAATGGACAGGTGTGTGTGTGACTTGAGGCATCCTTACAGTGTCAGGCTCAGGGGCACCAGCTGGCTCAATTCATTAACAGCTGGGGTTCAGATTACCCAGCCAAGCCATCCTCCACATCATCAGCATGATGGAGATGATGCAGGAGGCACGCTTGAACTGCTTAAAATCTACACGCAGTTCAAGAGTCACCTGCCTGTTGGCCGAGATTTCAGTCGTTATATTTATGTGTCTTTGTATTAATGTGTCTTTGATCTCTCATCTTCATGGTGCCCCATTTCTGTTCCCACTGCAGGGCTTTCAGTTCCATGTGCTGAATATGTGACTCATACAATTGCCTCTCCCAGCCCTGCCTGATTACACTCTTGTGTGATTTGCTTACCAGCTAGATCTGATACAGTACACACAACAGGAAGACAAAGCAACTTATACTTCCAAGGGATACTCCTGCCTCATAAGAGTGCTGCTAGAAGGCATGTTCCCTGGCAATACCTGTGTAGGCTGTCATCCTCCTGGATGTATTTGTAATTAAACTGTACACTGGAGGTTGGGTTGAAAGTATTCTCTGCATAGTGGTAGTAAATATCTTGACATCTGCCCTCTTGGTCAGCAAATAAGCTGCTGAGCTAGCTTATTCACTGAGCTGAAATTTGGTTGGTGCTGGTAGCACAGCTATGCTGTCACAAGGAGCAGTCCAGTGGTTCTATGACCTCAAATGTCAAACTAGGTCAGTCTCCCAAGAGTTTGGACTGCTGGAGTGTGGTCCACTCTCAAAAGAGCCTACTTGAAAATGCTGTTGAAAACACGTTTCATGTCATTCTGCAGAGGTTGTACCAGTGGCTCATGGGCCACAGTAAGGAAACTACTGGCCAAAATATTTCTTCAGCTGTAATTAGCTCAAGGAACCTTTATGGAAACAGGGAGACCTTTGGCTAGGTCATCCCCTTTCTATATGTGAGTTTGTTTTCCAGTGGTAAAGTGTGGGTATGGATAGATCAAATATGCCCTGTAAGTGCCAAGTATTTGTAGTTATTGTGCACCTGCTATACCTGCTAATGTAAAGCACTAATTCAAAAGAACTGGGAAATGATCTGAAAATGAGTGCACTGCTAGATCCATTTTAAGTGGCTATTTTAGAGGCAAGAGAATTTTCTTTATGAGAACTGAGAGTAATACTTAGTGCTTCTGTTTCTCATATGTGGTGGCATATTGCTAATGGCAAAGATCTGGTAGGCAAGAAGCTTCTATGGTCCCTAAAGAAGTGAGCATGGGCGCAGAATTTACTGCAAATCTAGACAAAACTCATACTTGGTTATCACTCTTTAATGCTTTTGATCTCAAAAGCATACTGCTTTATACTTAACCAAGGATGTTAATATGACTGTTTGTAAATGAAAGTATTTTGGACTTGAGGGTAAATATAATAAAGGTTTGAGTGACTGCTCTGAGCAAATGCGTGTTAGTAAAGATAGCAGGTAAACAGCACTGTAATCAAAGGAATCAAACCCTTTTGAAGTCAATGAGGAAGTATGTGACGAATATCATCAAGAATGCAGTTCAAAGGATACCGTTCCTATCTCTGCAATGCACATAGGAGGCCTGATTCTGATCTTATGCTACCTGTATACCTGGCTTCAGCCAATTCAGATTTTCTCCTCTGTCAGAAATCTGCAGCAGGTAACTCTCCCTCTGGGGCACAGAAAGGCTGACCCCGTGGGACCAGGGCAGAGAAGGGTGCTGAAACAGGCCATGAATGAGGCCATGAAAGAGAGGAGGTCAACAAGGTGACTGAGAACAAAATTTAAGAGAAGAAGATAGAACTCTGTAATGCTGCCAGAGCGTTTGATCTTGTATTTGCCCCCTTGTAGCTTGTCTGCCCTGCCTTTTCTTTTCCCTTTGAGCTCCAGCAAAAATATTCCATTTTGACCAGTGAACTGGTGCTGAGTATGGTTTATCTTCGCATGTGCTTTAATTAAACTGCTGTGAACTCCTAGGTACGTCGTTTATTTCCCTGGCTGGTTAGTTTGTTGGTGGGTTGTTGTGTTCTTTATTTCCTGACTTGTGTTCTTCACAAATGTAGGTAATAAAAGGAGAGTAAAAGGTGTAACTGATGATGCAGAACAAAGGTTTGCTTACACTTGCTCTGAAGCCTGGGCTGTTTGGAACACTCCCCAGAGGTAGCTGACTGGGAAAAGTCAGACAAAGGCAGGAAACTTTGTGATTGGATGCATAGCCCAAATCTTACCTTTTACATAGGAGTCAGTGTTCTTGATACAACTTCTTGGGCAGCAGTGTCTGGTGTGCCACAGAATTACCACAAGAATAGTCACAGAATTACCATAAAGATGGTCTTCCCTGTTGGCTATCTTCAGTAGGATTACAGTCTGAAAGGATATACTGCCAGCATTTTTCACTGTACATACAACTTTGCTATCGGAGTCATTTCCCTGTAGGGCTAAGTAACATCATTAGATTGTTCTCTGCAAATTAAACCATTAGTTTGGTCCAAAAGATGGTCCTATGCGTCCTGAAGAGAAACCTTGATGGAACCAGGGCAAGCAAGGATGCGTTGCTACTTTATTTTTATTTTTGCAATTATACTGAGATTAAAGAGAACGGAACTTTTTAGGTGAAATTTTTGCAGCGTAAAGAAAAATGCAGTGTAGAATGGCAGCTATTTTTGTAAGATCTCTAAATGCATGTTACTTGGCTTCTTCTTGCTCCTATTAATGCAAAGATATTGCACATATGACAGAAGGTAAACCTTAGCTTTTTTTTTTAATATATTGTGTGAGTTTATTGAACTTCAACAGTGCTTTTACAGTGCAAGCCTTCCGCATTTCATATAACGACTTAAATAATGTTGACATTTAGGTTATTTGAAAAGGTAAATTTACCTTAAGAAGAAGTATTTAACTGGCTACTTGTACACTGCAATACAAGAACGTAAACAGGACTTTGAGGATTTTTACTTGTATTTCAGTTTTTCCAGACAACACAACCAGTCGTTACTGTGCCAAATGTGTTTTTAAGTGACCTAACATGCTAACATGCTATAGTGCAAGTTCAATACATTTAGTGCAAAATTTGAACTTTAAAAACACTTTTCTATCTCATCTCCAATTGAAACTAGAAATATGAGTTATGAAAAGATTTCAGTGGCTCAGAGGACTGAAAATTTACAGCTGATGATGTGTGGTTACTGGTGTGGGTTCAGCCTAGGTCCTTAGTAACCAACAGTTGTTACTATCTGACTATAACTAATTTCCAAAATGAAGTGAGTCAGTCTTCTGCAAACAGACATGGTCACATCTCTTAAATAAATCACAGAATCATCAAAGAATCATAGAATGGTTTGGGTTGGAAGGGACCTTAGAGATTAATTCCAACCTCCCTACCGTGAGCAGGATTGCCAACCACTAGACCAGGCAGTATATCAGGCTGCTTAGGGCCACATTCAACCTGACCTTGAATGCCTCCGGGGATGGGGCATCCGCAGCTTCTCTGGGCAGCCTTTGCCAGTGCCTCATCACCCTCTGAGTGAAAAATTTCCCCCTAACATCTAATATAAATCTCTTTTAGTTTAAAACTGTTTTAAAACTGTCCTTGTCCTATCATTATCAGACTGTGTAAAAAATTAGTCTCCCTCCTGACTATAAGCTTTGTTTAAGTATTGGAAGGCCACAATGAGGTCACCTTGAAGCCTTCTCTTCTCCAGGCCGAACAAACCCAACTCCCTCAGCCTGTCTTCATAGAAGAAGTGCTCCAGACCTCTGAGCATCCTTGTGGTCTCTTCTGGACGCACTCCACATCTTTCTTGTGCTCGGAGCTCCAGGTCTGGGCACAGTACTTCAGCTGGGGCCTCTTGAGGGCATAGTAGAGGGGAACAGTCACTTCCCTCACCCAGCTGGCCACCTGACTTTTGAGGCAGCCCAGGGTACTGTCAGCTCCTGTCCAGCTTTTTGTCCATCAGGACCCCCAACTCCTTCTCCCCAGAGCTGTTCTCAATGAGTTCTTCTCCCAGTCTGTACTCACATCTGGGATTGCACTGACCCAGGTGCAACACCTTGCACTTAGCCCTGTTGAACCTCATTTGTTTCATATGTCCCACCATCTCAAGCCTATCCAGGTCCCTTTGGATGGCATAACTTCCTTCTATTGTATCAACTGCAACACTCAGCTTGGTGTCGTCCACAAACTTATTGGGAGTGCACTTAATCTGACTACCTAAGTCATTGATAAAGATATTAAAGAACATAGGTCCCAAGGCAGACCCCCCAGGGGACACCACTTGTCACCAGCCTCCACCTGGACAGAGATCCTCTGACTACAACCCTCTGGCTGCAACCATCCAACCAGTTATTTATCCACTGAATAGTCCAGCCTTCAAGTCCCCAATTTGGAGACAAGGATGTGGTGTGGGACCATGTCAAAGGCCTTGCACAAGTCCAGGTGGATGACATCAGTTGCCCTTGCTTTGTCCACCAACACTGCCACTCCGTTATGAATATATACACACACAAATACATGTATTCAATATTTATAATACATATATAATGTATATCAATAAATGTATTTCACTATACACACGCCAGAAGAACTGAAACTAGTTGGCACATTAGTTATGATTTTCCCACCCTTTCACTCCCCCAGAATGTGCTGCATCTTTTAAGTTACAATTTTAAGGTATTCTTGGCTTCCCAACTGAAATGAACAGGAGCCTTGGCCTAGATTATTTCATTTTAGTCAACTAAACTCTTAGTGAACTAATTTTTAGTGGATAGTTGTTTGTTTTATTAATCCCATACTCTCCCATTTCCTTGATTGCAGGCATTAGTACCAGGACATTTCATTCTGGAACACTGCAGAACTAGCCTCCCACACAATAAGCATGGGAAAGCTGAAAACGAGGTTAGTTTTTCATGCTTAAACTTGCTTTTAACCCTAAACACAACTGCAAAGGTAAGAAGAAATTTGGATCATGCAGAGAAAGCCAGGACTGTAGTAAGATATGTTTGCTTTCTATGCCTCTGTTTTTCTGGGCTGTCATTTGGACTGATAGCTCTGCTAAGGTTACCGAGGTTTCTCACTTGATGAAGATGATTTTTGCCCTTTAGTTTAACAACTCTTCTTTTTGTGCAATTTACTTTTGAATCTTGGGGATTTAATTACTGGAAAGTATTACTTCTAAAGTGACATTTATTAGGCAGCTCTCATGAGTGTGAATCTGGTACCGCTTTGTTTAAGCCAACATGAAGATTACAAGACCAAATCCAGAATCCAGTGCAAATCGAACAAATAAACCTGCCCTAGGTCAGACAAAGAGGGGTGTTCAGTCGTATGCAGGCTTCCCTTACATGGCCGCATTAGTCCAACCCAATTTGCATTCTCACAGGGAGGGATAGCCCTCCTCATCTCTCCTCCCACACATTTCTCTTGTTCCAGAGCCAGCTTGCTTGTGGGTCAGTGCACAGCTGGGGAAGTGATACGTGGAAGCTGTCCATTTTCATCACCAGTTTTGCATCCAGGCTGCCTAATGTCAGACTAAGGGAGGCACTAGGGACAAGCACAGATGAGAAGGCAGAAGGTTTACGTAGCGATACGGTTTATGTTGGATTAAATAGACTGCATAACTGTGGCCTCAGAGGGATAGATGCAGTGCAGTAACTGGTTGTCAGCATAGGAAGCACAGTTAGAGATAACAGGTTGCCACTGGAGCTTTCTATCATAGCAATTTGCATTTAATGAAATAGTCCTCATGCGCCACTGCAAGCAAATATAAATCAGCACAGCCTTTGGGTTCCTTTAATTTATAAGGCTCAGACTGATACATTTCATCACGCAACACTGCTTAAAAGCTGTGCTTAGTGTTTCTAAGCCAGGGATCTGAACAAGGACTTTGAAATAAGAAAGCAAGTAAACAATTACTAACAGCAAATAAAAGTTTGGGGAGAGGGTGGATGCAAGTGGTTGTGAAAGATGGGTGACAAGGAAGAACAACAAAGCAAAATATGTCAAACTGCATCTACTAGTTACTTTTGTCTCATTTAGTTATGTCTCTGAAGCAGTTTTCTTGGACAGCAATAATCACACTATTCCATTTGGAAAAGGAAAACATGGAAAATTTTCACAAGTCAGGGGAAAAAACAAGTAGCAATAGGCTGGAAATATGCTGTTAAATGTAGAATTTTGAATTTTTGGTCATTCTTTCCACAAAGGGCCTTTAGTATTAACTGAGGCGTTCCTCGTTTCAACAGTTAAGCTTTTTTCCATTATCAGATTTCTTTTCTTACTAACCAGTAAGATTTTATCATCCACACGTATTTATTTATACAATGCTTAAGAGCTTGAAGATTGTTTTTTATTGTGTTTTAGAAATTGGGATAGGACTACACAGGAACATGCTTTATGATAGGAATGCAGGGCATGGAAAACAACTGACGTCCCTACATCTCATCCTTGTGTCTGGCTCCACAAGAGGCAGTGTGGACAGAGCACCTCTGCCCACACAAGGAGAGAGGAGCTGACTGCCTTCTCCTGAGGAGCGCAGGGCTGGTAACTGAGTCTCATCGTCCCAAAGAAGCCCGACTACTTCAAAAAGCTCCACAAAACATTTACTCCTCCCTCATACCTGGGCTACAAAACGTGTTTTCAACATCCTGCAACAAACAATGCCAACAGAAATAAGACTGAGTCAGGAGAAGTCAGGAGAGATTGGCCATTCTATGGTTCTGTGACACTGCAAAGACCCAAAGTTTCTGCTGTCTTATAGATTACATGAAATAAACTTCCAGCAATGAGCACTTAACTCCAGATTAAAAAGAAGGAAGTAATAGAAATAAAAATGATGCCACTTCTCGCAAAATTGATCTGAGTGGGAAATTCCTCAAGGGTCTTGGCTGCCTGTCACCATCCATACAGTGTTTGCAGATCAGAGTTGTGAGGAATCTCAAGGGTGAACATCTGCTTTCAGGTTATGTGGCTGTTCTGTATAGTTTTCCATCAAAACATTTACCCTCAGCATCTCTCTTCATGCAGGTAGAAGTCTTAAGTGCATTCTTGCAATCTGCTCTCATTTTAATGCTAAGAGATAAGTATTTTTGTAGGTATGGATTTCTTTGTAGGTATAGTATGAATAATGCTTACAGAGAATGATACAAATGGGATAAGTGAGGTGGGAATGAAATTCCACACAGGAACTCTGAAGTTTGAAGTTATAGCAATTACATATTTCAAAGACCTGTCCAATGAGAATGTTGTGTGTTATGTAGACCCTTATCCTGAAATTCTTAACACACCAGATAAGATCTGACACTGAGACACTACAGGCTACCTGGTGGAGCGGGAGCAGTCAGTCAGCAAGAAGCACCAAGTGATGGGAAAGGCAAATCCGACCAAATGTCAGGGGAGATTTTACTTGCAAAAAAAAAACCTAAAAAGAAAATCCTTTGAATTATGACAGCCAGTTCATGGCTGATTCATGAACAGTAGCAAAAAGCAGCCTTAACGCCATTTTAACCAACACCCTGGTGTCAGTTGGCACCACTTACCCTCGTCATTTGGATACAAGACACTGTAATGTAGAAGTAGTCGGCACAGCATTATACAGGACCTAGCAAAGGTTATCCCTGCAACTGTTTCTTTAAGCTCGTTTTTCTCCAATCTTGCTCATGTTCATCCATCAGCTGCATCAAGCAGATGTCTCACGCAGCTGAGACAGCAGTTCTGAATTCCAGGCCAAGCAGATGGCAAGTCATTTTTAAAGATTTCGTCTCAAAGACCAACATAAACATAGAAAACTACATGGTGTTCAATTAATCAGTGCTTGCGAGGTGATGGAATCAAGTTCAGCAGCTTTATTTGTTACATGGGGAGATACGTTTCCCATATTTTTTTTATCCCTATTGTCAGTCATGTGCTTGCATGACTAGCTGTGGAATCAGAGACAGCTCTAATGGAAAAGAGAAATTAGGTCATCTGGTCCATCCTCACTGCCAGGGCATGGCTGTTCCCTGCAGTGTATCACTTCCCACACAGTTATCTTTCCAACTGTCCTCCGTAAGATGGAAATGCAATTCAGAGTCCCATTTGGCTGTAACTGCCAGAGCTGCTGAAGACTCCTTTTTGGACAAAAATGCTTACTGAGAATCGGAGACTCGGAGCTACCCATTTTAAATATGTGTAAAGGAAAAAGAAGGCAAGAAGGCAAGAAGGAAAGACCAAATGTCAGAATATATCAGAGTCTCAATTAGTAAAATATTTTTGAGGGAAAAAAAATGTGCAATATTTGAGATAATTGGGGTCACTGTTTTCACTCATCCAGGAAATATATTCCATGACTCAGTTCTACAAATGAAACAATGGGTTTCCTGCTAAAGCAACAGGCAACTTGTGTTGTTAGCTGTTGAGGAAACAGCCTCCCATCAGGAGACTCAGCGCTTGCGCTGACTGAGGGACTCAAGGCTGCCTTGACTACTCACTTTAAGGGTTTGAGTCCCCATCCTTCAGCAGAACATCTCAGTGTGGCAGCACTGATTTATTAAGCAGGATTGGTTTATTAAGGAGGAAAAAAAAAAAAAAGGAAAAATAGCTATAGCACTTAATGCAAGGAAATGGCAAACTGCTTTCCTTTCAACAGCTGTAGCACCAGTGACTTCCATCAGAATCCCGTCTGTTAGTCCCTTGACTATACTAATCAAATAACTCCAGTGGTTTGACAGCCCAAACGTTTCCTGACAGGTCAATCTCCTTTCCTTGTTTGCCTGTTTTTCACCAATGTAGCTTCACTTAAAGATTCACTTTCTTAAATCAGGCAAGGATTCTCTTAACATTGCTCAGCTTTGCTATAGCGTTTCCTCCTGCCACCAGATTCTCAGATTTCTCTGCTTCCATGTGCTTATCTACATCAGTTCTTGAGTGACATTTTTAGATCATTATCTTTCTCTATTTGCATGGCACCCTCACAACAACATCTGCACCAGATAGGACTCAAGAGCATTGAAGGATCTTCAGCAGAAACCCAGCAGTTCAGAAACAAGCACATCACAACAAAATGAGTAATTTCTTCTCTAGAAAGTCTCTGGAAAGACGACAACTGCTGCAACCTCACATACATGTAAGTGCATTTAGTGGCTTTTTGTATCCCACCAGAGCCTTTTCCCTCTTCCACTAAAGAAAGAAGAGTCCCCTCAGGTGTTTCTGACTTAAGGAATTAAACAGATTACTCTCCACAGTTGCCCTAACAAGTCAGCAATTTAATCCATATAGCTTTCCCTTTTGTCTCCAGCAAATTAGACTCAGGACTACAAGCAGATAGGAGAGATGAAGTAACCTTGCCATAAACCCAGAGGTCACCGTCAAGCTCTTACCACGCTACTTATCTTTAAAAGTGTATGAGTACGCTCTGCAGTTCTTTCAGAAAAATAATGCTTGGCCTGATTTTCATTTTAATGGGCTTCAACCCATGTTTTTACATAGTTCTTACAGCACACAGCTACAAAATGTTGTTAAAAGAAGTCATTGGTCATGAAAGTACGGCCAACATTGCAAGTATGGTTTCTGTGGAACACGTGTAAGCATCCAAAAAAGTGTATTGAAGTCTATTGTGAAGATTTACTGTAATAAAAATGATAGATTCACTCTGACATGGACAAGTTCAATCAGTTTTCTTGAAGTAACAGGATTTTAGACTCCACGTGTATGGAAAGATGTCATTAACAGCAGAATACACTACTATAGTGTTTTTGGGTACAGCAATTTCATACTATTGGGGAAAAACAAAACCCCAGTCTAGCACTGCAAATCCACTGAATCGTCATCTTCTTTCCCATTATTCTTCCTTCTGCACTGCTTAGCTCTACTGATTTATTAATCAGCAGTGAGGCCTGCCTAATTGTCTCTTCAAGTGAAATTCAGAGTCAAGGAATCAAGTGTGAAGTTTCCAGATGCTGATACAGATCTCAGATCTGTTGGGGGGTTGAGCATCTTCAAAAGTTGATGCTGCTTAGTCAAGAACAAAGTACCTTTTCTCTTCTGGTTCTAATTGGGCAAAACCAGTATTTGCAGTTCACCCATCGGTCAGGATGGACAGATGAGCATCACTGTCTGCCAGTGACTAACAACTTCTGTCTTTTAAGGCAGTGTAGTGACAAGTAAGCCACCCTTATAAAGAGCAACAATTCAGAAAAAAAAAATGTTTATTCATCTTGAATGTCAATGCACATATTGATTAAAGATCATTCTATTAGGTAACCAAGATGAGAATTTAAAGATTCTCCCTCCCATGGCTATTTTTACCTTTTAAATAGATTTTGTGCACAAGCACAAAACAAAATGCTCTCCTTGCCTATGAAATAATCATTTACAAAATGAAAACGGAACAATTGCAGACCTTGTATCAACAGAATCCCTACTAAAATCAGCAAAACTTGGAGCAAAACGATGTGCAGCACTGAGATCTGCCTCTGAAAACTAATTACTGTTTCAGATACATTGAAGCTCCCAATTCCTACCATTCCTGCAGAGCACAAAAGGTGCCTGGAGCACTCCCATCCATCAATCCAAGATGCAGCCCTCTGACAGTGGAATGCTTACTGAGCATGGCTGGTTTAGCCAACAGGCAGAACTAATGCATAAACAAATGGGTATAAAGTGGCCAAGAATAAGCTTTTCATTTGGATTCTAGCTATCAGCAGAGCGACGACCTGGATCGGGCTTCCAATAGCAGAGGAAGAAGAGAATCTAAACCTAAAGCTTTGTAAACATGCTGTGTGGTGCCTGTGATGGGACTGGGTGGGAAGCGAAGATCCAGGGGCTCTCCTTCCACCTTATTTTAAGTACATAAACCATGGCAAACATTGTCCTGCTCTGAAGCAAAATGCTTTGATTGTTAGGTTGGCACACTTGGTGCTTTCTTCTCCATAGGAACCATTTATTTACATCATTTCTATAAATCATTATTTTGCTATGTATTAAAGCTGCCAGTTTTGAACCACGTTCCACAGCTCTTCTAGAGATGACTGCATTAGATACCGAACAGCACATACATTCTTGTTCCTTGTAAAAGAAAGGTACGCTCTATACCCACAGAGCTGTAAGCGTGTGGTCAGCCTTGGCCACAGAAGAACCTTCATGCCTCTGCAGATCCCTGCACCACTGTGTTGAAAGTGAAAAGATACTTGAAGTTATTTCCATGTTGGAAGCAATAGTAAGAGAGGGCTCTTAGCATTCAATATTACTCTGATCTTTGAACTCCTTTCCCTTTTCTTGCCTTACCAAATACATAGGCTGCTCCGAAAGTAATGCCTCCTATTTAGTTCCATGGAAATGAAAACAGATACAAAGAGCACAATAACACTGTTTGATAGAGCAAATTCTCAGCTACAAAACACTATTTTTCAGCCACCTTTAGCTCTGCTTTTTCACCAGCAATGAACAAGAACCTCCATGCTGTGCTTGTAACAATGTGCACGGCTGTCCAGAACGCAGCTCGTCTTTCATGTCACTGCTGCCATTGCTGAAAAGTAGCACCCACCGCCTCATTGTGCTCACATCCACTGTTTGGTCTCCGTAAATGTTCAGCAAACATCAATTAATGTCAGTGGGTGCAATTATTTCTGCATGGAGGAATTCAATGACACACCTTTGCTTCATACGCACTTCTATGTCAGATGCCATTGTGACAAGAGTGCCCCTCTGCTGCCACCTGTCACATGGCAACATGTAATGGGATACTGGTGGGAAAGTTCAACCTCTACTGCCATACCACCAACATCCCCTCTGATGTCATTGGGCACCATCATAAAAGAGGAGGCATTACTTTCGGAGCAGCCCTCGAACTTCCACTGGCAATCATTTAGCAGTACCTCTCCCCTCCAGGGTCCTACACATCATGTGCCTGGGTGCAGAGCCCATCTCCTCCTACAGGTACCTTCAAGGTGCAAGAGATGAGAACTGGAAGTGCCTCGAAGAGCAGCACCTCTCCCTGACTACACCGCACACCCGATCATCGCTCCAGGTCCTTGGAATAGTGGAGTAGGAAGGAAGGGCAAGGCCAGGTATGTTTAACCCAAGGCCCACAGGCTGCATACCACCTGGCACAGCCCATCCTGCAGCCGCCTCCTGCCATCACAGCAGGGCTCTGCCCCACTGAGCGGACTGGCCCAGCCCTGGACATGCACCCATTGCTCACAACTGAACAGCAGTGTCCTACCAACAAAGTCTGGGCTGAAACCAGGGCACGGAGAGGGGCGGTGCAATGCTAATTCAAGCTATGGCAAATAACGTGGAGCATTTTGATTCATTGCCTGAACACGGACCTGTGAACAGAAAAAAATACACAGCCTTGCTTTCTGTTTTGATACAGGAGTTTGAGAACAGGTTTCAAAATTGCTGAAAAAATCATCAATTTTTGGTATAGTTACAATTCCATTTTCAATTGATGTATATATATTCACACACGAGAAACTTCAGCGTAACAGTGCAGTTTGCAATGGCACATCTAAAGCTAGTATCAATAGAGCTGGCAGAAAACCCTACTGAAGGCCTGATCTGTAAAAATTGAGCTATATTCTCCAGGTTGTGTATCTAAACTGATTAATTCTAATATCAAAGGTGAATTAAGTGATTCTCAGCAACTGAAACCATTGAAAACAGCACGATCTTGTTCAGGGCCATTTCCTCCGAATATGATTTACCAAATTAACTGTATATAAGCTTATTTAGAGCGCAGGAGAACATTTCCTTTCTCTCTCTCCTGTTCCTCCATCTTTTCCATGGCCATAACTAGCTCTTTTATTGCTTCCAACAAGTTTATGACAGTTCTGACAGACCCGGCACCTGCTCAGCAATACCAAGATCAGCAGTCATACCTTAATTGGAAACCTGGAGAGAAGAGGGGAAAAAAAAAAGGCCCACCCCACTCCCACCCAGCAGGTTTTACAAACTGTCCTTTTGTTTGCAGATGTAGAGGGATTTCACAGTTAATGATCACCACAACAGAAGGAACGAGGCTTTAACCAAGTAGGGAGACTGTGCAACTGAGAGTATCATTTGTAATAAAAGAGTTTATGAGCCACTTCTAATGGCATTTACAGAATCTCGAGCTCAGATGATTCTGACACTGATGTTAGATCACACACTATGGTGGAGACAAGCCTGCTTTCCACAAGCTTTCCCATGCAGAAATGTAAATGAAATGTCACACAGCGTGAGGCCACACTCTATGATCAGAAATGCACTCATGTAGTGTTCTCCAATTTAGGATTCTGGCACAAGAAGACCAGAAGACAAACCTCTATGAACTTACAGGCACCACGGTACAGTGGAAAAATATCATGGCGGTAATCCAAATCTGGTACTAGCATTTCACCCTTCCCACACTGGCATTCTATTCATCTGAAAGCTGGCCAAGCTGTAATTGCTGAAGCTCCCAGCAGTCATGTCACCTAGCTACGCTCAGACAAAAGAGGGCAGGAGATCTTATTACGTAAGTCTGGGACTTCATTTGTAGAATTGGGATTTCAAGCTTGTAGCCTTCCAGTAACGTTGGACAGGAACGTGTTTGCATGTTTTCTATATATGATGATTTACTGGCTAACTCATGGTTTGATAAGGAATTCTGTGCAGATGGGATGTAACTTTAGGTGGCATCAGACAGTTCTCACACATAGTTAGGATATTACTTCAGCTGCGTGGCCCACACTTGAAAACCGCCACATTAACAGTGAAATCATTGATATATTCTGTACGTTCACCCAAAAATCTGGTTACCTGAATCAACACAGCAGAGTAGTGTGTGCTGCATGCTTCACACAAGCATGAAATATTTTATCTTCTGCTACAACAGCTTTGTAACACACCAAGCCAGACTCAGAGGAGAAGACAACGGTGGATGTTGACATTTCAACAAAGATCCTAAGAAATACAAAATTCTGTTTCACTGCTGAGTTACTGTGCAAATACCTGAAAGACAGAAAACTGCTTCAAGCGAGGCACCATCTCCACCACCACAGCCCATCTGGCCCAGCAGTCAGGAACTCCAGAGCCCAGCTTTTCCACAGGAGTCTGAAAATACTAAGGGAGCTGAGGTGAGTACCGCACCACTGGGAAATCCTCTGCAGGGATTAAGACAAACTCCGCCCCAGAAGGATTTACTGTATACAAATGTTTACAGCAAGTAAAAATCCCACCTTCAGCAAGGCAATTCTTTTTACTAAGGAGTCTCGGATCATACTGTCAGTCGTATGTGTGCAAAGCTGTGTTCTTGCAAAGAATACGCAGGGCTCAGGACTTGATCTGTGAGCCTGCCCTGCGTTTCCTAAGCTGTGGGGCACGTTGTCCACTTAGGTGAGGTGCAAATTATCTCCTGCAACTGGGAACCGTAACACCACATGAATAGGCTTCGTTAGCCTGGGTGCTGTGCTAATAATGGAATTTACCTGGGGGACGGGGGACTTCCCAAACCCATTTAGGAAATTAGAGTCTAGTATTTATTTTTTTTATCATCATCTTATTTCCCTACAATTTTTGTTGCCTCCTCAATGTAACAGCACGAGAAGGTACTGCACTCAGTATTATTAAAATTCAAGAGCTGGTGCTGCTGTTTCAAGATGCATCCTTTGCACAGAAGGCAGATGCAGCAGACAAGCAGCAGCTAGAAGCTTCCCACCTTGACGGACATTAGAAAGAACATCTAACAAATTAAGCTGTAATCCAGCTAACAAGGCCCAAACAGTGCTGCTGTAACAAACACTGACAACTCACTTTGCACACTGCAAAGGGACGAAATCAAAAGCAAAGCATCAGCTGACAATGTAGTGCACGCTGAGACAGTGTTACAGAAGAGCAACGAAAGCAAACTCTTCACTGAGGCGCTGATGCTGCCTGCTAGTGTATGTATACTGAAATACGTTTACAGGAGAATGAGAGCAGTTACAACCTTTATGAAACAAAGGATCAATAGGGAATGCGTGGGGGAGGGGAAGAAATTATGAAACCAAAACACCAATTAAGAAGCATATGAGTTTATGTAGAATCCTGCCACACAATACTTTGACAGCAATTCCAAGTGACTGAATGAAGAAAACGGAACTGATACATTAATTTTCTTAAAGCAACGCATGTCAGTTGAAGCATATATAATCTGAACAGTTTCATTGTAGGAATACTCATTGTGCACGCTCAAAAGAATGAACAAAACAGATGGAAGGTGGAAGATGTACCATCGGAAACCTACACGGACTGGCAGTCTGTCATTGTCCATAATGTCACATCCCGTCTAGCCAGGACACTACAAGGAGTTAAATATGTTCAAAAACCCATCAACATGGGGAACTAAGAGGTAGAGATTGAGGAAAAAACTCTGACGTGATCTAGGCAAAAAAAAACCACACACAGCAACCCACAGAGCGGTGTGCTATTACAAACGCTCCGAACACTGGGGGAACTGTAATGCTAGAAGCAGTCTAAGAACAAAAGGAAGCAGATTATGACGTGGCAGCACACAAACTAACGTTCTAGAGGAAGAATTCCTCAGCACTCCTAAAACTGCATCTGGAATACCATAACATAATAACGACAACCGTGAGTTTCGGGGGGGGGGGGGAGAGCAGGAAGACAAATGAGAGAAGTTCAAGAGATTACAAAAAAAGGCATAATTTAGAAGAGAGGATCTGCAAGCCAGGGAGAAACATCCAAAAATTGGCTACTTGGGTGTTTTTTTGTTTGCTTTTTTTAAGTCATTAATAAGGAGAAGCCATCAGCTCAAGTAGGTTTAGTTACTGAGAAGTCCACATGTCAGGTTAACTATGAAAAGTTATCCAGGATATGGTCATAAAATGCACATGGCTCAAATATGACACGAGTTTAAGAGCAGGCTTTTTACAAGCATGCACTAGATCTGAGAACGACACTTCTAGCACAAGATACTTGAGTTTAGCCCTGAAGCAATTACATGGAATTGTTACAAGTCAACAGTAAGTGGTTTATAAAATGTAATTTTATTTAATGTTACTTTGCTGTTACAGAGGGCATAACATTTTCACAAGGCTTTTTTGGGACTACAATCAATGATTAGCAACACACAATAGTGGTCCGAACTCTCTAAATAACAATCACTGGACAAACTTGACACCTTCTCACATGTGCACAAACCTGCATGGAAAAGTACTAAATTTTATACTTGGACATGTGAACTTCAATTGGTTTTCCCATTCCAGTGTATTAAGAAATGACATGCACTTTAGTCTGCCAAAAAGCACTGCCTGTACTCCGGCAGTAACATGCTGCTTCTAATACATAGTGAAGTGAATACCAGAACTACAAAGGCAGGAGTGTAAGTGAACTTTTATTGGGAAGGGATATAAACTTAAACAGCAGCAACTGAAGATTAAGAGTAGCCCCTGTTTTCAAACGCACAAGCTCCTGTCTTACATTACACAGGAAGCAATTCGATTGGTAAATTCTCAAGCTAGAAATGCTCAACTTGATCTGGACCAATACTTCCATCTCTCTACTGAAAAATACACAGTAGCTTGTGAAAGTCAATTATGGAAAGGAAAACCTGCAAAATAAGGAGGGAATGTGGAGAATTAAAAGCTATGTGGAACACTCTTTAGTTGCAATTAACTACATTTTCATATCTTACTGTAATATAAAACACAGTCAACTGGCAGGAACTGGTTCAGATTTGTTTTTAAATACCAGGTACACTTTAGTCCGCTACATAAGTGTCTGGAAGTTACTTATGTTTATATGAAATGAAGCTATTAATACTTTTCTACAGCAGTAACCGCACACCAGGAAGGCCAGGACAAACACAAATCAAGGAATGGAGTTTTCCCAAAGCTGCAGTGTGAAAAGACTATAAATTGATTTCCATACACATGGATGGGTTTTCTTTGCTATAGGAAATCCAAGTGGAGCTATAAGGAATGGAGACGTGTAAAAAGGTTTCTTGAGAAGGAAAGGGAGAATGACGCCCCGTGTGCAGTTTAGTTTTCTGCACCTTCTGCAGCATCACATTCTTCTCCTGCACTGTCTGATGTCCATAACTGGAAAGAAAAGAAAAATGGCATTTCAGAAGCAGAGCTTTATTTCCAAAAGGAGACAACTATTACACAGAAATAAGCAATTACATGTATGGATCTATGCAAAAGACCAAGGCACCGGAGCTGTACAACCCTGGCTTCCAGTACTTGCTTGTGGAGGGGTAACTGGAAACACTTCCCCACGCAGCAGGCACGGCCAGTTATGCTCCTCAGCTGTTAAAGGCAGAGCAGACTGAAGCCCGGATTTCTGTGCTGAGTAACAATCTACATCATTAACCTGAGATCACTCCAGTCTTAACGACAGCTTCAGGAGAAACATTAAATTAAAAAGCAGGGCTAGATCCTAACCTGAAGATCACCATTTTGGCTACTGAGACAAAGCATTCCACAGAGCTGATAAAGCCATTTCTACTGAAGAAACATAATAAAATTATAAATCTTGCTGCAATTTTAAGTGCAGTGACTGCCCACGGAGAGGATATTCTCTATAAAGTTACCACAGTTACGTATTTTAAGAGCCCAAAGGTTCCATTAGGCACTTTTCTTACAGCTGATCATTACAACATACACTCAAAAATCAACTCATCATTAGTATACTGTAATTCCAGACCTTTTGTTTTAACAAAAAAACCAGGAAAATGAATTGAAGCAAGCTACAGTGGATATAACAGCAGGAAAGACATCTCGTTCCTGAGGTGACGATCACAGAGTTTTAGAAAGAACCTCTTGACACATCACAGACTACTATTTTTGTACTCCTTGTCCTATTTTGTACGTTGAAATAGCTGAACGCACCTTCCTCTGCTCCTTTCAAAGGCCATCAAGAAATGAAGAACACGAACAAGCCAAGCTGTCACCCTATGTTAGACAGCATGGAGTTGATGACATCATAACTCAGTTTTAATGCAGCGTAAGTTGAAAATATAGTAGGGTAAATAGCCTACATTAACTACTAAGTTTTGTGCTAAATGATGTTACTATTTCATGACAAATTTGGTCTAAGCACTGAGATTACAGAACTGACAGCACAGAAAAAGTCAACTTACTGTTAGGTTGTCTCTAAGTAACTGCATGATGAGAGTACTGTCTTTGTATGAGTCTTCGTTCAGTGTATCAAGTTCTGCAATGGCCTCATCAAATGCCTGCAACAATTAAGCCATCTTCAGTCTACTGACCAACCATTAAAAAACAGAAGCTAAATTTATCACTATAGGCAGCTTTTTTTTTTTAATCCAAAGAAGTAACGTTAGAAATTAGTGACCTGAATTGGTCTACTAGAAACATGCACAAAGGCACTAAAAACTCACCGTGCTGCTTAGGATTTAAATACAGCCAGCTTGCACTCCTTTAATTCCACTAACAACACAAGCTTATAAACTTGATATATTAAATAGGATAATTTCCTGCATGAACACTAAGAAATAATCATTCAGATCGCTGTAAGCACAAACACTCTTCTACTGTCCCAGCAAGCACAGAGAACTGAAAACCAACTTACTGTCTTGGCCAGTGTGCAGGCAAGCTCAGGATTGTTGAGAATCTCATAATAAAATACAGAGAAGTTAAGAGCTAGACCCAAGCGAATCGGATGTGTTGGCTGCATCTCCTTCTTGCTGATATCGAATGCCTCCTGATAAGCTCCCTGTGAGTTTTCTATTGTCTCTGTTAAAGGAATATGAAATATTTCACTTTATTTATTCATTAAAGATACAATCCTTAGCAGGAGACTGGACAGTCCTCCACTTAGGCCTCCTCTTAGTGAAACACTACACTCTGTTAAATCATGGCAATCATTTTAGACCCGTTTTAGGTGGAGTTCCCACACTGACAAACCACGGGGGGCAGATGAAGGTACTACAAAGACAGGTAAACCTACAAAGACAGGTAAACCTACAAGGTTAGTAAACACGGACACTAAAAACGACTACAGTACCTCAGCTTGACATATAAACACGTATGGCCTCTGACACAATACGATCCTTAGGTATTAAAAAAGTCATTCATTACTTTTTCTACAGAGCTCTCTTTGCACAGGATGAACATACTCATGTTTGAGTTGGGTGTGTAACATTAAGAAGGCAACAGTTTGTACAGATCTCTCTCTTGTTGAGGAAGTCTAGAAGGCATGTGCTGCATGGTTCTTAAAACTAACTATCTGCCTGGGTGGAGACAATTAGGGAGTCAAGATAAAAAAAAAAAACAAGGTCATGCCTAGATTAATTTGAAGAAATCCCACATTGTGAAGAGGTCAACAGGCCAAAGGAGATACACTTGGAACACTGCATATGGCCTAGTCAAGACTGTCTTCCGGAAGACAACCAAAGGGCCAAAGTAACCCTAAATGCCCCTGCTGAAGTGTCAGTAAAAAAAACCTGCTCAATAAAGTCTGTTAAGTGTTCAAGAAAGTCGTAACACATGCAGAAGTTCCTCAATATTTACAGTGTAATGAGCACTAATGGACTATTCTTGATGTGCTGAGAACAAGACAAAAGGCAAAAAGCCTTTTAATTAATTATGCAGAGAACTTGCCTACATATCAGAGACATTTTCAAAAAGCCACGCACAAAGTGTGTACATGGGATGCATGTAATGCAAGTTCTTCACATGGAAAGCGAGAAAATCCACTGGTAAGGTTATCAATCAGCCCTTCTCTTACAGTAACAACCCATATCAGCATGTAGGATCACTTTACGTGCAGTCTTTTCAGCTAAGATATGCTGGTATTTCTCTGCTTAGAGAAGTCCAGATCTGTAGCTGTTGCTTGAGACAAAAGCATAGATCAGAATCTCTTTGTGAAAACCAGAGACAAGCTGCTTCTACTGAACTCAGACCTGCTGGTGTTGTTTGAATAAGATGAAGGGCTAAAAATTTCTGAAAGCAACTAATTAATGCAAAGATTTTTACTGTTTTCTGTGTTTTCATCTTCCAACTTCAATCCTTTCAAGGCCTTTCATCTCTCTCCTTCACTACAGCATCACTCCAGAATTAACTTCTGTTTCTTACACAGAACGGCATCCTTAACTTATGCCGCACCTCAACTTTTAACATCACAACAGAACCTGGGTACCCTGCAAGACAGTTCTGTTATTTACTTCAGTATATCCTCTGAACAGAGTTAAAATACTTCCCAGAAGATCTTACTGAGGTACTTAGGACCACCTCTGCACGTGTTCTAACTGACTTCTTAGGATGCCCAGTGACAAGTGACCCTGCTAGGCTGTGAAGTTTTCCAGGCCTTTGCTGCTGGGTCCAGAAGGGCAAACTAATATTACAGGGATGGCATTATCCCTGAAGAGAGGCTGTGATGAGGAGGAGTTTGGCCTCTTCTCCCAGGCACCAAACAGGACCCGAGGAAATGTCCACAAGTTGTACCAGAGGAGGTTTAGGTTAGACATAAGGAAAAACTTTTTCTCTCAGAGAGTGGTCAGGCACTGGAATGGCTGCCCAGGGAGGTGGTGGAGTCGCCATCCCTGGCAGTGTTCAAGAGGCGTCTGGATGAGGAGCTACGAGATATGGCTTAGTGCTTGTGGGAGCAACGATAACGGGAAGACGGTTGGACGAGATGATCTTGTAGGTCCTTTCCAACCTTGTGATTCTATGATCCCTATCAACATCAAGTTTTCAAGGGAGCTTACACTTTTCTCCACGGTTACTGTACTAGTAACACTGTTACTTATTTAAAATCTTAGTGGGATGGCTACTTCACATTTCGATGGTTAAAATTATAGATAAGCATAACACATTCATGGAGTAAAAAAAAAGTCACCAAGAACTGCTCTCTCTTCATCACCACCATTATTCCAGTAAAAAATACGAATGATGACACCAAGTATCTTCCCAGACCTACGCCTGTTTTTTCCCCAAAGTTCTGAGTACGCGTTATTAGCCAGCTATCCAGAGGTACAGGGTAGATGGCAAGAACACCTGTCAAAATTTCCCTGCATACTGTGTTGAAGGTCTATTCAGTCTCTTACCCTCTGCCTGTAGAAACAAACCTGGTCTTTTCCACACTGCTAACTTCCACATAAATTCAGAGTAAGATACTGATGTGTGTAGCTCACTTACTGTTCTCTGCCCCCCGGCTCACAGCTGAAGTTCATCAGCTAACAAAGACCAAAGGACCAAAAGGCACTCACGTTTTCTGTCATCACCACAGGCAACTTCAGCAAGGTATCGGAAGTAGTCTCCCTTCATCTTCAGGTAGAATACCTTGCTCTCCGGATTAGTTGCATTAGCTATTAAATATTTGTCCAGCAGCTCCTGGAAAAAAAAAGAAAAGAGAAACAAGACATTAGCATGTTATCAACACTGTTTCAGTTACGTTTATTCTCTTCTCTCCAGCATCTTTAGATAAGACTCAAATGTTAGCTACAAATTAAGGCCAAAAAAAAAAGCAGAAGTTTAAAGAGCATTTTAGATAGACAGAACAAACTGTGCAAATGCACAAAGCTAGATACTCTATTAAGATGATCAATTCAGTCAGTTATCTGATCAGACTGCAGAAAAAGTAACAAAAAAGGCTTACTGGCACAGAGTTTCAGGACTGAGTTTCGTTTCAGAATACATACTTCTCATTTGAAAAACATCACTTCAAAGAAGTAAGCTTTTACTGGAAAAAAGAAACATTATGCAATAATTGCCAAAGCTATTTATAAGAACTCATTCTGCTTCACAGGAAAAAAAGCATGAGGAGTAACTGTGCAGCGTTCTGTATAAACTGCATTCATTAGACTTGAGATGAAGGATCTGCAACCCACTCACCAGAGGCAGGTACAGCACCCATCCAGTTGGCAGCCAGCCTCATCAGACAGCAGAACCAGGAGCTGGTACAGCCAGACCCTGCTCGGCCGCACCACCCTGAATCCATGTTTGCTTGCTCACACAGCTCTTCTTCCCCTGAGGCCTTGACAAATTGAAGGACTGAGCAATCACCAACTGCATGAAGCTCAACGACAGCAAGTGCTGGATTCTGTGCCTAGAAGAGGGCTGCTCTAGCTGTATGTATAGACTGGGGGACGAGAGGCAGGAGTGCAGCCCGCAGAAAGGGATCTGGGGGTGACTGCAAAAGGAATGTGAGCCAGGAGTGTGCCCTGACAGCCCAAAGGGCCACTGGGACCCCAGGGTGCACCAGGTCCAGCACTGCCACTGGGAGAGGGGAGGGGTTGTCCTGCTCGGCCCTGTGCGCCCTCACCTCCTGCACTGTGTGCGGGCTGGGGGCCACAGGACACGAAGGACATACAAGTGTGTCTAAAGGAGGGTGACAAAGATGGGGAAAGGGTCTGGAGGGCAATAAATATGTGCTGTGGCTAAGGCCCCTCAGTGTGCTCAGCCCAGAGCAGAGGAGCTGAGGAGAGGCCTCATGGCGGCTGCAGCTCCTCACAGGGAGCGGAGGGGCAGCGCTGAGCTCTGCTCTCTGGGACAGCAACAGGGCCCGAGGGAACAGCATGGAGCTGTCAGGGTGGGGTTTAGGGACAGGCTGTGCACCAGAGGGCGGTGGGCACGGCCCCGAATGCCCGAGTTCATGGAGCATCTGGACACCGCTCTCAGACACAGGGTTTGATTTTGGGTGGTCCTGTATGGAGCCAGAGGAGGGAGCGGATCCCCATCAACTCAGGATATTCTGTGTTTCTCTATAGCCAGAGGAACAGGGAGAGGTCTGCAGACCTCCAGGCAAGATGAGGTAAGTTTCTTTTCCAGGCTGCGAGTACCCCTAGCCCTTCCATGGTAGAGGTGAAGGAGGAGGTTTGGATTTCCAGCAAGTGATGGCAGCACTTTGCTTTCAGGTGCTTCAGAGAACTGACAGGGAGAACATCTTCTGTTTTCCCTGTCCTCAAGCCCCAGGGATTTTACCTAACTCCTGACCCCAAAGCAGCCATGGTCTCTGGAGTTCACAAAAGATGCCAGTAAGCTCCAACACGAGTGTGACCCCCACAGAACTCAGAACAACTTTACACTAAGAAGTGATAACGATCTGTATTCAGTTACTTGGAAAATTAACAGGTCATAAAAACTGCAGAAAGCCAAACTTCAAGCAGCTACAAAAGTAATGTTCAAGTTCAAGTGAATTTTAGATACAAACATTCTTCCAATGCCTACTGCCATAGCATTATCACTACCAGCAACCCACCTGCAAGAGCTTACTCATCCCCAATCCTCTGAGGTGTTTGTTGGTAATGATTCTAAACTGCCATTTGTAGCAGAGCACTTCCAGCTAGGTGCAAAAAAGCCTTTTGAGCTTCTACACAGCCTTCTTACCATGGATATAACATCACAATACAGTCCGCTGCGTGGATCCCTTCAAAGATCCTCTTACCACCACATTAGGGAGCAGTGAAGAGCTAGAAGTGCTCCTACTACAAGCCCTGGGAACACAGCAGCAGTGTAAGGTGCTGCCTGGCACCTGACATCCTTCCATTTACTAAGTCAGAAACAGACTTTTTAGGTCTTGTAATGTCAGGAAAAGACCACCCAAGACTACACGCTGCCTAACATGGCATATAAACCATTAAAAAAACTCCTTACTTCACACAATGAAGTATGGAAGGGCTTGCACAAATGTATCAAATAGCACACCTCGATGGTGTTATGGAAGCAACAGCAAAACCTTAGCTATGTTTCAAAACAAGAATTAAGACAGAGTAGGCAGATGGGTAATAAAATCGCATTAATACTGTTATTTTGCATGAGTCACTCACATTACAGTAAGTTATTTCCACCCTACAGGTTTCTGCAAGGAGACAAACTTCACGTCTCAGCTCTGCGTGGGTATTTTCCCAATGCTCTTCTCCTTAGATGGATGTCTATGCCAGCCACGATAGCACAAAACAGTTTCAAAGTCTCAGAGACAGCAATGCAGTAACCTCAGCTACAATGAAGACGTTCTAAAGAAACCTCTCAGAAATGAGAAAGCTGACTCTTAACACACCTGTGCTTAGAAAGGTTCCTTGCATTGGTCAGGAAAACTTAGCAATCTCTGAAGGACATTCTAAGGCTGGGACTACCTTAAGCAGGAGAGATCCGATTTACACATGTACACAGATTAGAGGTGAGAAATGATGCCAGCCTAAGGAACACTGACCAGACAACTAAGGATGCATTGAACAAGATTTAAAACAAGTACTTGACAAGACTATATCCTTGATTATTCTTATTTTTATTAATGACAAAATAAGACTTCGTAGAAACGTGATGATGTAGATAATGATCCAGCTATACTAGGAGTCACCAAGGTCCGGCCAGTGAGTGAATCTCAGAATCATCTCGGAATCTCAAGGATGGAGACTCCACAGCCTCTCTGAGCAACCTGCTGCAGTGTTCTGTCATCCGTGCAGTAAATAAGTTCTTCCTCGTATTCAGACAGAGCTTCCCACATTTCAATTTCATGCCTGCTGCCTCTTGCCCTATGGCTGCTCACCAACTCACAAAGAAGAAACATCAGGTTGTTGTAGGCAACTCCACTTGGAGGGATCAGATGGTCCAATCAGCCCATCAGATCCATTTCTTTGTTCTGTTGGGAGTTAGCAGGGTTGACTTACAGAGCTTTAGAGTTGTTTCAAGGGGAAAAAGGGATAAGTAACAGGCTTCTTAATGGTAAGCCATAGGATGGCAGGACAGTGGTTGAGGGGCAATGTGCTTGTGACAGTTTTCTCTCTGTTCCACCATGTATCGAGTAAGCTGGAATGTATTTGAGATGTGTAACACCAATGCATGCAGAATGAGGAATCAACAGGAGGAACAAGCAGCTTTGGTAAGTCCTTGCTAAGGACTGGGAGGATCCTGAAGGTAATCTTTTTCCTCCTGGAGCTTAGGAGGAAAAGGAAGCATACAGACTTTGGAAGGAAGGTCAGAAACACAGGAGGACTACAGAAATACTATTCACCCCTGTATGGGAAAAATTCATGCAACCACTGCTCAACTGGATGTGAAGCTGGTTAATACTGTGTTGGATAACAAAGACAAAAAAAAAAAAGGCCTAATTACTTTGACAGCAAAAGGACAACTCAAGAAAACATAGGTCTGTTACTTAAAGAAACAGAGACTTGTAATGCCTTCTTCTCCTGTCTTTAATAGCAATAATGGGCTGAAAGACCACAGCTGCAGGATGGTTAAGCTGGCACTGAACTCGTACAGGATTTTCTGCTGCACAAAAGTCTACGGGGCCTGATGAGATTCATCCTAGGGTACTGAATTGACCATCAGTACCATGAGCCTTCTCTCAGTTGTTTGTCATTAGCACAGATGTTCAACCTTGAAAAGCATTAAAAAAAAAAGAATAACCACAACCATAAAACTAGTAGGAAATCTGACCTTGTTTCTGAAAAAACTAATGCCACAGTCTGGTTCGACGGCAGTGGCTGCAATTCTTAGTGAGCTCTCAAGGTGCTCATCAGAGATTTCTCATGAAATTTTATTTTTCCCGTGCTTCACCCTTGAGAACAGTTGTTCACAGATGTACATCCTGCCAAGAAGGGATGACATGGGGCCAGGCCAGGCTGCCGGATGGGGCAGAGGCACAGCCATCACGAGCCAGGGCGGCTGTGGGACGGGCTGTGCTGGGCTGAATACAGCTTGCACGTTGGGCACGGCTGGTCAACAGTCTGCAAAACTGCAGAGGCTCCAGTCAGCTGGAAGCTGCCAAATGCTATTCCAATTTTCAAGAAAGGCAGAAAAGACGACTGGTAATTATAGGTCTGTCGGGTTCGCTTCAGCATCTGGTAAAATTATGGAGTTATTCAAAGGCACTTGAAAGACAATGCAGTCATCAGACAAAACTAACATGGGTTCATGAAGGCAAAATCACGCCTTACTAACTTAATATCCTTCTGTGACAAATACACCCGCCTGGGGGATGTGGGGTTTGTGGCTTTCAGAAGAGCTTGTAAAGCCATCTCTCACACTATCCTCCTGGACAGAGCGCCCAGCAGACAGCTGGACACACACAGTACGATGACAGGGCTGACAGGTCAGGCTCAAAGTTGGAGTAAATGGGGTTACACCAGGCTGCTGGCCCAACAACAGCAGCGTTCCCCAGAGCTCAATTTTAGGGACAGCTCTCTTCAGTGTTTTCAATGACCCAGACAATGGAGTTAAATGCACACTAAGTAAGTTTGCACACACATTAGATCAGCAGGAGCTGTTGATTCTCTTGAGGCCCTGCAGAGATGCACAGTGTGTCAGTGCATCCCCAAAGAGTTGCCTGCATGATGCAGGTTTGAAACCTCGTGATTCCATGCAGAAGTCTGAGAAAACTGTCAGAAAAAAAGTCAGTATTTGGAATGAACCGTAGTTTTTTCAGATGGCAAAGAGCAAGTTACATATGCTGCTTTATTTCCTAGGTGCTCCTCAGCTGGAGGAGTGGAGCTGTCCAGATAGCAGCTCCCACTCACAGCTCATCTCCGATTTAGGGCCTCCAAAATCATCATCATCACACCACATAAGGTTTTGCACTTGGGCCGGAGGAATCCCAGGCATTTATACAGACTGGAAGGAGCAATCCTGGAGAGTAGCCCTGCAGAGAAGGATCTGAGGGTCCTGGTGGATGAAAAACATAACATGAGCCAGCAGTGAGCTCTTGCAGCTCAGAAAGCAAATGGTATCCTGGGCTCCATCAGAAGAGGGGTGGCCAGCAGGGACAGGGAGGTGATTGTCCCTCTCTACTCTGCCCTCGTGAGGCCCCACCTGGAGTACTGTGTGTCTGGAGCCCCCAGTACAAGAAAGACAGGGAGCTGCTGGAGAGGGTCCAGAGGAGGGCCACAAAGATGATCAGAGGACTGGAGCACCTCCCCTACGAAGACAGGCTGAGGGAGCTGGGCTTATTCAGCCTGGAGAAAAGGCTGCGGGTTGACCTCATTGCAGCCTTTCAGTACCTAAAGGGAGCCTATAAACAGGAGGGGAGTCAACTCTTTACAAGGGTAGATAACAGCAGGACAAGGGGAAATGGTTTTAAGTTGAGGGACGGAAGATTTAGGTTGGATGTCAGGGGGAAGTTCTTTACTATGAGAGTGGTGAGGTGCTGGAACAGGCTGCCCAGAGAGGTTGTGGATGTCCCATCCTTGGAGGTGTTCAAGGCCAGGCTGGATGGGGCCCTGGGCAGCCTGGCCTAGTATTAAATGTGGAGGTTGGTAGCCTTGCTGTGGCAGGGGGGTTGGAGATTCACGATTCTTGAGGTCCCTTCCAACCTGGGCCATTCTATGATTCTGTGATAAGAGATCTGCACTTCCATCGCTGAGAGTGGAGCATATTTGTTCCACATCTGTGCATCTTATTTTTCTTTTTTTTTTTTTAATAGCCTTAAATGGAACAAGATTTCATGTTTATCAGTCATGTAGGACAGAAGAGAATGCAAACAGACTGAGTAAAGCTAATTTATCTATCCTGATTATCTTTCAAATCTGTAAGGTATTTGGAACGCTTAGTGAGCCACTCATCTCAAGACATCATCATTATCATGTCATGCAATCCATCACACCCTCCCTCTAATAGATGGAAAATGCTGTTAGGGCAGTGAGAGCTGACAGGCACGGTAAGAATTTGCTTTGCAGTAACAGACTAGAAAGCTCCAGATGCCCTACAACCATTCCCCATTTGGGTTTTTCTGTCTTTCCATCATACAGCAATCAGTCACAGAATCTTATGTGAAGTACACAGTAACTCAAATGAAAACGGGCAGTCTGAACAATGAGGGAGATCTCAGCCACCTCAAAATTCGTTATGATAAGTTTTACAGAAAAACAGAGAGTCGGGCACTCCCATACGTATGATCCCACAAAAGTTTCCTAATACATCAGACTGCCATTCCGATCCACCCAGAGCAAACGTGCCTATCGCTTTTTTATCGGGGGGGGGGGCACGGACCAGGTTAGAGAAGTGCATGTATCAAAATACAGTTGCCATCATCAAGATCTGCAGTGGCTCTTAGTACCTTCTAAAGAACTAGTAATTACCTGTTCTAGCAAGTGAAACATACCTTAGATGCTTCCTTGAAAAGCCACATGATACTCGAGTCCTTTGCTGCTGGACTGCCCTGCTGCTGAGTGACTCTCCAAACCACAAGCGGTCTGAAGACGCAGGAGTCAAGAGTCTGCTCTCAAACCAGACCATTCATTTCAGGATGACTGCATGAGAATAGGTTTGCACTGTGACAATCTGCTGCTTCCTGTACACCAACATGTTATTCTCCAGCAGCACACTGACCCTCCTGTATTGCGACAGGATTTCCCCTCTCCCTTCCCATTAGTGTTGCTTACATATCTCAATTCACTTCTGCCTTTGCAGAGTGCCAACACTTTCCCTCCTATTAAGAGCACGTTCCCATAGACAATATTCTTACCCCATCCCTGTACCAAGGGGAGGCTTTTACTTATTTCCTAAAGAGATGTCAGCAGCATGGTCCCTGGAGCAGATCCACAGCTGCCTGAAGGAGCTGCGGGAAGCTGGTTAGGAACCTGTGAACAACTCATTTCTTCCCCCTTTGAAGCTGAATTTTGCTGTGATACCCTCCCTCAACCACTGGCGCACTTATTCCTTTACATGCCAAAAGAAAACTATATTTCAATAGCTTTTTGGATCCTTCTCCAATTCTCCTTTTGCCCTCTCCCAACTGAGAAGCTGTACCATTACTTTCACTCCTCCCTCGCTGTTTAAGCAGGAACAATGGTTAGCACGCAGCCACAGTATCAGACCATTGCAACTAGACTGAGCAGAAACATTATGTCTAATTCATCTGCTCTCATCACTTCCTTATCATTATGCTTTAGGAAATGCAAGCCCTGAAGGAATACGCCAGCCATGTATTCACTTGGAATACCTGACAAAGAAGCTCCCTATAGACTCAGGTCCCTCACAGTTATTTGCTGCGCATGCATCCAGCCCCTACAATTCATGAAGCAGCTGCATTCCATGCATGCTTTCTGCTGCCCCCTTTCCAGGGAAATCAGCCCCCTCCCCACAATCTATTTCAGAAGGACAAGTCTGCCTTAGGCTATCAAGTTCAATCACAACAGGCACTGAATACCTTCTGCACAGCTAGGCCATGTATTATGTTTGAGCGGCAGAGAGATAATACCACTATCTGACCTGTGCTCTTCTCTCTTCTCACGTATCTGGCAATCAGCAAAGATAATTTTTAAGAAACAGATTCAGTCCTAAGTTGATAGCTGCCTTCAGCACCCGCACCAATACTGTATATGCTTTTCTTACTGAATTCCATTAATACAAGTCTTTGAGTACGTGCCAATGCCATTAAGTAATATCTACATTCTTCACATTTAACAGTTTAATACTGAAGGATGAACACGAACCAGGTCAGCTCCAAAGACTACCTACTTCGGGGTTTTGGGTGGCTGGAGACAATGAGGCTCGTGGGACCCTTCCAACTCCGGCAGTTCTATGATTAGAAGTAGCTCAAGGTCTATTTTTCCAAGCAAGCTAAAGTTATCGCATTCTTCCAGAAGGTCTCAATGCTGCAAACTGAACTCCTAACTTGAAATATTTACATCACTCATTTGTCAACACTTGGGACAGGTTAAGGTCGTGCAGCACCAAGTTATTTAATGTTATGCCACTAAAAGCCTCATCTGCATTGGGTTTTGTATTTGTCACCAACTTCATTTGGTACTACATTACTTACACTCCACCAGGGAATAGGGTCCATAGGGTCAGGTCCATAGGGTCAGTTGATATCAAGATGAAGCAGCATAAGCATCACAAGCAGCACCGTTCTCCAGAAGCCTGCTTCCAGGAACACCAACTGCATGGGCTGTGCCTGATCTTTCGGAAGAAACGTGCTGATGTTCAAAATCCTGGCAGAGGTTTGTGAATAAAGTTCTGACACAGTTTGATTTTTCAAGTCAGACCACTTCAGCAACGCTCTCGTTCCTAAGGCCTTGGCATCTTACTTCAAGTGATTTAAAACAGCTCATTCCACTGCCATCTCTATCTTTTGGGCAAATAATTTTGTTATTCTTTAGAAGCAACCATAATAGCTTGTGGGGAAGCAGTGTGGATTTGCAGGCTTCAGTGACTGAAGATAAAATCTCACGCTGGGCTTTCACTAGCATGACCAAAAAAAAGTATCTGCAGAAAGGAAATTTCACGAGGATTTCTCCCCCATAGAAAAAGCAGCAAATCGGTGTCTATGCGCAGAGCATTAAAAACAACGTATCCTCCCAGTGCCCAGACAGAAGTTCAGTGACATGAAATAAAAAGAGATCAGCTCCTCAAACTTCAGCTTCTCAAGTGCTCTGCTGTTCAAACGCTCCTTAGCCCTGCCAGAGGAGGTGCTCCTCACTAGTTATTTCTCATTTAGAGACCAGGCTCAGTACATTCATTCTTCCCAGGCATTCCTCCTCAGCTGACACAATGTTCTACGTTCTCCATTTTTATTTAAAAGACCTTGAAGTTAACCACCAGAACGCACTATACAGGTGAGAACAAGTAACTAATTGCTAAGTGCTGTACTTGCCTGCAACAGCACACACTCACTGGCCAAACCCCACCAAGGCAAACAGCCACATGTAAGCGAAGGAACTGTTTCAAAGTAGATCTGTTTTTGAGGCAAGGTACCTTAGAAACAAACACACACACACACACACACACACACACACGCTCAGAGTGCATGTCAGAACTCTTTTCCAGTAAGTTAACCCATTGCTCCAAACAGAGACTCAAGGTCACACTCAGCCTCATCTGCAAGACAAGCAGCTTAAATCCAACAGACGTGCCATGCAAAGCGTGCAACCCTTCCTAAATTCAGCCAGGCCTACAACATACAAAATACTGGAGAGTAAGGAATTTTTCCAGCTACTTCTGGAAGTCCACCATGCTCCCATATGAGAAAAGTCACCTATAAGTAGATCCGGGGAACCGGTTTCCACCAATCACAATAAGAAAAAGAAAGCTGAGGAGTTGGTGGTACAGGTCAGACCAACATATCCCTTTAAGACAATTATCAGCTGCACGTTTAAACAGTCTCAACATTACACGTTCCAAACCACCCGACAGCACAGACAAGTGGTGCATGCTCAGACCTTTCAGTCAGGCTCGTACTCACATACAAACCTGCTCGAACCATCCAGCACACGGGGTAAGAGCCCCTGACTATTTCAAGTCTCCCTCAGTCATTCCAAAGTCCACAGTATGACTCAGTGCAACCTAGGTGTGTTTTAACATTCAGCAGTTGTTTTCTTGACAGGAAAGGGAGAGTCCCTGCTGCAGCACTAAAGATCACTTTACTTTCAAAACTAATTCAGCAGGAAGCAAGCGCTCCATCCTCTGGATTCAAGCTCTCAGCATCATCTCCTTTGGGGAGAGCATTAAAAAGTTCTCATGCAGACCTCCTAAGACATTCGTATTACAGTGTATATATTGAAGGCATGTGCCTTTCCAATCATGGCATGACCTTGCAAGATGACCTGACAAAGCACCGCAGAAAACAGAGGCAAACACCGGGCACAGAAGCAGAGAGGGTGACCTAATTCATCTTTTCCACTCCGTGCTGAGCAGCTGTCTACATAGTTTTAAGAACTGGCAGTGTGTATTTAGGACTGGCCCCGAACGATCTGGAATCCCACTTAGCAGATGCATTGGGAACTTCAGCTGCAGCACATCTGCCCACACCATTCCCACCTGGGGCAGAGATCAATTTCATCCAGCATTAGCATTCCATGCTTACATTGCCCCTAAAGCAAGAAGTTCAGTTCTGTGGTCCCCAAAGAACTACGTAAGCCAGGAACTCTAAGCGTGGAAATGCAAGTTCTCCTTTCTATAGATTTGCATCAGACAAAACCAACAATCCAGCAAAAGCCAAAGGATTACTCAAGTTCTCATGAAAAGAGGCCTGAAGTCTGACAGTTTTTCTCCTGCCAAACACAGAAATGAGTCTTCAAAAAATGTTATTTTTTCAATAATTGCAGTTTCTCATTAAATAACAGCTATGCAGCACAGCCACAGCTCTCAGGAAGGGGATCCTTTTTGCATGGACAGCTTATCTCCAACTGACCGGTAGCTTTCTTCCTTAACTCCATTTCCAGATTTCCCCTGATCCACTTCCAGTGTTATCTTCCCCTCAGTAAACATACATTGCTGACAATAAATTCTTCCCTTCAAGACCTTGACTACCTAGAAGTCTCCTCCCGTGTGCCCCATTTGCAGTCTTCCATAATGACAGAATAGCAGTCCAAGCCTAAATCTGCATTTAAAAATTACTTACGTGCTCTGCAGCTATGAAGCGCTGAAGGCCCTGAGATACAAGACCAGCAACACTCAAAGTGAACCACAGCACAAGGAGCTACACAGGGTTCGCTGGCAGCTGCTCCTTGCAGCCAGCTTCTTTTTAAAGCCAACCTTTCATGCTTTCAGATGAACTCCGTGCAACAGCTCTGTTTTACTCAGTTCACTTCTGCTCTCTGTTTGGGAGCCCCAGATCAGAGGCTTGTTATCACTGACAGCCAGAAAGGTAATAGAATTTCATGTGCTTCCCTCTCTCTCACTCAGAGCTGCTGGAAGAGCCTTTTATACTGCTCTACTCCATGGCAACTTCAAGGAGAAACAGCTATATGGTTTTGTATTTAGCCCATTAAGAGTATGCCAGTAATTTGTTATCCTCCACCCAGACAACCTTAAGCTATTGAAGACTAACCTCTAAGTTGTGAGAGCTAAATGCCAACATTCCAGACAACCTCTCTGTAACAAGTTCTCCTAGAAAGCCAGCCCTGACTTTGGCGCTAAGTCCCTGCCTGCCTACTAGCACTTACAACAATCTCTGCTTACAAGAGTTTTGCAACGTTCATCCGTTCGACATCAAAACTTCCTGAAGAAGTTTCATCCAGAAAATGAGATGGTGCCAGCCTGGTATGGCTGTACGTAGTACATTTAGGACATCTAGCATCAGAGCAAATAGCTTCCTGCTTTCAGAGCGTAATGCGGCTCCTATATCTACAGGAATTAAAGGCTAGAATAAAGACTTCCATCAATGTTAGGAATTGGTACAACGCTCCTTACTTCATTCCTTTTACAAACTAATAAGAAAGCACAAACAAGACCAGGGGTAATTCAGGACTTCTTGGTTTACAGGCCTTCCCTTTTCTGGTGGGTGCACAGAGCCCCTGGACATGGAATTACTTCCAGTGCCTGGTACGGCTGCAGAGCCCAGTTCACATGAAAGCCATTCCAACGCACGGAGTGAATGAACAAGACTGAAAAGGCAGCTGTATGCTCAGCTGCAGCCTCCCGGGAACAAATGATGAGGAGGAACCTGGAAGCATCGCGCCACTGACCAACGTGGAGCTGTATGAAACCAAGCACTGCAAGTGATCAAGAAGTCTTATTCACGTTAGCTAGTCCGCCCCTGACTGAATTAGACTCACATTTACTGCTAAGTACAAAAGCATTTAAACAGTAGAGGAACACCTAGGGTCAGCAAGCCCATAGTTCTCAAAGACCAAAAGCGTAACACAAAAGCAGCAGCGAGATTTGCAGAACTAAGAGAACACAGATCATTAACAAACACCTCCACCCCACAAACTAAAGAGAAGAAGCAAATATCTCCATCACTGCTTTAACATCCTCCCCCGCCACCTCCAGTTTTCCTCAATGCCCTCCTCTGAAAATCTAGTACTCCCCATTACTGAGAACAGAGTACCAGGCCTCTGCTCCCACAGAGAAACCACTATAGATCTATGGCTTGCACCATGTGCCAGCCAACCCCAAGTTGTATTTATGCCTTCACAAAGATATAAACCACTCAGAGCCTTCAAGCTCTACGACGTCCCTTCTACTTCGAGTTCTATTTCTTCAATATAGAGACTTCTACTCTTTATTTTAAAAAGGCATCTATTGTCCAACTGCCATTGCTCCCTGCTCACCTGCTGATAGGAAAAATGCCCGCACGAGTGATTTAGAAGTAGCTGTTGTGTGTCACTTCCTCAGCAGGGTAAGAAAAACTACAGCACTGGTGCCTTTATTAACTTGCAAGTACGTCCCATTTCCTCAGGGCCAACACACCAATAAAAGACCTCCCTTAAATCTAATAATTCTTGATGTACAAGTACACTCGGGTGCTTTAATAGGCTTGACTACAACCACGCTAGTTAATCTATAGCTTAACCTAATTAAAATATGGATATGACTCTGGAGATGGATGAAGCTTTGGCTGCCCTACTCTCAACAGCTGGGTCACCTGCATTAGTGTTATGGCTTCCTATTCCCAGTTACTCTACACCCTGCTTCTCATAGGACAACACTTGAGCCACCAGTAGCCATGACTTTGCAGAAGTGCTAATGATCACTTCCTGAACTCTTCAGAACAGACAAGCCTCAAGCCAGTGCTTTTCTACCTTCCACAGACATTAACCAACCCCATCCTCAGCTTCACCTCAAGATTTAGATATCTGCGTATATCAAATCAGCGATCTAAACTCACCCCAGCAGCTTCTAAAAAAGGAAATAAGGCTGCATGCACAAATATAGAGGCACAAACTTCCAGGACCTCAGACAGAATGCTGTGCTGCCATTTATCTTGTATCCTTCACCACTCTGCATACATCTCAGAAGTTCAGCATCCAGTTGGGTGGGTGGTATGCTGCAAGTGATGACTGCACGGCAGGGAGGCCTCAGCTACCATCAGAATCCCCTGTGCTATTTTTGTTGTGCAGATCTCAGTCACTCCAAGAACTTCTGTGCGTTCTAGGATTGTTCCTACAACTCTCAGTCCCTTCTCAGAAACAGATTCAGTTTTCCTTGTAGGAAAATGTGTAGTGCTCCAGCAGCAGATTCTAGTGAAGGGCAAAAAAAAAAAAAAAAAAGGACATAAGATACAGCTATGAGTAAGTTAAATATAGAACTCATGATCTGAACTTAAATTTAAAACAGCCTTTAACGGTAACTCCACAAGTGGGGATTTGCCAAAAAGCACTGTTCCCAATCTAAGGCCTGGCTCCGTGCCATGAAGTAGCTGCTGTTTAGCCAGTTACTCACGAGGGTGAGTCAACAGCATTTGCTTCAGTGTAAAGATAGCAAAAAAATGACTTGAGGCACTGCCCCAACTATTGTCAGGAGAACTACCACAGGTCCCAAAGCATTGTTAACTTCAGTGCTTAGTGGATCTGATCTTAGCATTAAAGCTGCATCCCAGTGGCAGAAGACTGTAACATCCCTTTACCCAGCTGCCAGTTTCACCTCTACAACGCTACTTCTGCATGAACTTCGGCAGTTCATTTAGAATAGGAAAGCAGAAAGAAAGGAACCCATTTTGTTCATATAGCAGCACCAAGCTGCTACTTACTGAACTTACCAGATGCTTTGAGCACCCTGGTCTAGGGGGAGATGTCCCTGCCTACAGCAGGGCATTGGAACGAGGTGATCTTTAAGGTCCCTTCCAAGCCAAACCATTCTACGATGCCCACATGTGCAATTAAAAAATTAAACAATAAATCAGGATTTCACTTTTTTCTGTAGGCCAAAGATAACAGCAGTGAAAAACAGGGTTATATTCAAAGTTTATTCATCACTTGACAGCAGGTATTTTAGTTGAAAACAGGAATCTATTTGCTTTTGCATTAATCCACCAACCTCATTTTCAATGAAATGACCAATCTGTGCTGCTGGAGAAGCAGTGTCTGCTTACACATGGTTTTCAATGGGTGGCTGCTTGGGTTTGCTTTTTTTTTTTTTCCAGTTAAATAAATTAGCTCTAGAACGAGATCCACAGAAGATGTAAAACCAGAAGGACAGATTTTACCCTTAGTATTCATTGTTTCTTAATTACACCAAGCAGAAGTATGAACACTGTTGCAGTCTGAAGGGGGAGGGCGAGGAGGAAGGAAGGAGAGGGGAGCTGGCAAAAGCAACGTGCTAAGCCACACTTTCAGAAGTGAACGCTGCAATCTCACAGCAGATCAAACATCTACAAGCATCCTCTCAACCTGAAGGCACTAATCACTGAGGTAATGTACACCCTCCTGTTCAAGACTAGTTCATTGCAGGTACTGCCACAGGGTATAGAAAAGAACCATGAGCACAAGCAACATTACCTTCAGTCCGTTCTTCAAATCCCAAGATGCACTCTCTCATTCCTAGAAACACCCGACAGGTGCAGTGGAAAACCGTTTGTGGAAGACATCCTAAAGAGGCATTTGGAAACAAGCGAGAAGCCTTGCATCTCTAAGTCTTCTGCAGTAACTTAAGAACCAGATTAGAACAATGGTTTGGTTTCAGCTAGAGCCATGAGGAGGATGTAACCACCACCATACCGCTGTATCGAGGCCTTTACAGCTTTAGCCACTACCTCTCCAACAAGTTTTAAGCCATAAGCAAGCAGTCATCAAAACTCAATCTCATTGCTCCATGAAGGACACAAACCACACTGGGACCCAGACACAGCCCATATGCTGGGCTACCAAGTACACGTGGGGAAAAATGCTCCAGACGCAGGTGAAAAGCGAAGTGCTTCCAGTCAAGGGTTGGTGTCCTGCTTCCCATCACACTAGTACCCCCGCAGGGAGCATAATGCAAGTCACTGGTGCAAGGGGACCGAGTTCATCAAACCCAGCAGTCTGATCAGCACACTCAGGTTTCATTCAAGTTACCCTCCTGGAAAACCTGAGGAACCTACGGTCACAGCCTGGTATCACACATCCCATGGTCAAAGCTTCTTACATTATTTCATTGATCACACAAAAATCATTACTGCTTCCATCCCTTCTACATCATCCAGCATCCCTGCCTTGAAATCACCCTCTGAACGTGAAAGGAACATGAACTTCACTCTCATGGTGTACAGGGGGGTGGAGGGGAAATAAAGTTGCCAACCTATTTCTTTATTCATAAAGAAAAGGATTTCCAGAACCATTTGGACTATGATTCCTAAGGAGCAATTCAACACCAATTATCTCAGTTACCACAGAATTCAGCTATCGATGCAAGAATAAAACTTGTTGGTGTACCTTTCAAATAAAGCATTTCATGCACACTGCTTGACAAATCAAACCATTTCTTCACTGAAGAGTCACCTTCATTTGAAAGACCAGTCACCAACTCAAGAGTTGAGAAGAGCTCAGAGCACATCTGCTCCTACTTGGATGGCACACCAATTCAACATTCACTGCTTGGCACGAGATGCAATCTCTCATGCCTTACCACAGCTACTGACAGGGTATACTGATAAGTAATTAGTAATATAGATGTACATATTCATACATTTTTATGTATACAGAAGTGCACAAGAATATACACATTTGATATATATATCAACATGATTTTGGATGTTCCTGCTCTCATGATGTTTAAGTCCTTACCAAACCACAGCCTAAAACAGTGCTTTATCTAATTGTTTTGAGGCATTCTTTATAGGAAAGAAGTAAGTGTGGATTCAGCGTTGGCGATTTCATCAGCAATCAGCAGTATTTTGTAATTCTAGCACAGGTATTTCTACAAGAGCAAATCCATTTCGCTCTGAAAAGCTGTGCCATGCCAGTAATCAAAAAAACTTCTGAAAAAACCTGTTGGTGGTATGACTAACAGCAGCCACTCCACCCAGCGCATCCACCCTTGCTAAATCCAAATGCTCCAGATGACAAGCAACCTTTCCATACTACTTGCCAGCAGTTGTTTCAGTTTAGCTGCCTTCCCAGAACTGAAAAAGCATCACCGAAGTTCAAATTCAAGGATCAAAGATGTGCAAGCAGACACCACAGTATTAGTACCTAAGAAATTACCATTCAAAGATGAAGGAATCAAAAGCTCTTTGTGGCTTAGCTTTAGGAAACCCATCCTTTGTAGTGCCTGCACATTGTAAGTTTCAACCTCTGCTGCTGACTCACGGGGCAGAGCAGCAGTAGGTAGATGGAGGAGGCAAGAAGCAGAGCAGAACAGAACTGTGCATGGCACTCAACAGGGAGTAGCAGCACAAAGGCTTGCAGTAGGTAACTGTCATCTCCTAGCAAGAGACACACCTTAGCCAGCAGGGTGGAACTGGGCAGGCATGCTCACCTGGAGGTTTCTGTCTTCACTTCCTGCAGCCTTCCAGGCAAGAAGGATGAAGCTGCCAACTAGGTTGTGGCTGTTAATAGAGCAAATGGACTAGAATGTGGGGAAGACAACAGCTATAGGGCAGAAGCTCGCTCTCCCTACTTTAGAGGTTTGCACTTGCACTGCTGCACACCATCAGACACAACTAGAATAACTTCAGCATAACCACTGCTTAATATGGCCTGCCAATTTACCATGCAGAGGCGTTCAACCTCCCCAGAGAAACACAAGCTCCTTGTTAGGATGGCACAGCATGGGATTTTACTCATAACCTCCCCTTAGAATCCATATCTGGGAGAAGGACAGAGGCAGATTAAGAAGTCTGAAGAATAAGCCTTATGCTCAGGTCTCAGGAAGCTAGCTCCAAAGAGAATCCAGAGGAGATTGAGCAGAATCACAATAGGATTAGTATCAACACCCGAATTTCAGTGACAGTCTTTTCACAGGAAACAAGAATCAGTGCCCTACACGAGTTGCACCACTTTCACAAAGGTGAAGCTTTTGCAACTTAACTACAGGCGTAACTGTAGAAACAGTTTCTTTGGAAGATGGGGATTCTTAAACACACTAAGAAATTGACTCAATCCATTAAACTAATGCATTTCCAAGTTATTTTCAAGCAAAGGTAACTCATTTTAGAGAAGGCCTCTAACTCGTAGTTAGAAACGAATCTAGGTGGCAGCATGCAAGGAAGCACATATGCATTTTCAACCCAATCCAAAGAAGCACCCTTGTACATGAGCCAGAACACTTACCAAGATGCAAACTGTCACTTCCAAACCAGTCATCTTTAAACTCAGGTCTCCTAACCCAATTCAGCGTTAAATCAAAAACTGTTTATTTCCTTACTCGCTTCCTTTCTCATGCTTGCAATACTACACATCAAAAATACACAGCTTAACCACTGAAGATTACGTGCCACACGATTACCACTGCACTACACACACACAGCTTCCTGCAGCCAGAACACCCTGACCACACAGAATAGGGTCACACACTTTCCATGATGCTGACACAGGTCTGTGGAGCTCCTGCTGCACTGCAATGCTGCTTCACTATCATGAGCATCTGGAATTCTGCTCCTGGCACGGAGATATATTCCTGGGCTTTGAAACACACTCAGGTGCACTATACCTGTCATAGAATATTCTGTTTCCAAACCTCAGTTGTGCACTGGTCCAAAATTACTGTAAATTCGCTTTAAACAGCCCCCAGTAAGTCAACTTGAGTCTGACAAAGCCAATTTCTACCTCTTTCTTTCCTACTTTCAAGGAAGATGTCTTACTTTATAAAATCATACCTTATTATCTAAGAAAGAAAATCTAAAAATGACTCTTAAAGGCCTCTAAAGAGTGTTTTGTCCTCGCATGAAGTAGTACATTAAACAAACACCATTAATTTAAATGCATTTAACAGGTTCCTAGCTCCAACCTTAAGAAATAAAAGGCTTCCATTTTCTTTTCAGCTTACCTTATGAAGATGAGCCTACTAACCACAGCACCAACAGGCATGAGCCTGAATTCTCTGCATCTTTGTGCTCAGCTAGCATAGCACTGCACACAAGTCACTCCATCAAACACACATCTCAAATACGCTCAAATACAGCTGAGCATATCTCAATTACCTCTGCACATACAGCACCCACAGCAAAGTGCAGATGATTTTCTGCCTCACAGTAACCAACACAGCAGCTGCAAAAGTTACTGCACTGACTTCCCCCACCCCAGCGTAACACCTCACATATTCCCCAGCCAAATTCCCACCCTTACTCCTCAAAACAGCAGCATACTGCCTCTCTCTCTCAGTAAAACAGAGAGAAAAGAAAGCTCCCACTCACCAGCACAGTGGTGCAGATGGACCTGAGCTCAGACTCCACCTTCTCCCTATAGTCCTTGATAAGCTGCATCTTCTTGTCGCTGGTGTCTGTCTTTTGCTCGATGCTGGAGATAACCCTCCAGGCGGAGCGTCGCCCCCCCACCACATTCTTGTAGGCCACTGAGAGCAGGTTGCGCTCCTCGTTGGACAGCTCGGCCCCCTGCTCCGTCACCGCCTTCATGCAGGTGGCCATGTCGTCGTAGCGCTCAGCCTGCTCCGCCAGCTTGGCTTTCTGGATCAACTCGGTCTTATCCATGGTGGCCGGCGGCAGGGCAAGGGCAGTGTCGTAGCAAAGGCAGGAGAAGCTGGGGACGTCACGCTGCCACCAAGAGAACGCGCCTCAGAGCCTGCCAGAAGAAGGACAGCAACCATGACTCCAGGAGCCAACGCTTAAGACCGTGTCCTTGCAGCCCCGTTACTGGGACTGTAGGGAGCTCCCCATCCCCAGGTGCGTCCCATGGCGCAGCATCGACACCCTCCCACCCTTCGGCAGGGACAGGCGCTGGTCCCGGGGCCCACCCTGGGGAAGCGACAGCCCAGAAACCCAGCCGGGATGGGACCACAGCTCCAGCCGAGGGTCAGAGGCCTGAGGACTGAGCGCCGGGAAGATGTACCAGCGTACCAGAGCGGCTTTTTGTCCTCACCCTGCACGCCCCGTGCAAACACACCTAAGTGCTGCTTAACGGGGACGCGCAGGAGGATACCCAGCTCCAAGAGAGCCCGGGGGCCTTCCTCACGTGCCTTCACCCCGCAGGGGAGGGCCGAAGAAAGGCGGGATACGGAAAAAGATATTTAAAAAGAAAGAAAGGAGGGCGGTATACTCGGCCCTAAGGCCGCGAGGCTGCAGCCCAGCGGGGCGGGAGACGATGCCGGGGCCGGGCGGGGCCCCGCGGGCAGCACGGGCCGCTTCGCCTCCTGGCGGCGGGGCGCGGTGGGACCCTCCCCCCGGCGGGAGTGGCCCCGGCCCCGGGACAGAGGCCGCGGGATAGAGGGCCTCCATTCTCGGCTGGGAGCGCCGCGGCCGTCGCTGGGTGGGGTCGGGGCCGCGGCAAGGGCGGGGGCCTGGCGGCTCCGCGGCGGCGGCGTCCCCGAGGACGGCGGGTGCCGAGGAGGGAGGCGGCGGAGCGGGGCGGCCGGGGCCGGGCGCGGGGGGGGAAGCCCCGACGGGTACGAAATGGCGGCGCCGCCCGGCGGCGCCTTCCGCCGCCCGCGGTCGCCGAACGCTCCACGCCGCGCTCACAAAATGGAGGACGCGGCAGTGAGGCGAGGCGGGGCCCGGCGGCCGCTAGCAGGACGCGGCGCCGCGCTCACCTGAGTCCGCTGCGCTAGGCCGGGCCGCGGGCAGCACCCGATCGGCTGCGCCTCGCTCGGGGCTGTGGCGGAGAGAAAGAGCCGCTCCCGTCGCGGGCGAGAGCCAGCGCTAAAGGGCGTTGGCACAGGCAAGCCTACCCGCTGCTCAGCCCGCGCCCACGCGGCCAATCACAGCCTCTCCTGCGAGCCCGACCCCGCCCCTCCGCGCCCCAACAGCCAATCCGAGGGCAGCGCGCCGCCGCGGGGGCGAGCGCAGGCAGGGCACAAGCTCGGTTGGCCCGTGGGCTGCGGCTGGGGCCACGGGGTTTCCTCCAATTAGATCCAGGGTGAGATGACGTCACTGTCGCCATGGCGATACTGCTACAACCCCTCCCTCCCCCCCTTTCTACTCCNTCCTTGTTTCTATTTAATGTTGCTTTTAATGCTTATTCCATGTATAATTTAATGCACGGTTTATTGCACAGCACTATCATCCATTAAATAAAAATATTAATTTCCTTTAGAGCATTTTAGAAATGCTGTCATCCTGCTAAACATTAACGATGTTATCTGGGGGGGCCGGGTCCCGCTGAGCCTTCTGCGCTGTGGCGCCGGAGGGCTGTGCAGGGCGGGCTCGGTGCGAGAGGCCGGGGGCTGAGGGGCCGGGGGCGGGTGCTGTGCCGGAGGTGCCTCCAACAAAGGGCGGCTGTGGGAGGACAAAGTGCGTGGTCCCGAGACCGGGCTCGAGGCGGGCTGCCCGGCGCCCTCCCGGCGCGTTCGCTCCGCGCAGGAATGCCGCCTTTGTGTCGGCGGCCGCCGTTCGGCCGTGCGTTTCACAGCGAGAGATTTCCAAGAGCCGCTGGCAGATGCCCGCGGCCGAGTTGTGCCCCAGGAGCCCGGTGACAGGAAATTGCTCGTGAAGAGTTAATGGCGCTGTGCCGTGGGGCCCTGGGCAGGGAGAGACCGGCGCTGACATCAGCAACGATCGATATATTTACTTTTTTTCTCCCCCATCCCGATTTCACCTGGAGTTAATTTGCAGGAGGTCGTAGATGCGGTGCACTGAGGCAGGAATTTTAGGCTCGTGCTGCTAGTACACACAAATAATAAAATAATGTTCATCCATCGTGAGCCAGCTGTTGTGTGCGCCTCCAAAAGCTGCCTGGATCCCAGAGGGAATGGTAACGGGAGAGCAGCCTTGTGCCTGTGTCACTGCTCTCAGGGGCGCACCAAAGGCCTTTGGTCCGTCAGGCCTCAGGCTCATACATCCCTTCAAACAGCACGCTGTGTCTACATGAAGCAGTGAAATCCCTCACCTTTGTTTTCAGCATCACCAAATTTAGTCATGTCCAGCATCCTGACGGGATGATGAATGCTCTGAATCACCTCAGGATGTTGTCCCCTCAGCTCAGAGTGCTCCTGTCTGTGTTTGGATAGGGCTGCAACAATGCACTTGGGCATTAGGTCTGTGCTGTTAACCAATGCTGTTGGTCATTTGAGTGGGGGATGCATTTATTCTGTTATAAAAAAGAGCCTATTGATAATACTCCTTTTGAAGTTAATGCAACTCTTTCAGAAAGAATTATGGGAATGTATTACTCTCTCTCAGAAATAACTGTCCTGGCAATTTCCTACAGTTTTAGTTTGCCTTTTTATTCTTTCTTGACAGTAGGATACTCTCATGTTTTCACCAACTCCCAAGCCATCATCTTAACTTACATGTGAAGGAACAACCAAAATTGACCAATTATGCTACAAAACCTATTATTAATATCTTGTCTCCATCAGAGACAAAACTATTTCACCTGTAAGGCACAGAGCATGGATTTTACTTAAGAAAGGATAGCTGATCAAGGCTACCTCCCTCACTGATTCCCCTCAAAAAATTGGAATGGTGTAACAATTATTCTCTCACACAACATAGCTCGTACCTCCTTCCCACTTACTGAGAACTTGCATGAAGAGGGGAGATTAAGATTGGGAATAAGGAAAAAGGTTTTATATACAGTAAGGGCAGCAAGTCACTGGCACAGGTTGCCCAGAGAGGTGGTGGATGCCCCATCCCTGGAGACACTCAAGATCAGGCTGGTTGCTCTGAGCACCTGATGGAGCTGTGTGTGTCCCTGTTCATTGCAGGGGAGCTGGACCAGATGACCTTTAAGGGTCCCTTCCAACTGAAGTGATTCTATGACTAAGAACTGTAGAATTGTCGTATAATTCTGGAAGTGCTGGTCACAGCAGGGCTGTATGCAGAGAGCTGTGTGATGAGCAAGGATATAACTGCACATTCTGTGCAGTCGCTGTGTGTACAGGTCAGCAGCATGGCTTGCGTAGCCAACTCCAGAGCTGTGCTACAGCTTCTGCCTGGCATCTGTTCTGTGGGCTTTTGAGCACCATATGGTTTTAAAAATCATAGCCATAATCTTGTTTCCCCATTGGAACCCTATCTTGAAGTAGGAATTATGACCTTTAATGAGAGGAGGCTGGAAGAAGTTGTTGTGTTTAGATTAACAAAAGTTATGAGGAGATTTGGCGCCTGAAAGGAGGGTAAGCATTGGTAGATTATTGTATTGGTAGAGCATTGTTATTTAAATGTAAGTCAAATGTGTATAAAATGGGCATTGACGAATTTACACTGTGAATTAGAAGATTTGGTATTTTCAGAGCAATGAGACTGTGGAGCAACTTTCCTGGACTGAGAGCTGCAAGCCCATCTGCTTTGAAATCGAGTCCTGATCAATCTATAAAAGTGCATATGTGATACAGTTGACTGAGATAGCAGGAGACTAAACTCCAGAAGCTTTCCGATTCCTTGTTTCTATTTAATGTTGCTTTTAATGCTTATTCCATGTATAATTTAATGCACGGTTTATTGCACAGCACTATCATCCATTAAATAAAAATATTAATTTCCTTTAGAGCATTTTAGAAATGCTGTCATCCTGCTAAACATTAACGATGTTATCTGTGTAACACCATTATGAAATGGATAGCATTATCTTTTCTTATGCCCAGGAAATGAAAAAAAACACCTCTAGATACCTATGTGGTGAAATATAAGGATTCCTTTTGCAGCGTGTTGGACAATCGAAGACTTACATTTCAACTTTCTAATGCTTACGTGTATTGAAAGTCTACTTCTCACTCACTTCAGATGTGCCTATGGATGTTCAGCATCTCAGCAGCTCACATCACAAATTGCTCAACTGAGGTGGGGTAGAAAAATGAGGAATACACATAATACAAATTCCTTAGCCTGGCATGTGAATTTGAGGATGGAGTTAGAATTCAGCTTTCTAGAGGTTTAATCATTTGCTATAATGTTAAGGCTGCTTTCCCTTTCTGTATCCCACCTTTTGCTCAGCTCTTGCCCATATTCTCCCCAGTCTTGCCCTCCTTTTCCCCGTTCTACTCGCTGCCCTTTTCTTTTTCTCAGCTCCCAAGAAAACTTGTGAGTGGAGGAGAGGGCTTGCTTAGGAGGACTGAACATTTAGTAGTCTTATGTGAGAGCTGGACTATGGAGGCTTGAGAAAATTTACTGGCAAATTTTAAGATGTTTCCTGAGCATACTCAAATTGAGTTTTTATGGTAAGTTTACCACCTTTGGGTAGTTTTCCATGAAACCTGCAAAAGACTTGACCTCAACTGGCCAACTTCTTGGTAAGTTTAGAGGAGCCACACTCTAGTGGTTGTACATGGTTTGGAGACTTGGAACAAAGGAATAAGGTGAAGGTCTTTTGTTAAACTATTGTATTTTGTGTTCACGTTGTAAAGGTGCTGGAGATTGGCAGAAGTGCTCTTCATGTTAAACCTACATTAAAGGTAAAAAGACTCCCATCTAAGAAGTGAAAGCATCACCACTGTCCAGTAAGTAACACGTAAATGTGAGCTTCTGGGACCAAGCTCTTTAGACTTTATTCAACCTGACTCTATATTGTGTCTGCATTATACTGTGAGGAAGGCCACAGGACTTCCTACATTTTGAAAATACTTGCAGGGTTTGTTCATTACTGTGTTAAACAAGTCGCTTCAGGGAGGGCAAGCCTCTAAAGGAAGTTGTTGAGTGTGTAGCTTACAATGGATGCAGTTTTTCTGCAAACCGTGTCCTCATGGGAGAAGAGAAATCACAACATGTCTGGGTTTGGAAGGTGAGTGTCGGTGTGGGGTGGTGGCATTGAATTTCACTTCTGCTGCTGAGCACCATTTGTCTGGTTTAGCTTGCTGCATGATAAGTGTATCTGTGCTGGGAGTCATTTGTCTTTGCTGCTGAAGGATGATGCTGATGGTTATTGATACCTGCTGCTGGGGTAAATGCTGCTGTAGCCTGATAGACTGGAGCAGCTATTGATCACGGTTGGTAGTAAAATCTCAGTATTTGACACTTGCTTTTTCATACCATTGCAGTTGTTAATGTTAAATTCCACTTCTCTCTGGATGTGAAATTACTATCACGTTATTGCATATAACTATGTTTCTCTGCATCTTTTCCTTCTGTGTCATGTGGTACAGAAGAGTGGAAGAAGCTCTGGGGAATGCAGTCAAATCTCTTTTATCCAAGTGAGCTGCCTACCTCTCTGCCACAAGCCTGGGAGGATGCTGGCTGAACACAGAGCAGTTCCTCTCTCCATGCTGTTTGGATAAGAACACAGGTCTGGCAGTGCTGGCCCCAAGCAGGTCCAAGGAACCTCTTGCAAAGTGGCTCTTAAGTCTTAGGGCCAATCCAGGCTGCAGCTGCCAGGAGAGGGCTGTGAAGGAGTCCCAGAGGGGATTCCTCTCCAGAAATGTCTAGCTAGGCCTAGGGACAAAACTTTTGCAGATATCCCTTGGGCCTCTCTTTGTTTTCCCTGTCCCTGTCCCAACAGCTGTGACTTGCAAGGGGGAGGGCAGAGGAGCCAGCTGGGGCTAAATGACGTCAGTGAAAGTTGAGGTGTGTCTTTTTTTTTATGGAAATGAAACAAACAGTCTTGTTTAATGGATTTTGTTCAGTTAAATGCAACTTGCTCTGCCAAAACATAATAAAGGGCCTGCTTTTGCATGAACAAACAGGAGTGGCAGAAGTCACAGAGACTGCCAAGTAAATGTTATCTTCCTGAAGCTTCTCCTATTGGGAGGTAACAATAGGGCCCCTAGAATTAAGATAAATGCAGCTAATTTCCCCTTAATGGTGATTTGATTATTCTTTCTTTACAAGTAACTAGTTCCCTTTTCTAATTATATAGCTTGCTTTTATCCAAGAAAAATTACCCAATTTATGAGAGTGAACCATTAAAGTCACTCATCTGTGAAGAGTTTATTGTAGTGCCAGCTTCAGAAAACATCTATATTGCAAGGGATACGTATAGATTTTTGTATCTTCTGCTGTTTTGCTAACAGTCATGACAAATGAGAAAGTAGGTAGCAGGAATGGATGTGCAGGGCAGAAATGAAATGCACAAGGCTGGGAGCATAGACCCTTACACCCATGTAGCATGTCTTTAAAGCAGTGAGAAGTCTTGGAGGGAAAGGGGGCACTGAGGAACAGGACAGAAATATGTAATGTTATGCTGGTACTTGGCGACCCTGCACATAGCAGGAGGGTTGAAACTAGATGATTATTGTGGTTCTTTTCAACCCAGGCCATTCTATGGTTCTATGATTCCTTCTCTGTCAGCTGCCCTATAGGCAGGCTCTCCAAAGGGGAGATGTGACTTCACCCAACCCGACTGCAGAGCGGGATGGGGACGTTGGGGTGTAGCTAGGAGCACGGTGAGCTTGTGAGAGAGCCTCGGGTTCTGCTGGTAGGCCGCTGCTGACTGCTCTGATTAGTCTGGTTATCCAAAATTGCGTAGCTAGGGATGTAAGCAACATAGATGGTGCAGAGATGTGCACCTCCTACTAATGATTTTATTAAATCAATGAACAGTTGCAAAATGTAGACAAGCATTTGATCTGAAAGCATCCATTCTCTGTATAAGCAAAACATATTCCTTTGCTCTATGATATTATCACATTAAGGGTGATAGATATTTGAAGTTCAAGGATTTGTCTGAACAGAGAAGCTGACTGTTAAAGAAATCAAGAAAAGCATCTGTACAGTTAGGTAAGCTGGGGTAATTCCCCAAGTGAAAACTGTTCTAGAAAGAAAACCACTTTTGTTCTGAAATGCTTCTGCTAAGGGAGCAATAACAGCAGAACTGCAATTATCAGATTATTCTCAGTGTTGGCAAACCATAAGAACAAAGGATATAAGGACAGAAAAGATGGGGTAGGAAAGAAGGTAAAGAAGCAATGCCTGTGGGACAGTGTGTTATAACTATCCAGACTCATGTGAACTTTGCAAGCCAAAATAAAGGTTGTAGAAAGAATCAGAAAAAGAAGTTTGTTTCAAGAAAGACATTCTTTTCATACTCTGTTTTGAAGTGTCCTTGTGTTAGCTTCCCATGACAATAGGATGTGTGTGTACCTAATTTTTCCTTACAATTTGTAATTGAAAGAGTCTTGGTTTATGAGTTTACTTAGTACTCAGTACAGTCTTCTTTGTATGCAGATCAGAAATCTGAGGACTATGACAAAGCGTGTGAGGTCCCTACCCAGTTGTGATTACATACCCGGTGCACAATAGTGATTTATATGCAGAATGAAATAGTCTTTCAGTTGAAGAAGGGGATGACATACACATATATGCGTGTATGCATATATGCATATTTTAGGCTTAATGCTCTTTGACAAGCCAAAAACAGAACACTATGTCTGCATCTTTAATAACTGAGCTTCTTGTAGTGTTTAGCATACAACATCTTTGCTTTACTGAAATATTTTATCATGGTCATATACTGTGATTATAAGCAAGCTGCTTAATGATGACCTGTGCTAATGCAAATCGTATCACTTAACTACTTGCATTAATATTGTAGGAAGCCACGGAATGAGCATCCATGGAGCTACAAGCAAGAGAAAAGCTTGAGACTGGTGAAAGAGGTCTCTAGGCAATGAGTTGCCTCCTACATTAGTGGGATGAGCTTACCTATGGGAAGTTTTCCCTTCTGGAGAGACCTAAGTGAGAGAGAGACTCCCTCCACCCCCTCCTCTTCACATTCTGCTGCTCATGAGAGAGTAAAGCTTTCTGTTGAGGTAAACAGCTGTGCCTACAATATATAGCCCCAGAACATCAAGGCAGTACACCACGGTTTGCTGTGTTAGGTAATGACGTTTCTGTAGTGGGAGATACTTCTGAATAGAGAGACTCAAATGTGGGACTCATCCATGGATGAGTACATGAGGAGTTTAGTGTGAAGGTACTACATGTTCACAAACAGGGATACTGGGAGGAGTTTTTAGATCTAATTTCCACGTACTTAAACACTAGAGACTTTCACACAGAATACACAACTGTAATTCAATTCCACTATTTATTTCATTCTGTTTCTTAATAGGATTCCTCCTACTGCAGCTATATTGATCCTGTTCTTCTCAAATTATTCTTGTTTGTGTAACTTTCAGTAATGTGTTTTTCAGCTGTTATACTTACTGATACACAGCTAGCATGCTCCCTCCTTGTTCTTACCAACAGGGAATTCTGTGAGTTGGTTTAATTTATGTAAGTTTGAGCACCGTGTTTTTTATAAAACTGCCTATGCTTAGAAGTTATGCACAAATCATTAAAATGGTAAGATAATTAAGAGGAAAGCTTTAGTATAAAAGATTACGTTACCTATATCAAGTGTTCCATAAATCTGTTTTTCTAACATCATAGCAATCTCAGCTACTTTATTCAAAACTTTTAAAGTTTGCTACTTTTTATTTCATTGGTTAATTTTAAATATAGAGTGATTTTCTTGTCTTTTCCTTATCTCCAGCATAAGAAACTTCTCAAAGCTGAAGTTTTATTGATCGTTACTTTTCCAGCAGCCCCTCCTTGTTTTCAGCAGATAACGCCGGACAAGAGCCAGAGCTGTTTCCTGGCTTCATTCCAAACATCTCCCTGAAAATGAATACACAAAATGCCCATCCTTCCTATACTATGGAATCAACGTGCATAATACAGAAGAAACGCCTGGTTTTATAATGTGATGCCGAAAACGAAGCTTTCATTACTCTTTGTGAATAGGTATTTCTTCTTAGTGTGCATACCTTAAAAAATAAGTTGTTGCTGCCATACTATTCTATACTGGAATCTGTGTCAAAATCATTAAAAAAATGAAATACTATATGAGAAGTGAACCTCGACAGACATTCTCCTAGAACCCTAAGGTCCCTGAAGCGACCTTTCTGGGAACAAATGAATAAAATTCATCCTTCTCAAACCAACAGTCAATTTGTTCTTAAAAGCCATCAAAATCTGTGGCTTGTGCACATATTTTGTCCAGCGAAAAAGCATGATTTTCCTTTTTTCTTTTAGATGGAAAATGGCAGTCAGTTATACCTCTCAAGCCTGGAAGGCCTTTCTGCTTGAAATACTCTTCGAGTCTGGGTCATGACACAAAGTGCTGTGTGTCGGCGTTGGTGTAGTAATGGGCTTTCTTTTTTGACCAGCACCCTGTTGTGTTCCAGCTTTTTAAACTGTAAGGCAGTTAAACCATTTTAAACAGCTCATCCTGATTCCAAATATTTTTGTAAGAAAATGGTCCTTTGGTGAAGTTGACTAGATTGGCAGGTAGCCATCAGTGAGGGCAGAAAAGTCTTGAAAAATGTTATGTCCATAGGAGAGTACTGTAACTGTCTCTGCTAGGTAGCTGCCCAGGTAACATGCAGGCATGCTGGCAGCAGTCTATGTAGACATGATGTGAAATAACAAAGACTTCACCTGCCCAGCAGTTGTTTGAGAAGTGATTAGTTCTCCAGTTTCATAAGTTTACAAAGGAGCTAACGACCCGTGTTGGAGTCTTATGGAACAGTTGCATGGAATAATTAGAATTACCACATCAAGTTTTTGCTGAATATGTATTAATTCTTACAGATTAATAGGACGATGTATCCTGGAATAGAAATGCTGTTTTCCGAGATTTTGCTAGGATATTCCCCAAAAAGACATGTGAGTTTCTCTCTTGTACGTATAGTTCCAAGTTCCTGAAATTTTGAGCATGGAGGCCCTAGCAACTCTTTGTTGCCTGCGGAAGGCATTTCCAGAGGACAGTTCTTCCCATCCCACTGAGACTCTGGAAATGTCTCTTTCCAGATCCTTTAGCAGCTGCAATACTAACAAGATGAAACTGGCTGAACGTAAGCCAAAGGCTAGAAATATGAGAGCCGTTTGCTAAATATTCATTATGGCTGAAGTTTCCTCCTAATGGACCAATACAAAGACTATATACTAATTAAGTGCAGGCTAAGTTCACTCAGGAGGCGCCCAAGTGATGATCAGGCCCTCACTGACACTGTATGTAGGGCTGAATTTCATACTGTTTAAAGCATCATTTGTCAGGGCCCTGATTTCTCTAGATTTTCTCCCTTTATATCACACATACTTTCATTCAAAATCATACATCTTTCAGGCGGAGAAGAATATTCTGCATTGCTGATGCAATTGACTTTATTATTATTAGCACACAGCAGTTTAATTGGTTTGAGCAAACAGCAGTTGCAGGGCCCAATAAATACAATGATTGTCATCAGGAGTCATTTAGTGCTTTCCTTTTACAGGGCACAAACTCCCTGTGACTCACGCTAACAGGATAAGGCCAGATTTTCATGTGGTGTAAATCAGAGGAAAACGTTGCCTGTGGTAATGTGTGCGTTTTCTGTATTAAATTAATTAGTTTAAGATTTTTTTCTTGTATGCTCCTTGTAAGATTTATGTAATCTGAGTCAGTCCAACCCTGCATCTGAAATTCTTCTATTGTACCTCTCTGGACACTTTCTGTTTCACATGAATCTCCGTGATGGGAAACTTGGAACAGAACACCAATTGCAAGGTGAGACCGTATTGATTTAGACAGTGGTTTAATGCTTTCTTTTTTTCTCTGTCCAATACTTTCTCATACTTTGTCAGCTCTTTAGAGTGTTTCTGAACATTGTGCAAATGTTCTTATTTTGCTGACCACATCAATACTCAAATGATTTTTTCCAAGGCTGTACTTGATAACATGGAGTTTCCTCCTTTTTTGTGTTGCCCATTCAACCAGCGTCTGTTAGATCTGTATGCAGTTTTTCACAGCCTTATCTCAGGCTTCTGTTTTGACTGTCAAATAACATCATGTCACTTGCAAATTCACCCTGCTCACTCACTTTTCCAGATCATTAGTTGAGACATTGAGCAGCAGTCTGCATCTTTAGGCACTGTGCAGTTAATCTTTGGCCTCAGTGAAAGTAAAGCACATATTCCCACTTTTCTGTCTGCATCAGTGACAACAGCAGACATTAATATAGCTGATAAGGAAGCTAAAAAATCTTTTCCTGTAGATCATAGCATTGGGTGAAGCTTGAACCAGTTTGGATAAAAGATCATGCTGTGAGCAGCTGTGTTGGCCTCAGAATCTCAGAGTGGTTCCAAGAAATCTGTGGGGGTTGCAGGAGTGGAGCCCACAGGTGAGTGTTTCCTCCTGCACGCAGTCATGCAGTTGCTGTATCTGTAATCTAACCACCAAGGTGCCACCAGCAGGCAGCTGAAGTCTTGAAAGGGTGGTGAAGTGTGGGCTAAGGTGATAGATGCATGTTCTGTTCTCTGAAGTAAGAGTATGAACCTCCCTGATGCACTGGAGACTGTACAAAATGGACCAGCTTGTGCTGGGATCAATGGCATTCTGTGCCATCTTTTCCTTTCTCCCGCCAGTCTTTCTGGCTGTTACCAGAAAGGGATATTTCTGCACATTGCTTGTCATTGCTGTGGTTCATTCAACAAGCACGGAGGAGTATGGAAGTCTCACAATCCCTAGAAGCTCAACTCTCTTTTTTTTTGGATAATGTTATATTCCCAGAGATTCAACCTAGGATGACTAAGACTTGGCATCTCTCACATTCCCAGATGATTGCCCGGCCCCATGTCAGATGAGGGCCTTGTTCCACTGTTCTTCCACTGTTCTTGTGCTGTTCCATTGCAAAAGAGCTACTTAATGCCCTTGTTTAAGCGTAAGAGGCTCATGTGAGACATTCCCTTCTTTAGTTTATGTCATCCCTCAGATGTTCACAAGCAGCTTGTGGAAGGTATGGGTTGGGGTGTGAGGAGAGATGTGTAAGCATATGGGGAAAATGGGATCAGATATCAAAATATCAGGATACGATTCCCTGCTGAGAAACTGGAGAAAAAAAGAGTTGTTTCATTAGTTGGAACTAGATGGGTATGTCTAGTCCAATTTGGCAAGGAAGATCCACTTTTCAACGCTTCGCTAAGGCAGCTTCTGCGGGAGCCATTCCGGCAGGCCTCTCTCCTCTCAGGTTTGTCATTAATTACCAACAGTAGAATTATGCTCTGGATGCCTTTGGGAAGGCAGTAAGAGGGATGCTGGAAGGCCCTGTGCCGGCTCAGTGAAGCACAAGAGCAAATTCTGTGCACGTGTCCAGGTGGGGGCAATGCCTGGTTGGCAGCTTCTGCTTCAAATGCCATAACTGAACCTTGTGATTCACTCAGACTGCTGTGCAAGTGTAGCCTAAACCTGTATGCTAGCCTGCACCTCCCTCCTTCTCTCTGCCAAAGCAGTCACAGCATCTCTTGAACCAGAATTTGTTTTTTTCAACAAAAAATGCTTGGCGTCTTAGAGAGATCCCAGAGAGACCTCAGTAGGACTTTCACTGCTGACACATTCACTTTATTACTGGTAAAAATGAATCTTCTTATACCTCCTGGCATCACACTTTGTTTTCTCAGCCCTGCATCACATTAGTAAGAAATTTTAATATCGTACTTAGCTAGAAATGTCAGGTGCTCCTATTTTGCTATTAAATGATGGCCTTCACAAGGCCATTGGTAGCAGAAATTCTGGTGTTAATCACTAAGTACGTGACCTTATACTTCATGATCTTCAGTTTTATCCTGCTTGTGTTACTTTTAGCCCACCCATATAGAATAACCTGATGTCCTCTGCATTGACAGAGACTTAGAATCTTGTTATATGCTCTGGTTTCATTAGCATGTTTTCATTTTCTTGTGCCAAGGTCATTAATGAAAGTATTAAAGAAGATCTGTTCCAAGGTCCCAAGCTTGAAGAAGACCTAATTAGGTGTGCAGAGTATGTTCTGAAGATAAACAAAGGATGCAGCACAAATCCTTATGAGGTCAAGCAGCCTAATCCCGGTGACTTCTGTAGAATTATTCTGGTTATTCGAAAGCTTCTGCTTCACTTCAGTCTTTTGTTCTGCACATAGATAGCAAAATAGTGCCTTGTCCTAAGGCCCGAGTAGCTTTTTAAGGACAATTAAATGATTTGGAAGAAGCATGTTTAGACGGATAATACCACTGTTGAGGTGGAGATGGGACACAAATACTAGTATCTTACTGCTGAGTGCATTTTGCAGCAACTTAGTAAGGACATAAAAATAGAGAGGGTCCTGTGCAGATGTGGGAAGAGGCAGCGGATACACTAGCAGAATGCCCTAAGCAGTCAGATAAGGAGCCCTCACAGAAATGCTGTGTGCTTTCAGGGGCACAGAATCAGAAATGGATTGTGCTCCTGGTGTGACTCAAACAGCCGCTCGTGAAAAATAGATATGCCTTTGTATAAGGCATTAGTCAAGCTTATTACATGTCTACTTGTGTTTGGGGTACTATTATCATGATTCATGTGTACATTTTACCTTATTCTATGTGCAGAATTAATCATACTTTCTGTGAAATTGAAAGGTATTTCTAGTGATTTTTGATAAATAACAAGGAATACATAGAGCTAAACATTGAGCAAAAATCAGTATTAAGCATTTGCAAAATGTTAGGAGTATCAAAGGCAGAGGGCTCCAGGGTGGTTATCTACCCCTGCATGATCCCCAAGAGCTGTTTTGCTGCAGTGTATGAGCCCTTTTCCTGCCCTCTTCTGCCTCTCTTCTCATCGTACTGATGCTTTGCACAGAAGAGAAGAACACAAAGTTGCTTTCCATCTTGTAGGGATCAGCTCAGTGCAGTTATCCTTTTGTCTTCTCCTCAGGTTTGTGTCACCATTCTCACAGACTCTTTCTAGACCTAAACAAATCTAAAGTTACAAGGATTTAATCTTCCCCAGCTTTTGCTGGCCCCCTGGGCCTGTTGTATTAAGGCAGTGCCTTGCTCTTCTGGCCATTTATTAAAAACACCATGGATGTTTAGATATCCAGGGAAGGAGCAGAAGGCTAGAGGGCTGTTACCTGGAGAGATATTTTGGTGTGCGTGTGTATCTCTGTTAGGTTGATAGCTGCTTTAAGTACAGGGTAGCAAGGTGCAAGAGAGGTAAATTAGCAAGTGGGCAGCTTTAGGGCTATTCTCACTTTGAAGGATGTCACTGTCGAGCACACTGCCAGCAGTCAAGAGCAGATATTTTTTTTCATGAGCATAGGAACAGAGTACAAAAATACATTCTATTCCCCCAGAATAGGCCCCCACACCAAACACAAGCACACATCCACCCAGTGTGAGCATCATCAGAGAGCTGGGTCAATGCACAGCCTCCATGCTATCAGAGACCACTGTGTTTGGTGTAAGTTCCTATAATTCCAGCAGGCCAGCATGAAGTACTGCAAAATGACAGGAAAGCTGCAGAGAAATTCCCTATAGCAACTCTCAGAATTGCTTTCTTTTGGCAAGTGTCTGCACAGTCTGAGCTCAGCAATTTCCCTCATCACAATAATTGATGCTGGCTCAAAGCTGAGGGCGTTAATTTAATTGTGAGCCAGCAACATGTCTCTAGAAGTTGTTTGGTTTTTTTTTTCTTCCCTTGTTCAGTAAGCACTGTTAGGATAAAAGAACTTTTCCCTTCAACTGATGTGGTTTTCCTTTAGCTGTCTCTAGCCTTTGGCCAGCAAGGTGAGGGAGGTGATTCTACTCTGCTCTGCTCTGGTGAGAAGCCATGTGCAGTGCTGCGTACAGCTCTGGGGACATGGACCTGTTGGAGCAAGTCCAGAAAGGGCTGGAGCACCTTTCCTGTGAAGACAAGCTGAGAACGTTGGGGTTATTTAGCTTGGTGACGAGGAGGCTCTGGGGAGACCTTATTGCAGCATTTCAGTACTTCAAGGCTTGCAAGAAAGCTAGAGAGAGACTTTTTACAAGGGCACGTAGTGATAGGACAAGGGATAATAGCTTTAAACTGAAAAAGATTAGGTTTAGATTAGGTATAAGGAAAAAAATGTCCATTATAAGGGAGGTGAGGCACTGGAACTGGTTACCCAGAGAAGCTGTGGGTGCCCATCCCTGGAAGGGGCCAAGGCTGGGTTGGATAGGCCCTGGGCAACCTGATCTGGTGGGGGGCAATCAGCCCACAGCAGGGTTTGGAACTAGATGGGCTTTAAGGTTCCTTCCAGCCCGTCATTCTATGATTCTGTAGATTTCTTTGACTGATGCAATTCTCTATCATCTAGGCAATCAGCTAAGTGAAGGAGGAAGCAACAAACATTGTGACGGATGTGGAAGGACATTTTGGGGGGATGCAGAAGATTTCTTGTTGTCTGTGATCTTACTCATTTTGAGGAGAGTTTTTTTTTGTAGGCTCTGAACATTTGCTCTGTTATGTATCACACGATACATTCTGGAATGATCCTTTCCCCTGTCTACGGAGTGATGCCCAGCAGGGATTCGGAGAACCTGAGCAGTCAGGTTTTCAGAAACAATGCACAGCAGCAGGCTGTGTTTGCTTTTCTTGATGCCCTGTTACCATTCTTGCACCCTAGCTCTATTTTCTTTGTTTTTATTACCCTTACAGGCTTTTTTTTCCTGCATTGAGCACCATCCAGCGATGGGCACTTCTCAAAAGGCCATAAACTCCAGACTTCAATATGGAGTGGCAGTGACAAGTCAGCTTGCCTCCAGCTGGAATACTGCAGAGTTGCCCTCAGCTGTTTGCCACAGCACCTGCAGGCAGGTAGCAGCAAAAAATGGGTAGCTGGCAAAGTAAGCTGGAGCATCAGTAAAACAATATGGGGCCATTTCAGAAGAAGGTTACACCTAATTTTATGCTGAATGGATTAGACTCCCCCAGCAATTTACCAATCTACCTCCAGACAGAGTTTAAACCTCTGTCAGTTTGGAATAAGTTACTTATTAGTTACGGGAACAAGCCTAGTTAACAGTAGTTTACAAGCTCTCCCACAGGCATCCTTAGTGAAGACAAGGACAACATCCTTCCTTCAGTGACACTGATCTCTCTCAGTTCATAAGACTAAAAGGGAGGACGTGGATATGCTTGTGCCTCCTTTGCTTGAGCAGTCATAAAACTACATCCGAATATGCAGCGCTGCCCTTTTTCATTCCTGTATTAGTGTTTAAGCTGTAGCTCCACAGTCTTTAGGCTTAAGTATGTGCCTCTCTCAGGGCACAGGGGAAGGGATTGCCATTCCCCACTGGACACCATTGTTGTTAATTGTGTAGTTTATTGAGTATTAATCTCAATGCTGTTAAACTCAGTTTGTGTACCATATATAACTCTTACGCCTCTGACATCACTCCAGCTGGAGTCAGGCATGGAAAGAGAAAGAAAGCAAGCTCTCTCTCTTGGTTCATCTATTACTGTAGGAGATCACTTTTGTTCCATTTCCCCACATTCTTTGCATTCTTTTGCAGTTAGGTCTGGGTCTGGAGCCAGCACCAGCCAGACTGTGAGCCTCCTGCAAAGCCACAGGCCTGAGGCACACAGACAAACCTTAAAATGTTCATCTGCAGGAGATGGGGAGTATGCCCTGTGCAGCATCTCTCTTTTTGCACTCAGGGATTGGGGATCTGGATTTGCCAAGGAGAGGGTGCCTCGGGGACAAATATTTTCTGTTCAAATCTATTCCCTTTCAGTGATGAGAAGTTTCCCCTCTCAGGTAAAAATGGCTGGACCAGCAGTAGATTTGGTCCCTGAATGCAAGACGTATGACCTTCCTATGTGAATTTTACCATTCATATTCTCCAATGTCTGAGCAGAAGTTTCCTAGCATACTTAAAGGAATGTTTGCCACACATTTTAAGGTATGCTACACACAGCATAAATATACATAAGGGGCTCATTCCCGTTCAGGTTGAAAGCTTTCACTGCCAAATATTCAAGAGCATTTTAGTTCATATGGTAATGTGGGTATAGATATACCAGGATGGATCTGCTCTGGATGCCATTTGATTTCTCCAAGCATTTGCCTTTGAAGCATGTGTCCTAAGGGGACATTTCTTTTGTAGTTCCCAGTGAAGACAGCTTGAGAAGGCACAGCAGCCTGCTCCAGGACAACTTTTTAGCTGAGAGGAGTATGGCCACAGCACTGCATCCTACCATTAAGGAAAATAAAGCTGGGAATGTTGCTTTTTTCCTGCTCAAAGAAAGCAAAGGGAAACAGAAGCCTCCCAGCCTTTCATAGCAACCTAATTGAACAGAGAAATGAAGGACATCAAGAAATCTGGACTTTATAGCTGAAATCTAATCTCTGTCAAAGCATTTCTAGGATGTGCATCATGCCTGTTAAAGCCATTATAATCCTGGTAGCAGAACTTGCACGCTAATTTGCACTGCCCTTGCCACAAAGTACCTTGGAGGTTTTCCTTCTTGTCCTCATTTTGCAGTGAGGCTGAACCCGTGTTAAAACTCACACTGCAGCAGTGAAAGTGTGTCTGCCTTGCCTGGATGTGTTGGTTTGCTCTTAGGAGACATATAAACAGCTCAAAGGCAGCTATGTGAGGTGGAGCTGTTTGTGTTTTCAGGCATTGCTGTGCAACAGGCGCTGATGACCTGCATGTGATATCTTTGGGAAGCTTCTATCACTTTGTCATCGTGACTGTGCTTGGCATACCAGAGGGAGTATCGCTGTGCGCCTGTGATTACTCCTCTATTTGTTTATTTAGTCACTTCCATACCTCAGTCTCAGCCCAGCCCTTCCCAGAGCTACAGGAGCTGCTGAGTGAGGACATGAACAACTTTCTGATGAAGCAGTGTTGGGAGCATGAGAGAGGGCTGCGTTTGTGAGCACAGGAAATCTTTGCTCGCTCTTTGGCTGCAGAGCAGAGGAGGCTGTTTGCTGCAGCCCTGCTCTCATCAGCTGCCGCTGCGGAGATGTCAGCTATGTGCTGCTAATGTCCTCCAGCCCAGAGAAGTATCACATTTCTCTCACAGAATTTGTCAGGCTTTGTCTGATTCAAGAATTAGATTTAACCCCTGCTTCAAGCACTGAGAGCTTCTTAAAACTGCATGTTAAGCATCCAAGTTTTATTCCTACACTTCATTTAATATCTTTTTCTTTTCTTTTCCTTTTTTTTTTCCTTCTTATTGCATTATCTTGCTTTTGTGTAAAGTCCACCTCCTTGTCTAGCTTTTTATGCATGCCAACACAATATCTAAACGATTTAGATTGTGGTGTGACACATATTTAAGATATTTAATTGCAAGCCAAAGATTGCTTTATAGCTCATCATTTTTGCTGGAATCATTGGGAACCCTGAAGAACTGCCTGAGTCTTAGGCCTCAAACACTGCTCAGCTCCTTTTTATGTTGCAGATGATCTGCTTTCACCTGCAGAACTGAAGTTCCCAAATGTTAAAACTCCCTCAGTCTATGAAAAAAATAGAGCTTGTCTTAACAGACGTTACACAATTCAGACCCTCGGTTGAGGTACAGAGATGGGAGGGTGAGGTGTGTGAGGGGCGGCTAAGGCCCCTCGGTGTGCTCAGCCCAGAGCAGAGGAGCTGAGGGGAGGCCTCATGGCGGCTGCAGCTCCTCACAGGGAGCAGAGGGGCAGCGCTGAGCTCTGCACTCTGGGACAGCAAAAGGGCCCGAGGGAACAGCATGGAGCTGTGTCAGGGAGGGGCAGCTAGGGGTTAGGGAAAGGTTCTGCACCAGAGGGTGGTGGGCATGGAACAAACTGCCCAGGGCAGTGGGCACAGCCCCAAGTGCCAGAGTTCAAGGGCACCGCTCTCAGACACAGGGTCTAGATTTGAGGTGGTGCTGTGTAGAGCTGGGGCTTGGACTCAGTGATCCTTGTGGGTCCCTGCTGACCTGGGATGTCCTATGATTCTATGACTCAATTCCTTGTTATTACCTGAACAGCACCCCTGAAGGCTGTGGGAGCCAGGCAGTTGTTATCTCTGAGCAGGCAGAAGGCCTCTGACACCAGGAGAGAGAGCCTATTCAAGCTGCAAGCAAAGCACGTTCCACCCTCCAGATACTTTTAGCAGGTCCTTTCCTAGGGCCCGAAGTGTTATTTGCAACAGAGGAAATACTACAGCCGAAGCAGTCTCCGGGGGGCACTTCCCTGTCCGCGCTAACTGGAGGAAATCAGGCCCACCTTGCATGTGACCCCAGCACTGCTGCCCAACTTGCACACAGACCTGGGCCAGCAGGGATGCCAAAACCAGTACTCAGCTGCTGCTTTATCCTGTATAAAGCTGCAGCATTTGTAAATGCACGCTGTCTTCCAGACACCAATTTGTGGACGGTCAGCTGGATGCTGAAATGATTTTGAAGGCCATGCTGACCCTTTTCCAACGCAGAGGTCACAAATTGCTCTGACGTACCTCAGAGAAATAAGAAAAGCAATCCTCTGTGACAAGAGGGGAGTGGCACTGTCCGCTGGTACAGATACACTTGTCTAGTACAACACAGATCATTTCCCACACTGGAAAATTGGATCTCTGCATTGTCGGGATGTCCTGGAAAGCTGTGGCTGTACTGGCACCTGGGGCTGCTTATTCCCTCAGCAGTCTGCAAGAGCTGCATCCAATGGGAAAACAGTTATCTGTGTTCCTCCAGACTATAAGTATGCTGTGTCCTTAGCTAAAATTGGTCGGAGTTGTGGTTGGCCAGCATTTTATCAACACAGATATGTGAAGGCAACTAACAGAATCACAGAATCACAGAATCACCAAGGTTAGAAAAGACCTACAAGATCATCCAGTCCAACCATCCACCTATCACCAATAGTTCTCACTAAACCATGTCCCTCAGCACAGCATCCAAATGTTCCTTGAATACCTCCAGGGTCGGTGACTCCACCACCTTCCTGGGCAGCCCATTCCAGTGCCTGACCACTCTTTCAGAGAAGTAGTATTTCCTAATGTCCAGCCTGAATCTCCCCTGGTGCAGCTTGAAGCTTGAAGCCTCATTCCCTCTAGTCCTACCACTAGTTACATGAGAGAAGAGGCCAACCCCCACCTCACTACCACTTCCCTTCAGGTAGTTATAGAGAGCAATAAGGTCTCCCCTGAGTCTCCTCTTTTTCAGACTGAACAATGCCAGCTCCTTCAGCTGCTCCTCATAAGTCCTATGCTCCCGACCCCTCAACAGCTTTGTTGCCCTTCTTTGAACATGCTCCAGGGCCTCAATGTCCTTCTTGCAGTGAGGGGCCCAAAACTGGACACAGTACTCGAGGTGTGGCCTCACCAGTGCTGAGTACAGAGGTACAATTACTTCCCTGCTCCTGCTGGCAACACTGTTTCTGATGCAAGCCAGGATGCCATTGGCCTTCTTGGCCACCTGGGTTCAGCCGAGCATCAATCAATACCCCCAGGTCCATTTCCTGTACACAGTCTTCCAGCCACTCTGCCTCAAGCCTGTAGCGTTGCCTGGGGTTGTTGTGGCCAAAGTGCAGGACTTGGCATTTGGTCTTGTTGAACCTCATCCCATTGGCTTCAGCCCAGCTATCCAGCCTGTCCAGATCCCTCTGTAGGGCCTCGCTACCCCCAGGCAGATCAACACTTCCAGCCAACTTGGTGTCATCTGCAAACTTACTGAGGGTGCACTCAATGCCCTCATCCAGGTCATCAATAAAGATATTGAAGAGGAGAGGCCACAGCACCGACCTCTGGGGGACACCAATCGTGACTGATCACCAGCTGGATTTAACTCCATTCACCACTACTCTCTGGGCCCGGCCCTCCAGCCAGTTCCTTACCCAGCCAAGAGTGTACCTGTCCAAGCCACGGGCTGCCAGCTTCTGCAGGAGAATACTGCAGAAATACATTTCAGAAGAGCTGAGCATCCATGATGCTTGGGCTTCTGGAACTCAGTTCTGAGTTTCAATTGATATATTTAACTATGATATTTGTTCTGTACTTGTTATGAAAGCTGCGTAACATTTTTCAATAAAGATCTTGTTAGAAATTGGCCAAATTAAGCTGCAATGTTTTTACACCTAATATTGCATTCAGAACTTGCTTTTGAGAAACAATTTGAAGGAAGAAGATACCTTCCATCCTTCCTAAGATCATCAGTGCATTACCAGGCTTATGTGAAGACAAGAAGGGCTCTGGCACTTTGGATCTTGGAGGCTGGTGGAGCCCACTGACTGCAGGGGGACTCTGGGCAAGGTCTGCTGAGGGTGCCATTGGCAGGTCAGAGATAACATAAAGCAAATATCAGACATTTACTTCTAAAAATATTCTTGTAGAATAGTGCCCAGCTCTATAATCAGCACAGAGGAGAGAAAAACAACAGGAAAACTTGAGGAAAGACTGAGAACTCTTCAAGGTAATGGTTTAAATTCTGCCCTTATATAACTTGTTGAAGTCACCCAATATGAATTAGGTCCAGCAAACTCATTCATTTGGTCGTTCTATAAATAGTTTCCTCTCTCCAGCGGCATAAGTTTAGGGCTTAATAGTGGTTTGGCAATTTCCAGTTCTTACAGAGAAAAACCTGAAGGGTTTGCCAGTTCTTGGCGAGGGAGGAGCAGAGGCGTGGTGAAACACCCTGCGACTCATTTCCATCTGAGCACACAGTGACTTAATGCTTGAACTTAACCCCTCTGTGGGATTCAGCACGGCTGATTGTTCATAAAACATCATAAAAGCTAAAGCTCAGCGGAGGCTTCCTTCCCCGGCAGCGTGACTCAGCGCCGGAGCCTCCGCATCTCATGCTTGTGCTTCGGCAGGACACCCTGGCTTCAGGCACACCTCTCACTGTGTGGCTTTTTCAGACTTCTGAGGAACAGGGGGAAAGCACCCTGAATGTGGTGGGCTTTGGCTTTTGTGACTGTCACTTGTGACTTACTTTCCCTGCCCAGCTCTGTGTTGCAAACTGGGATTACAGAGTTAAAGAAGGCTATGCTGGAGTTACTTGAGAAGCCAGGCAGAAAAGAGAAAACAATAGCTTGGATAAAAAACACCCCCAGTCATAAATGGATGACCAGGCTTAGAGGCATGGGGAGGGTGTCCTGAGCTCCAGTCCCTGTGAAGGCAGGACAGACGTGGGGGAGCCAAACCACACGAGTACAAACCCCGCAGCAAGGGAGGGAGCAGTGGAGGGCTGCCGGGCTGCGGTGGTGAGATGCTGGCAGCCTGGGGAGGTTGTGATGGAGACGGAGGAGTCGGCTGTGAGCAATGCTGGCTGCTCCTGCGGCTTCCGAGGATGAAATGGGATTTGCCAGGTCTGGGAACAGAGTGGATGCATTTAGGTAAGGGAATATGGAGTAGTATATGTGTGCCTGGGGGAGGATGAAGGGGGGGTTACACCTTGGCTGTGTCACCCTTTGATTTTTGTGAGGATGAGTGAAAGAGATTTCTTCTGTGATAGCTGCATCTGATTCATGGCAACCAACTGCTGTCACAGGCACCTGGCAGAAAGCAAACCTTTTTCTGGGAGAGATGAAGTGGCTGCAGTTGGTTGCAGCATAGCGTAAGCCTTGGCAAACACCTCAGGAGAGGAGGGACACAAACCACTCTGCTCTCTATCCAAAAGGCAGGACAGTGTATGTGGCCTAGCAGTCACAACAGGTCCGAGTTCTGATTTTCTGCTTGCTGTCATCAGTCTTCAGTTCAAAAGTCATACCAACACATCAGAGTCATCTCTGTCCCTGCTGTGGGTCTCCTCTGCTTGGAGGGCAGTCGGCTGGCTCCAGCTGCAGACCTGCTTCACGTCACTGGCACAACTGCATGCAAAGCCAGCACACACACGGGGCTGTGCCTCTGCTACATTGCATGGAGAGGCTGCAGGGCTGATGCTCCTTCCAGCCATGGCCACAGGGACAGCTAGCTCAACTAGCAGCACCTTGCCACCAGCCCCTTCCTTTCACAAGCATACCCCACTCAAACAAGGGAGGAATACCATAAAATCGTGGAACCTTTCCTTAACCCTGACCTGACCCTCCCCTGAAGCAGCTCCATGCCATTGCCTCAGGTCCTGTCACTGCTGCCAGGGAGCAGAGATCAGCACTGCCCCTCTGATCCCTGTGAGGAGCTGTAGGCATCCAGACCTCTAGATGATCAAATGAGGAGAAAGAAACTTCTCAAGATGCTCCTTATATACCCTTACATAGGAAATCTCCTAATATAGACCTTCATGGATGTCCCCAGCCAGGACAAGAGTAGGGTTTCCACCTCAGAAAGTCACAAAGCCAACACTTCTTTCCCATAGTTCTGTCTGAATTTGTCTGTGTCTTTATGTACTAGTAAGGACCAGGTGATGTACATAAAAGGTGGCTCCGGTGGCACAAAGGGACATGATTTAGTAATGGGACTCCATAGGTCAAGTTAATGGTTACACCTGGTGATCTTGAAGGTTTGTTCCAGCCTAGATGACTCCATGATTCTCCTGGCTCCTTCATGCTTTCAAACATACTGCACCACTGAGTTTCAGCCCTCTTGTTCTTTTGCTGTAGGATTTCGCCTTCTTTTAATAGTGTTCCAGGGCAGGACATTGTCATGGTCATCTAGTACACAGGTCCCTGTGTATCCTGGCGCACCTTTACAAGAGCACTGGAAATGGGATTCACTGGCTTCTCAGCTGGCCCTAATTTTGCCTGTGGTCTCGTGCCTGCTGTGGATACCCTGTGATAACCCATGTTCTGTGTGAGGCTGTGCACAAAGAGCAGATCTTCCCCAAAGACAGCATCATACACGGTGAAGTCCTGGGCCAGGCATTTCCACCTCATGCTGAAAGTGGAAGCCCTGTTCTTCAATGTGTAAAACCACTAAGAGAGAGGTATTTTCCATTCATAAAGCTTTCTGAGATGCTTCAACATCTGACTTTTCTCATTTTCATTCATTGTGCAGTCACCTTTTTTTTTTTTTAATGAAAGAGGACGGATGTTGTTAACTAACAAATGTATTAAATATTTCAGCAAGAAAAGTGGTTTAACAGGCACTCCTGGTTTCATGCACTGTTTACTTGTGATAGCTTAGGTGAAAAGTGTTGTTTGAGGGAAAAATGTGATGTACTTTTACCAAGACAAAATTTCTCTCAGCCCAAATGATTGCATTTATTTGGTTATGGCCTTCATCAGGAGAGCAGCAAGATTTCTTAATTTGACTTTTATATAGCAGGGGGTTTGGAACTAGATGATCTTAAAGGTCCCTTCCAGCCCAGACCATTCTATGGTTCTGTGATATCAATGGCCTAATGACAGACCAGGTCCTCAGACTTTAAGGGCTACCTAGCACTGTTTTGCAGAAGTTGTGCTGTTAACATTTCTATAATAGCCACATTTTTAAACAGACAGTCCCTTGAATGTGGGATGAAACCTGGTTCTCCCAAAGACAGCGCTGAACTTCACAAACATGTAAGATTAGATTCTCCTTTGGAGTAAATTGCATTTGTTACACTGACTTCATCATGCCTGTAATTGATATGTCCGTATGCAAGTTAATGGTAGTTTGGGCTGTGCTTTGACGTAAGATGTTCTACTTAGATACGGAGCACAGTCTATAGGAATATAGATGACAGGATGTGATTTGTAGTTTAATAAATTGCCAACGCGCTCGTGAGTCTGATGCAATGTGCTTGTGATGAGGGACAGCTGATTTGGGGATTGAAAATGAGCTGTTAGAGAAGATGTCATCAAACCAGCCTTAGCCTACATCGCTAACTTCTAACCTCTGATTCAGTGGGAAGAGGCGATCTCTCTTCTCTTGTATTTTAGTACTTAAAAAGATTGCATTAGTGTAAAAATTAGTGGAAAAAAAAAAAAGAAAGAAAAAGCAATCTGTTTCTATATTCTTTTTCAACCATAAATCAAATGGTATTTTGGGAATATTACAGTTCTATAAAGCAAATGAATTGACATCAAATAATTTTGTTTCAAGTTGTGGAGCAAAAAGGGAAAAAAGGAAATGTCTGATTTTTCATCTTCACCAAAAATTGTTGTCCTCCTTGACAATACACAGAGGGTAATTAGAATCATAGAAACATTGAATAATTAAGGTTGGAAAAGACCACTATGATCACTAGTCTAACCATCACCCCATCCCCACCATGCCCACAGACCACGTCCCTCAGTGCCACATCTCCATGGTTCTTGAGCACCTCCAGGGACGGTGACTCCACCACCTCCCTGGGCAGCCTGTGCCAGTGCCTCACCACTCTTTCTGAGAAGAAACGTTTCATAATATCCAACCTGAGCCTCCCCTGGTGCAACTTAAGGTGATTCCTTTTGTCCTATCACAGTTACCTGGGAGAAGAGGCCAAACTCCACCTATTCAAACACAGTGGGTTTATTCCCCTCTCCCACACTGCAGCACAGATCAGAGCCAGGTCACATCTGTGTGGGAAGCCAGAGCGCCACAATTGCAGATCTGTTGCTGCAGTTACAGTGGTGCAATCTCCCATGTGAATCTTCTTATTACAGGATAAAGAGTGATTTTTTTTTCAGCTTAGACTATCTCTTCAGAAACAACTGTGTTGAAAATGGTCACTACTCATATTGGAAGAGAAACGCTCCCATGGGGGATAAGGTTGCCAGCATGATTAACTTCACACCTTCCTTTATCCTGGCATAATTCCCCTCATCTGTGCTTTGTGTCAGGTTTGAGGCAGCGTTAATCTTTCTTTCAGCCTGTTTAAACCTCTGTTGGGAGTCTGCTGCTGATGAGCTGCCCAAGCAGAGTCCTACAGCTGGCACTGTAGCACCAATGTCCTTTCTGCTGATGCATCATGGCGGGCAAAAACCAAAAGCTGCTGGTGTCATCATGTCCCTTGGATCTCAAGACAGCTGACAGTCTCCAGTGAATGTTACTCCTTCCAGTTTTTCATCCTTTTTTGATACCTTTCACTTCCCAGCCCTGGCTCACCCCATTAAGTCATCACCTCAATGTACTAGGGGATCTTCTCCCATGGATGGGTTAGTTTTATCAGTGCTGATTTCTATAGGACATGACTGTGTGCCCAGAACTTGCTCTGATCTCTGCACGAAGCTGTGCCGAGGCCGGCCTAAAGGCCACGGGCCTGTGGTATCCCATTCTGCATGCTGGAGACATTTCTCCTGCTTATTGGTCATGTCTTGCTGCACCTCAGAAACCAGAACATCCCCTCTCCATTTCCTAATCTGACTGGCAAAAAGATGTGCTATTTCCAGGTACAAGAGTCAGCAGTTTCTGAGCCAGGAAGGCTTTTCTTCAGCAAATCCACCCCAGCTGCAGGAAACAGCGCACCATTGTCAGCTCTCGTATTGCGAGTGAGTTGGTGCTCTCTTACTCTGTTTGAAGGCAAATTGAAATAAAAAGGATATTTTTCATGTGGTTATTAAACACATGCCTTCCTGGCATTAATCTATTCCAAAGATTAAATCCTGTGTTTTTATTTTAGTGTATACAAACCTTTGAAAACTAGGGTTAGAAATAAATACACTAAATGTTTCAAAGCCCTTCTTTGACTACTGAAAACAATATGAGTTTACCAAGGAACCCAGCTGGAAAGAAGATTTGTGATGTGCCCTTGCTGGTATGAAGAATGGTGGTGTCCTGGGCAGCACCAGCCCAAGCATTGCCTACTCATTGTCTACTCAGCATTGGTGAGGCCGCATCTGAAGCAGTGCCTGGTTCTGGGCTGCCCAGTATAAGATAGACCTGGATATACTGGGAAGAGTTCAGCAAAGGGCCACCAAGATGGTGAAGGTTTTGGAGCACCTGCTCTATGAGGAGAGGCTGAAAAAGCTGTGACTGCTCAGCTGGAGAAGATTAGGCCCTGGAGGATCTCATCAGTGTCCATAAATAACTGAGAAGAGAGCCCAGAGAGGATGGGGCCAGGCTTGTCAGTAGTGCCCAGTGCCAGGACAAGAGGCAATGGGCACAAACTGGGGCACAGGAGGTTCCTTCTGGGCACTGGGAGCACTTCCATGCAGTGCAGGTGACAGAGCACAGGCTGCCCAATGGCTGTGGGATCTCCTCCTTGCACTGGTATATATGCTGGTATATATATATATACTGGTACATGCACCATACCTCCTTTAAGTTTCTTATGCCACAAGATACCTTTCCAGCTTGTACACACCACACACCAAGGCAGCTTCTTTGATCAAACTTGCACTCTTTTCTCAGCCTTCAGTAATGTTAAAATTCTGTAAGAACTAAAATCCTGCAATGTAAGCCTGTAAATGGAGCCCAAAGGTCTTGCTGAGTGAGATCCACTCTGCAAACATGATGATGAATATTTATGGTGCAATACACATTCTTTAGCTGCAATTTTCCAGGAGCCAGCTCAACACTGTGCAGTGAGATATACAAGATCTCGGCAGTGTGTCACACATTACCCCTTTCTGCTCCAAATGCAGAGGAACTTCTTTCACCCCATCTTTTCTGATAGTGCAGGGACAGGAATTCACCTAAAGACTGAGCATGTTGCACTCCTCCTGGAGAGGGGCAGCCCATCTGGTGGGTGTCGGTTGCATCTGCAGGAGATTGGGATTGCAAATGGAATGTGAAAAGATGTACCTTTCCCTACAATTTGTGTCCTTTCCCTTGAGGGATCTTTATGCACTAGACTTGCTTCCTCAGTACTTTTTAATCTCTGTTGACCTGATATGCTTGGCATGCAGAGGTGATGCTGCTGATGTGAGTCACTCTTGTGGGATGAGGCAGTGCTGCTGACGGGTTCCCCACATGCTGGGGCATCTTAGGTTGCTGTTCCCCATGGGATTGGTGATCCAGAGTTATGCAGCTGATCATTCCTCCTTCTATACCTCCCTCCTGCGGTAAACTGCTACACTATTCTTCATTGATTAACCCCAAACTGTGCTCACTCTCAGTTTGCTCAGAGGTCATTTGCTCTGTGTGCTCAATATATATTTTTTTTACCTGTGTTGCCTCCAGCTTAAGTGCATGTCTCCTGGAACAAGCAGGTTTTCCTCCCGCACAGCAGTGTGCTTACAGTTATAGCTGGCACAGACAGCACATATCTAGGGGGGCAGTGCTCAGGCAGATCACCAAAGCGTTAGGTTTTATTTATTTTTAAATGTACATTTTGCATTTTTACCTCTTTACAAAGGCATAGTGTGGCCAACACTGAACCAGATAGCTATTGCTTGTGAGCAAGGCTTCAAACAGAAATAAAATAATTTTCTCCATCTAAATGCTGTCACCAGGCTGAGCCCTTTGTAATACCTGAATGTAAAGGTTTCTGGGCCTTCAGGACAGACTCAGATCCCCGTGTGTCCAGGTGGGCATGCTCTGGGGCTTGTGATTTCCTACTGGACTCAGGATCCAGCCGAGTGTGGGACAAGTCCATGCCCAAGAACCGAGCTTGTGCGTCAGTGAAAAGAGTGGTTGGGGTTTGACTTGGTCTTGGCAGTGTTGATGTTGTCATCTTTGCACAGACAGAGTAGCTTTGCAGTTTGAGCCATGCATGTAGCACCCTACTCTGCATGGGCACCACCACATACATTGGCAGCAGCAGAAGGGCGGTACAGTGGCACTGCAAGAATTGCCTGTGCTGGAATTCCTGTGTGTGAATGGACAAGCTCTGGACTCTGCTGCTTTGGACTCAGTCTGCTGGGTTCAGGTTTCTCACAGCTTACTGGTGAGTTATGTTGCTGCAACAGGGTTTCCCATGGGTGGGGTACTGTCTGCCTGTGCCGCTCTAATTTAAGATCAGTTCTTATTTGCTCTCCCAGAAATAGCAAAAGCAACCATAAAGCTATAAAATGAGTTTTTCAGAAATTTCTCATCACTGACAACAGTAATTTATCTCTGTGAGCACTGCCACTATTGCATTCCTCATGCTGTTGAGCTGCCATTTGCCAGTGGTACTTTCAAAAGAGGTTGACTTGACAGAAATTTGTGAGGATGCATATTCCCACAGACATATTTCTTCCAGCGCACAAACAAGGTAGGAGATGTTTTGAAGGCTCTTTGAATGAAGCAGATAGTGCCATGGGCTCAGTGGAGATCCAGTTATGGGGTGCAAGCGGTCTACAAAATAGCCCCATTCTTCCCAAACCATTTTGGCATCACCTGATAGATTTTATTGCAGTGCTACAGAAGATGAAGCAGTGCTCAATAGCCCATAACCCTGTGATTTAAGTGGAGAAGCGCCCTGCGAAATACCAGTTCTAGCTTTGAAACAGAAATACCTCCATTCAGCTGAGAGCAGTGTTGCTGCTGCCTGAAATCTTCAGCTTTTTTTACGCATGCCGTGACATTTCCCTTCTTCTAATGGCATTAATCCTACTCCAGGATTGCCTTGGCTTGTTGCTGGGATGCTCTTCTGCCCAGATTTTTGCTACAGTTGAATAAATGAATACTTCGTGGTAAGCAAAATCTGCCATTTGGGTGTTTGTTTTTTTTTTACCTGCGTGGTTTATCTCAAATTCCAGAGCCACTTTTTTCTCCTTCTCTCTTTTGTGCATTCCTTTCCCTGTAGCGTGAGCCCATCTGCATTTAGTTGGATGAGTGGGAACTGTGGGCACGCAGGAGTACATGATCCCCTAATTACATAATTAAATTGCCATAATGTATATGACTTAGGAATATGTCTGAACAAGTTGCTATGAATCATGCATTTTTCTGAAACTGCCCTATTTAGCTTTTATTAATCATTTCACTGTTCCTACATTGTGAAGGAAAGCTTCCCCTTGCTTTAAAGACAATAAAAATGCAAGGGTGAAATGCATTTTTATCTCAGATATTCCCGTGAAAAAGGAGCACAAGATAAACCACACCACGTGCAGCTGAGATCAGAATCTGGAAGATTGTCTCTGTATCCCATGATAATAAAATGTTTCTATAGTCCCAACCTACTGAAATATCACCATTAGCAAGCAAGTGGATAGGCATTGTTTTCATTCAGTATTCCTTTTTTTTTGTTGTTGTACAGATCTTCAGAGGTAGTGGTTTTTAAAAGTAAAAATAATACTTAAATCTGTTGGTGTCTTCACCTACCTGTGGCTATTTGATCCCTTCTTGTCTCTAGTAGGATCCTGCTCTGAGCAAAACCAGTTTTGTCCTTATCAGGACGTATGTCTGATTGGAGAGCAAGAATCCCACCAAAAATATGGTAGAACTTCGGCTACAAAGAAATACAAGTCAGTGGCAAAGGGAAGAAAGATCAATGTTTGCTTATTTCCTCTGTGCAAATCTTTGTCTTCACTGGAGTTAATTTAGCTCTCATCGAGTAACTCTGAGCAGAGCTTTAAACTCAAGTGTCTGAGCTTCTCCATCCTGGTCCAAGTTTACAGTGAATTAAAGGGATAGCCATCTTGCTGCATCTGGGAAGCAGACATGAGTCAAAAGTGACACAACCTTCCAGATTAAAGAAATCTGCCTGGTAACAAGCCACATTACTGTGCAGGCAGCACTTGGTGCGTCAGCACCTTGATGTCTTCATCCTGGGAGCTGCCTTGTCCTGGCCACCAGTGACAATGCCTCCCCTGTGCCTCAGTGGTGGGAGTGTCGCTGGCTCTCCCCACGAAGCCCGTACCAACAGGCAGTGGGTGATGGAGAAGGAACTCTCTTTACTGTGCATTTTGGCTATTTACAGTTTTTCTCTTGCTTCTGCACTATTTCTGCTGTGTCAAGTGACAGGATTGTGGTTGCATCTAAATGGCATCTTAGTACCGTGCAGAATTTTACACTGAATCAGTAACTGAAGTCCTGCAATGCAGTTCAGAGGGAAGTTTGCAAAATCACTGGTATAGCAAAGGGTCTGACTGCCATATGAAGGAACTGCAGGGACAGTCCTGCCCTGCAGAGGGGCAAGGTCCTGAATGCACATTTTGATGAGCTTTTCCCACATTGCAGCATGGAGTCTGCATGGAATGAATAACAGATGCTGTGTGATTTCTTCTGATTTCACCAAGCAGAGAGAAGCAGTGGTTTGGAAGGGGAGGGGAGGGAGCTGTTGTTGTGCAGATTAACACAATTGCATTCATACATGTAGGGATTTTCTTGGCACAGTCTGTGATTGTTCTGCAGCTTTTCTTAATCGACTGGAAGATTCCACCAAAATAGTCAGCCCTATTTCCTTTTTAGTACGGGCATCCAGCATGAACTCACTTTCAGTTTTGGGCCCCCCAGTTCAGGAAACACAGGGAACTGCTGGAGAGAGCCCAGTGAAGGGGCACAAAGATGGTGAGGGCCTGGAGCACCTCCTGGATGAGGAAAGGCTGAGAGACCTGGGGCTGTCCACCCTGGGGAAGAGAAGGCTGAGGGGGATCTTATCAGTGCCTATAAATATCTAAACGGAGTCAAGTGGATGAGGCCAGGCTCTTTTCAGTGGTGCCCCATGACAGAACAAGGGGCAATGGACCCAAAGTGGAACACAGGAAGTCCCATACAAACATGAGGAAGAACTTCTTTACTGTGAGGTGACAGCACTGGAACAGGCTGCCCAAAGAGGTGGTGGAGTTGCCTTCGCCGGGGATATTCAAAACCAACCTAAACACATTCCTGTGCGACTTCTGTGGGGAACTGCTTTAGCAGGGGGTTGGAATAGATGATCTCCAGAAGTCCTTCTGAACTCCTGGGATTCTGTGATTCATTGAGACTGCATTAACTGCACAATGGCTCTATTTATAAAAGATCTGCTAGAGAGCACAACTAGAGAAATAGAGGTGGTGTGAAAAGGAATGACAATATTTTCCTCTTTCCCAGCATGTGGTTACAATCTCTTGGTTGTAGGGTTGTAAACATTAAGCCCAAACATAATGCCCCAACTTTTAGACTGTCTTTACCAGATATCAAAACCAGAAAATGTTCTTAGTTTGCTTAGCTAACTCAAACTGGCTATAGAGGATACATACGTTGGTCCAAAAGTAATTCCTTCTATTTATTTCCATGGAAACTACAACAGATAAAGAGCACAATAACACTGCATGATAGAGCAAATTCTCAGCTACTAAAGACTATTTTTCAACATAGTCACCACCATTAGCTCTGCATTTTTGTCAGTGATGAATACGAGCCTGCATGCTGCACTCGTAACAGTCTGCACCAGCAGAGGACATCCACTGTTTCAGTGTTTTACCACCTGTTGCCTCACTCTGCTCACACCCACTGTTTGGTCTCCGTAAATGTTCAGCAAGCATCAATGAATGTCAGTGGGTGCAATTATTTCTGCATGGAGGAATTCAGTGACACACCTTTGCTTCATACACTCTTCCATGTCAGATGCCATTGTGTCAGAGTGCCCCTCTGCTGCCATCTGTCACACAGCAACAACATGTAATGGGATATTGGTGGGAAGGTTCAAGCTTTACTGCCATCCCACCAACACCAGCCACTGATGTCATGGGCCAACATAATAAACTAGGAGGCATTACTTTTGGAACAGCCCCCATAGATGTCCCTTGAGAACTGTAATACATTTAAAATATGGGGGTTTTGCCCAAGCTATTTCTTCTGTACAGTTTTACAAGTGATTTCAAAAGCAAGTCCATGATGTAATTCCAAATGTGTACAAGGTCACAGAAAACACTGTAACACCAACTGACTCTATATGAATGATGTTCATCTACATCAGCAAAGCCTACAGCACAGTCACGTTTGAACAGAAGGGTCTTGATAGTTTTCTCTTTGTGGTGTGAAAGATAATGACTAATGCCATTTATTGGCAAATGTTATTGAGTTATTGTTACTAATTTTTTTTGATAACCTTCAGTGGAGACCATGCAGATGCCTGTCAAGAAGTGTGCCAGGTCTGTCTGCCAAGATCATGAACTTAAAAAATATAAAGACTCATCACTTTTGCTGTGATTACCACTTCAAGTTTTCCTGCGGAGAGGCCAGGTATGAACTCTCAGGATGATATCTTAAACACTTTTTCATAGGAAATGAATTGATTTCCATCTCATATTAATGCCCCAAGTTAGCCCTCAGTTTAGAACAAGAAGTACTGAGCAGAGAAGTCATACTTCTTTTTTGTTGTTGTTGTATGGATGAAAGGCCACTCAGTAGTGTGGTATGTCCTCTACTATAGCGCAAAACCCCATCCATTACTCTTTCTTAGAGGAGGATGCTTCAGCATTTCTCTGGGTCTGTACAGCTTCTGAGTAATTCAGAGAGGATGTAAATGAGAAGAAGTGGCAGAAAATAAGAGCTAACATTCTCATTACCGTGTAATTTTCAATTTTTAGAGCATTGTGCTGCCTCCTGAAAAAAGGATTCAAACAAGATGTGCAAGGAGGTGTGGTTGAAAGTGTATGGCACGAGGCTAAGTGCCCAAATCCTGATGTCAGAGGATTACTCTGAAATGCAGCACCTGGCTCCTGTAGTCTGTAGCAGGAGAGCAGCCAGCCAAAGTCTCCAGCATCAGAGAGCTCCAAACCTCAGAGAACTGAAGTCAAAATTACACTAATTCAAAAGGGATTTGTAGTCCACAATTTATTCTAGTCAATCGTTTCTTTAATTGTTTTAAAGTATGCCTTTCTATTTTTGTCACTACTAAGCAACCAAAACAAATCAATTTGTGTGTGCTGAATTCAATAATTTCTCATTGAATAAAATTAGTTTTTAGCACAAATCTCATTTTTAACTCCCAGCACAGCTAAAACACCTGCCTTGGTGCCAATAATTGTTCCTTTTGCTTAATATGCACTGATGTCCTGGAATGAAAAAAGGATAAGGATTTGGGGAAACTTATCTTGTAGGTTCAAATAACGGTACTTTTACTTTCTCTCCTTCCTTCCTTCCTTCCTTCCTTCCTTCCTTCCTTCCTTCCTTCCTTCCTTCCTTCCTTCCTTTCTTTTATAACAGTAAATAATAAAAGTAACTCATGAAAGCATTAGTGAGGCACTGGCACAGGCTGCCCAGAGAAGTGGTGGATCCCTTGTCCCTTGGGGCACTCAGGGTCAGGCTGGGTGTGGCTCTGAGCACCCAATGGAGCTGTGGGTGTCCCTGCTCATTGCAGGACTAGATGGCCTTCAAGGCTTCCTTCCAACTCAACACATCTCAGGCAACCTGTGCCAGAGCCTCATCACCCTTACTGTAAAAAAACAACTTTTTCCTTATATCTAGTCTAAACCTCCCCTCTTTTAGTTTGAAGCCATTTCCCCTTGTCCTATCACAGTAGACCCTGCTAAAGAGTCTGTCCCCTTCTTTCTTACAGCTCCCTTTCAAATACTGAAAGGCCTCTCTCAGGTCTCCCCAGACCCTTCTCCTCTCCAGGCTGAACAGCCCCAGCTCTCTCAGCCTGTGATTCAGGGGGAGCCGTTCCATCACTTGGATCATTGTTGTGGCCCTCCTCTGGACACGCTCCAACAGGTCCATGTCTTTCGTAATGGTTTTCCTCACTTGGTGTGGCAGCAAGGGTGGTGCGTTGAGGTGGGAAATATCTAGAAGTAAAAGGGTTGTTCATAAAGATGTCAGCAAGTTCAGCAAATCCCCAGGCTCCTGTACTGGACATTTGCTAACACTCTGCTGTCCCTGAAAGCCCTCCGCGAGGTCTTGTCACTGCTCTGCTGCACTGCCACACACGTGGGAGGATGGCTGTTTTGCTTGGATGCAAAAAGAGAGAAGTTTCATTAAATCTGCTACCTGGGCAGCAAGCCTGCTGCTTTCTGAAACCTCACATATGTGACCGGCTCAGCCGCACAAGAGGCAGAGATGGAAGAAATCCAGGCTAAGGGATAACTTATGCTACAGGCAAACAAAAGGAAAGGAAAAAGATTACTTCTGTGCAAACTCCTGCTAGGTATAAGACAGATGGTTTTCAGGGCCAAGAGCCAATAGTTATTGAATGCTGTCCAGCAGTTGCAAGAAATCTTATTTATTTATTTAGTCTTAAAAAAAGTAATAGAAATAAACTCAACAATGTTCTTATTCTTGTTGCTCTAGTCATGATATGAGGGTCTTAGAGGAGCTCACATCCCTTCAACCACTGGTCATTCAGGCATCCCACTGCCTACGGCTGAACCCTGCAGGAGTGGCTGGGGAAGAGGTTCTGCTTATAGCCGCTCACCCCAGGCTCAGGTAATGTTACTCCTGAGAGCAGGGACCTCTGCAAGCCCAGGTTCCATGGAGGCTGTGGCTGTGTTTCTGCAACTGCACTCAATGCTTAGTGCTGGATTGAGAGTGACTGAGGTTGGAAGAGACCAATGGAGGTTATCTGATCCAAAGTGGTGACCTGCTCTTGTGTAAGTACTGTTTGTGTCATAACATCCTCACCAAACTGTGCAAGGCGTGCTAAGGCCCTCAAGCCTACGTTTGCATGCTAGAATTAAAAAAACATGGATATGAAATCTGTTCATCTCATGCTGTTAATCTTTTTAAAGTGTTGCCATATGCAGTCTGAAACACTGGTCTGGCACAGCACCACACCACAACCAAGTTCTGCCAAAGGCAAGGATTGCCTGGGGGCAAGGCGACGAGGCAAGCAAGTGGCAGCAGGACTGCGCCTGGAGTAACGCAGCGCATGCAAGAGAGGGGGCTGCTTTGTGTGGAGGTGTCTCCTACCTACAAATAGGCATGGGCCTGCAGATGATCACACCTGGCTACAGCTGCCAGTCCTCTAATTCTTTGCTCAGAGGGGGTGAGGCCCTGGCACAGCTGCCCAGAGAGCTATAGGTACCTCATCCCCACAGGCACTCAAGGCCAGGTTGGGTGGGCCCTGAGCAGCCTGATCTGGTGGGGGGCAGGCAGCCCATGGCAGGGCTTGGGTGGGTGGGCTGTGAGGTCCCTTCCAACCCAACCGTCCTGTGATTCTATGATCTGAGGGAGATTTCTTTCCTTCCTTTCCTTCCTTTCCTTCCTTTCCTTCCTTCCTTCCTTCTCTTTCTTTCCTTCCTTCTCTTTCTTTCCTTCTTTCCTTCTTTCTTTCCTTGTAAACAAAAGAGAGGTCTGGTTATGTGATCCAAACATTAAGTTATTTACAATCCTCAGCTCCAAGTCACAGAATTTCCTCAAAGCAAACTACCTAAGGATGGAATTAGGATAGGCCAGAGAGTCAAAGCTGTTAGCTTGCAAGGTTTTAATTACTTCTTTGTTTAGTATAGTGAAAGTTATTTTGTAACACCTTAAGGGTGTTATTTAAAAGAAAGCCTTTAAGCAGCCCTCTGTATTTATGCACATTTTGTGGTCTCAGATGAGGAGAGAGTAGCAGGCATCTCCTGCACCACATGCAGATAAAAGACTGAAGTGTTGGAGATGGGAGTGACAAGGACCGCAGCCTGCAGCCACAGCTGGAGCACAGGAACTGGCCAAGGATGCTGCAGAGGAAACCATGGCTCTTCACAAGAGCTGCAAAGAGAATTCATTAATGCTTTCTGAGTTTCTGTCTAGAGGTCAGGCCACACATGTCTCCTTAGAGACACTCAAGACCAGGTCAGGTGGGGCTCTGAGCAACCTGCCCTAGCTGTAGGTGTCCCTGTTCATTGCAGGGCAGTTGCACTAGACAGCCTTTTAAGGTCCCTTCCAACTCAAATGATTCTGTGATTCTATGATTAACACCACAGCTAAACACTAAGCTGCAGCTATATGTATGGATATGCACAGCAAGAAACACCTTAAGTCAAGTTTCTTATCTGTTCTTTTTATAATTTATTTTTATTTTTCCATTTTCACAGAAACGGCCCAACTTTTCCTAAATTCAAGGGGCGAGATTCAAAAGTCATTGTATTGAATTGAGTGATTCCAGCATGCCAGACATCCACATTGTTCATCTTCCCTTGCTTTTTTTTGGATATAGAAACCCAAGGGCTGCTCTAGCAAAGGAGATGTCCCTGGCACCGTGCTGACCCTTGCAGTGATAAGACTAAGCAAAGCTATATCCTTGTGATGTAGTTATAAGCTGGATTATTAGTTCTTGCCAAAGTGTTCAGTGCAAGGGCAGTAGGGCTCCCTGTGTCCCTCTGGCACAATGTGAGTGTTGTCCACTCAGTCCCACTATAACATTTCCAATTCCTTTAGCCCAGTTAAAAACATGAGGCATTGAAGGCAGAGTCCAGCCATAATCCAGTCCAGCCACAGTGAATCTCAGCCAGCTGGCTCATAAAACTGCAGTTCAGAGGTCAGAAAGTCTCGTTAGAAATAAATTAAGGGTATGGGAAGAGGGAGGTAAAAGAGGAGGGAGAAACCAAGCATGAAACATGAACTGCAAGAAGGATTTCTCTTTTCTACCAAGCACACACTGATGTGTGCAAAGGAATGGAGACCTCTTGGAAATCTGCATAATTTTGAGGGAATATAGAGCAAAGAATATTTTTTCTCTGGCCATGTGCTTTATCACACAAGCCCATTTCAATTATCCTTGGATAGATTTTGATACTTTAAAATGTGCTTGATATTCAAATTATTTGGTCAGTGTTTGAGTAAATACATTTTCCTCCTAGAATTTGCTCACATTCCCTGGCTCATGATGCAGGAAAAGTCACCCAACTCATACAGTAGGATTTCTGCTTTCTGAGCATATGACTGCCAGTTCATTTCAGTTTGGCCAAGTGGCAATTTCCTGCAAGCCATGTGATCAATGCACATCTTCAAACGTATCCATGGTGCTTTGCCTCTGGATGCTTTAGCAAAAAAAAAAAAAAAAAGAATAGTGGAAACACTAATGAAAAGAGAAAAAACATACGAAAATGTAGTAATTCCCTAAAGGAAAAGGATAGTGCTCCTCTGTGGTCAGAGTAAGGAAGGAGGGAAGGGCTCAGTCCCACTCTGTTACATCAACATGGAACAAGCAATCCAACAACCTTTAGGCAAGGGGTCCTACCAAGTATCTTCCATAGAAACCCTTGGGATGGAAAGAAGAATCCATGCCTCCTCCTCTTCAGAATGAAGATATGGTTGTGGTGCGCCAGTTAAAGAGTTGATCGTTTGCAAATGAGTTGGGAATATGAAAAGACTGGTGCAAAAGTACTGCCTTAAGAAGTCATTCCTCTTGCTCCTGGTGCAGAGTGACCGGTGTGCCGCTGGGAGGCTGAGGTGCCACAACATGCAAATAATGATCACTCGTATAAATAGTGCTTATGTTTCTTTGCACATAATTTTAAATAAACTGCAATGAGGTTACTGATCCTTCCTACAGTTGCTTATTTTGGGGCCTGCTTTTCCTCTTTTATAATCATTTTACGATAGTTAAAAACACTAAAGGCCTCAAAGCTTAGGCCAAGCTCCAAAGACACTGCAAATCTAAGTGGAGTTTGATGGATACTTCGATGAAGTCTAATGATAAGCAGTAACTACTGTGAATGAATCAAGACTATTAATTTATATTGAGTTTAGTACAGGACCTAATCAGAGGATCCACAGTAGATATTGGGGACCAATGCCACTTGTTTTCCTCTCTGTCCTGCTTGCACTGTACTGGCAATGCCTTTGTGTCAGTTTGAACTTTCCAGCTCCCACTGGTACCAATTTACATAGCAGAAAGCAATTTCTTTGTATTAAAAGGGACATTAAGGTGATGTTCTGAAATTGTTCTGTGCACTAAAATCTATGTAATTTGTTACTCTTGAGCAATTCAGCTCAGCTTCCATTACTACAGACTGACAGCAACAAACCATTCTATCTTCCAGGCCTGTCAAATCAAGTATTTTTTAGAGCACTCTTATAACCTCATTTCTGAAAGTGACTGTGACAAACAGGAGGCTGCATTAGCCTCAGTGTCAATAGCAATCTGATTTTCTTCTCAGAAATTTCATTAGCCAAAAATAGATTAGAAAGTGACATGTGTACAGCATAAGTTCAAAACCATTGAGAAATTAAATACTCTTTCCTTTAACAAAGCAGAACACTTTCTTGTACATGCCCCAGCAGAAGCACTCCTGTCTACTGGCACTGCCTTAGTGGTGGTATTAGTGCTGCCAGTCCTGTCCTTTCACCTTTTGCCTTGCCAAGCACGTTGGGTGGTCATGGTGCATTGCACTGATAGCTTGATCAAGATGACTACAAATTTCCTCCAGAGTCATTTATTGTAAGATGCAGTTCACAAAGTCACGGAGTGATTGAGGTGGGCAGGAACCTCTGGGTCCCTCGGGCCCAGCCCTGCTCCAACATCGACTCCCAGAGCAGGGTACCCAGCACCACATCTAGGGGCATTTGGAAGTCCCCAAGAAGGAGACCCCACAGCCTCTGGGCAGCCTGTGCTGCATCACCTGCGCAGCACAGAAGGAACAGAGGGAACCTCCTGTGCTCCATTTTGTGCCCACTGTTCCTTATGGCCATCTTCTGCAGGCTGAGCAGCCCCATCTCCTTCAGTCTCTCCTTAAAGGGGAGGTGCTCCATTCCCTCCATCATCTTGGTACCCTCCATTGGGCTCTCTCCATTATGACCTTGCTTGGGTCAAGTATTATCTTTGTATTTGACTGCTTTCAGATGCCTTTCTTTTGGGAAGTTTCTGTTTAATATGTGATACAGATCCTTCTGTCCTGCTCAACATCTGCTGCATTTGAAATCTTATCAACAGTGATTTTGTGTCTTAAAGATAATGGGTAAAAATTGCGGAGAGATGCCAAGCTCCTGCTGATCTTCCTAAGGTCCCATAGATAACAAATCTTTCTGATGAAGAAAATACATTTTGAGCTATTTATGACTCACTTCTTCATTCCCTTAATGTTTTATTAATATTGTATATTGATAATTTCCCATCAAAGTGTCAATATGAGTTTTAGCAAAAACATCGCAAAAATCTGTTATGTTTTGGCAGTTATGAATCAAGCATATAATCTCCTCAAAGAATGAAATCTCTTTTTGGCAGCTCTCGCCTTTCATGACTGTAATTCTACTCTTGTCCTTTATCAGCTTTTTAACTTTTTTTTTGCCAGACACCACAACTCACCCTCATCTCACTCACTCTCCATCTCCCACTCACTTGACGGGAAGTGCTAACCTGCTAGTTTTAAATTTGCCACTACAGCAACTCTCCCTTGGACTTCACAATTTGCTCAGGGGGCTGAAGTTTATTCAACAGTTGGCAGCAGTGAAGTCCCACCTTTTCATTTGTCATCTGTCCTGCCAGCTGTGACTTTCAATTCTACGTACTTTGTTTCCTTTATGCATTTCCTTAAAACCCCACCGCTTTAAAGCTTTCACATAACACCATATGGTACAGGACATCCCCTTGGCCAGTTTAGGCCAGCTCTCGTGGTTCTGTTCCCTCCCAGCTGCGTGCATCCCCTCAGCCCCTCACTGGCAGGGCAGCATGAGGAGCTGAAACAGCCTTGGCTCTGTGCAGCACTGATTAGCAACAACTGAAACATCGCTGTGCTATCAACACTGTTCTTCTCCTAAAACCAAAACACAGCATCATACCAGACACTATGCAGAAAATCACTTCCATCCTAGCTGAAACCAGGACAATTTCCTACAACTGTTCCTTGTGTTTCCAGATAATTTATGAAGATGTTGCTGTGTGTTTTACATATGATTCACATGATCTAAGCCCTGGGAGAGATACCTGTGGGATTTTGCTGGTAATCCCATGTTTGAGAATGCTGTCTGCCTATTCCTCCTTCATTTTTTCCAGTCCTTTAATCCTGCTTTGCTCATGCAATGCCCTTCCTTGTGAGTATGAGACAAAATGCACCTGTTCTGTGCTCCACAGAGACGATAAATAGGTCAGCTACATGGGCTATTACTCCTGCGTTACACAGGCCATGCTTCCTGCAGCAGAACATCACCGTGGGATAAAAAAGCAGAGAGTACAAAGCTGGAGATCTTGAGAGATTTGGCATTTAACTGTCTGAATAGAATGAGATAACTATGAGATGGTTTTGTCTGCTTGCTGGGGCTCTTCTGGCCCTGTTCTTAAATCTTAGGGCACTTGGCAGAAAAATGTTTAAATGTACATTGAACTCTTGCAGCCTGAGTCTGGTTATGTGTTTGACCAACAGTGGTATGGGTGCCTGGGAAATCACTGGGGCACCAAAGTTCCCGGTCAGAGAGGTTGTCCTTAATTTTCTCTTGGTATGTCCAATTTTCTTCACACAGGTTGACTCACAGTGCCTCTGTGGTCTTCTGAGAATGTGAAGAATATCTTCTACGAATACCTCTTACTAACAAACACAATAGTTCACCTTCAGTGAACAGTGAACAGTTCAGAAGTCTCTGAGTAAGTAATTCCATTATCTGGTGGTGATAATAGATCATATTTATGAATGAAATCCTATTTGCTGATATGATACCTTCTGTTCCAGTCAGGTTCACATTCTGATGTAAGAAATTTACTGATGAGCACTAGTACAGAAATAAAGCAATCGTGACTATTAGAAAGTGATCAGATATTTCTCCTGTAAGAATAACATTATTTTAAATAATATAATAATGCGATGAAGACAGGATGTTCAATTTTGTGATAATATGTAGGTCTTTGTGTGAGCAATGGACTTAACTGTGCTGACACCCAAGCAATGGGCAGATCTCTGCTCCAGCAGCCCTACCTGGCAGGCTTGTGGGGCTGTGCCATGCCTTTTGGGTCAGGGCCCAGAGTAGCCCAACTCACGTGGGCGTGCTGGCTTTCAGAGACCACCTAGCATCCCTACTGGAGAACAACTCCTGCCATCTGTGATATGTAAAACCATAGGATGGCTTAGACTGGAAGGGACCTCAAAGCCTGCACAGCCCCAGCCTTCTGCCGTGGGCTGGTTGCCACCCAGCAGATTGGGCTGCCCAACGCCCATCCAGCGGGACCTTGAACATCTGCGGGGATGGGGTACCCACAGCTTCTCTGGGCACATCTTCTACTTGACCCCAAGTTTTCATTCCTGGAGCCCTCCAGATCCTTATTGCTACAGTAGCTGGCCTCCCTCACTCCAAATGACAGCCAGCTTCCCACTGCTCACCTTTATGATGGGGGAAACAAAACTCAGAGGACTTGACCATTGGCCATATGTGTTATCCATATGTGTATCCATATGTGTGGCTTGGCCAGCCAAATGGTAGGTGCCTTGTCACCAGCCAAGAGCCTGACTTTGGGTCCCCGTGCCTGATGGGCTGCTCCCCTTGGCCTCTGACGTGGCCGCATGGCTTCCACTCCTTCACAGCTGGGGGGCCGAGCCCGTCACCCCATGGACCACATGCTGTACAGATTTTGTCCTAGTTTCTCTCTCTGGTGCTGCCTGGTTGCTATTTGTGAGATGGTTGGAACTGCTCGTGAGTTTGATGTGGTCCTTCTGGCAGAGGTAGGGGTAAGATTTAATTTTTAAGAGTCCCATGGGATATTTATCCTTGCAGAGGGATGCTAAGAAACAAAATGAAATTCATAATCTACTGCTGACTAACCTAAAAGCTTTCCAGTAGAAAATAGCTCTGCAGAGACAGTATAAACTTACACCTCCCCACCCCTTTTTCTTGTATCCAAGAATTCCACAAAAATGGGCTATTTTTTTTTATCCTTAATTTATCCTGCTGATTCTGCGTAGCGAAAGAGCCTGGATCTTAGGAGGGGGGAAACATACAAAGGAATAGATGACCCTTCATGAAGAAAGCATTTTATTTTCAGGCAAATATCTGCAGTAAAAAGGAGGAGGAAACTGATACATGAGCAAACCCGTTTCAGCTTGGTAAAGTTTTTCACAAGATAGCAGCGACTCTTTAGCACTGTTGATTTGTAAATGGTGCTTTGCTGATGGCAAGTCCTGTTTACCTCCCTGAAACCAAAGGGCTCAAACGTGAGCTTGAGCAGAGAGCACACATGAGCTCCAACTTGGGCTTCAGGGCTGGGGATGTGCTCTACTGTCAGGCAAGTGCAGGGAGCTCTGGCCAAGCTAAGAAGCAGGAATGTAGAAAAATAATAAGTTTTCATTTGTGTGTTGGAACAGTCTCAGTGAGAAATTCCAACCTGCAGCTCCAGCCATTCAAAGGAAAACATTATATAAATATTTTTATCTAACAAGTCTGTAGCAAAAAGAATTCTTAGTTGGTAGTTGAGCCTGTTTAAAATAAACTGAATTTCCCAACACAGGATGGTTTGTGATCCCTACTACTCAGTACATCATCCAGAGGAGGTAGTTTCCCCTAATGACATCATTTTGAGGCAGCCAGATGCAAAGCATATGCAGAGTTTTCAAGCTGCAAAAGGCAGGCTGCACAGAAATGTGTTCTACAGACTGAGAGGAGTTTGGTTTCTAAGAGGCTGCAGACATGTAGGATTTATTGCACTGACCTTCACCTCGTGATGCACCTGGCAGCTATGAACGTTGTGTCGATGAATGGGCCAATTGTTTCCCCAAAGGAGCGTGATACAGACACCTGGCTAAGGAGAAACATGGGGAAACACCAGGGCTGAGCCCTGCCCGGCATAGGGTGGTTTTCTCCTCAGCTGCTCTGGGCAGATGAAACAAATTTCCATCTTGAAACTTTCTCCTGGCTGTTGAGTGGGCAAGGTGGCTGTTGTCTCTCTAACCTTTGCTGATGAAAAGCATTCAGCCACAGCATGCTCTTCTTTGCAGCTCTAGCTTTTCATATCCTGTCTTGGAAACTGCCTTGGGAATATCTGAAAAGCCACAGTTTTTCATTTCTTTATGACAAGCTGTTTTTTATTTTCAACACCAAGAAGATCTTTGTGCACGAACAATTTGCTCAGCAACTACCACTGCCAGGTGGTTCTGAGGAGGCTATGTTCAATAGAAAGCTATAGGGTAAGTGGGTGTAATAATCCTACAGCTGCTGAAAGTAAATCAAATTAACTCCTAGTTGACACTGTGTGATATGCTGGGAAGGAGCCTGCACTAAGTTCTACTTTTCACCTTCCCCTGACTGCCTTCTTACTGACTGCTGTTGGAGAATGGAGTTTAGATTGTATGGCTCCTTGGTTTGTTCTAGGAAAGCAATTTTGGGGTTCTTCTTGGGCTTTTGATGAATACCTCACATCAAAGGCTCTCTCGCAATCCCAAGTTGTGAAGGGGCACCGAAGCTGTGAGTTCTGCTTCATAACAGCAGATCAAAGCAGGGATCAGAAATGATGTCATGGATTTGATTTCATTCCAAAGAAAGACCACATGAAAATGGAGCCTGAAGAGATCTCAGGATTTTCACACAGAGGGTGGTGACACACTGGAACAGGCTGCCCAAGGAGGCTGTGGATGCCCCATCCCTGGAGGCATTCAAGGCCAGGCTGGATGTGGCTCTGGGCAGCCTGGTCTGGTGGTTGGTGACCCTGCACATAGCAGGGGGGTTGAAACTAGATGATCATTGTGGTCTTTTTCAACCCAGACCATTCTATGATTCTACGATTCTATGCTTTCTGGTCCACCATCCTGCTCCAAGGCAGGATCAGTTCTGCCTAACAGAGTACTGCCAAATATTTGAAAAGATTTTTTGAGGCCAGTTCTGCCTAATAAGGAACCAGACTTGGTTTGGATATACTATTGCCCATGTACAAGTTTAGAGTACATCTTAACCATCCATGCTTCAGCACGGTGCAGTGAGATACTGCTTTGGCAACCATCTGACTTCTTAAGGCAAAACGGTCACTTTGCTGTTGGGTTCAGATAAGGGGCCTTAGGATAGTAATAATTTCCCAAGCACCACTTTTAGCCTGTTTATGCAAACACTATGCCCTGGGGTGAGCAATGCTGACGTGAATATAAATGTTCTGTGGAGGACTCTGAATGTAGTCGCTAAAATGCTGCTGCTCAGACCTGAGGTATGACCCTCATGTCCAGGAGGTGCCAGTGATGTCTCCTGCAATGGCTGTGAAGCTACCTTGGTGTTGGCCTTTCAGGGATGATCTCTGTCAGACAGAGCCTGGAAACAAGGTCTGCTTCCAGCTGTGCTGCCTCTGTCTCACCTTGCCCCCATTTACATCTATCTCATTCCTGTCCCTCCCTTTATAATATAAAATTGCAGGTCAGTTGGCAAGACTTTAGATATTTCTTTCAGGAAAAGAAATATGTAGAACTATAGAATCACAAAGGTTGGAAAAGACCATCTAGTCCAGCCACCAACCCATCCCCACCATGCCCACTGACCACATCTCTCAGTGCCACATCTCCACAGTTCTTGAGCACCTCCAGGGTCGGTGGCTCCACCACCTCCCTGGGCAGCCTGTGCCAGTGCCTCACCACTCTTTCTGAGAACAAATGTTTCCTAATATCCAAACTGAACCTCCCCTGGTGCAACTTAAGGCCATTATCTCTTGTCCTATCTCTGTTACCTGGGAGAACAGGCCAACCCCCACCTCACCACTACTTCCTTTCAGGTAGTCGTAGAGAGCTGTAAGGTCTCTCGAGTCTCCTTTTCTCCAGACTGAACAATCCCGGTTCCCTCAGCTGCTCCCCATAAGACTCGTGGTCCAGACCCCTCACAGCTTTGTTGCTCTTCTCTGGACATGCTCCAGAGCCTCAATATTTTCCTTGTGAAGCATTGAATGTAAAGCCATGAGTGCAAAACCCCCTAGAAAGGATGCCAACTTATCATTGCACTGCTCAGAAAACAGTAGCATTCATATCACTGTGCTGCTGTATCTGGTGTCTGGTTCTCGGAGATGTTCTCGTGGAAATGGAAGTGGATCTCCCAAGTGGCACATGGATGTGCTTTCCATTGGCTGCTTCTCCAGGCAGTACCCCAGCACCCTCCAGCACAGGAGCACCCAGCAGGTAACCCTTGTGCTTTGGACATCAGGTTGCTCTCAAAGCAGCTGCATGCTTTCATCTGAAACTGTATGTGTGATTGATAATCCACGGCTTAAGGAGTCACACTAATGACTTATGATTCATCTCTGATGTATGGGGAAGCACTCACACCCGTGCAGTGATGGGCTGGCTCGGTGACTCATGCCTGATTGAATGTGTGTGCCAAGTTCCCATGTGTGTCACTCAGCAAAACCCCAGTCTGTACCAATGTGTGCACTGCCTCCAGGCAGGGTCCCCACACCTGCAGCAGGAGCAGAGAGGTGGGGTGTCTTTGCCAGCACCCCGACCCTTGGCTGGGTTGCACAGGTAAGGGCTGCAGGCACAGCCACATGGGGTTCTGATGTTGCAGTTACTCTTCTCCAGCAAACAATCACTATGGCAACCTGGCTGTGTTGTGTAATCTGTTTTACTTCCTATTTATTCTAAAGCACAAACTGCGACTGCTTCAAACACGTTCTTAAGCCATTAGAGACTTTAGAAGAGAAAGAGTGGGCAGCATTAGGTGCAGAGAAACGTGATCAGCCCAGAGCATGGGATGAGCCTTGCAAGCCTTTGTTTACGTGCAAGTTTCATATCCAAACTGTCATTTTTGTGGATGCTGTGGCTTTCTGTCCAGACAGTGAAGGTGGGCAGGTATGTGGTGCCATGTTTGGGGAAGTAGAATGCCAAGCTCTCAGCCTGCCTCATGGATACTGCACTGTGCCAGGGCCAGGGCAGGTGGGTCTGCTCAAGTAGAACAGAATGCATTGCTGTTAAAAGAAGTTAGTTCAGCAGGAGGGCTAAAGGACAAAACAAAACAAACAGGAGAGAGCATAACTGCATCTCCTACTCCAACAGGGTTTGCCACCAGACACAGCCCCAGCTGCCCAAGGTCCACCAGGCTGCCAAGATGTCTACATATCCCCTTGTTTTTTAAGGGCCTAAAATGATTAATCATAGAATCATTCCATCATAGAATCATAGGATCACAGAGTGGTTGGGTTGGAAGGGACCTCACAGCCCACCCAGCCCCAACCCCTTCTGTGAGCTGGTGGCTACCCACCAGATCAGGCTGCCCAGGGCCCATCCAACCTGGCCTTGAGCACCTCCAGGTATGGACTGTCCATCACTAAGGTGCTTGGTGTTTTTTTTTCCAGCTGCCTATTGTTTTTAAGACATTCTTGTATGGGAATCTGAAGGAAGGATTCACCACGAGGATTTTCTGCAAATGGAACTCCTGAAGAGGCACTGCCTACATCCTAAATCACCAGCCTTCAGCCTTCATTTTCTGCTTGAAAGAACCGTTTGTGATGGGAGAAGGGGTTACTGTGGTATTTATCAAAGACCTGTGTTTCCTTAGTGCTTAGAGGTCCCTGCCCTGCCTTATCTCCTGGTACCATCTAAGTAATAGCCCTGGAAAGAGACATCTCACATCAGCTTCTGATCCAGCATTGATTGAAAACCGATCTTTTCCAGCTTGGCTGGCCTGCAAATCTCTAGATCTAAAATCTCATCCTGGCCCTGCCTCACAGGATGAATTTGGGAAAAGAATTTGTATTGCCTATGCCTGACCTTCCTTGTACACAAAGTGAGGAGAAGAGAAATTAATTTGCTGGGGCTTATGAGATTTGTTATAATCATCCTTCGAGATCCGACTAGCAGGACAAAGTTCAAGCATTTACTGTTTTTTAGCTCAGGCTGCTCTTTGTGAGTGCAGCTGCAGTAGCATGCTAGGAAGCTGTTTGTGAGGGCTGGTGCAGATCCCTGGATGTGCCCTGGTAGGAAGTGAGGAGCTGTTGAAGGAAGCTGCTCCACAGCACACGGGGAAGAGGCTTTCCTGTAGAGGTGAGTCAGCCCCAAAGCAGAAGGGTGGCTGCATCCAAAAATAACAGCCCCTCAAAACAGGCCTCACCATGGTGCACAGAGCAGCACCGCCTGAGAAGGAGGAGGACTCATCTCTGAGTTTCTTCTCTTTAGTCACCCAGCTGATTTCTTACCTGCACTGAATTCCACTAGACCCCTGTTGGTGTTTTTGCAGCGCCCATTAACCTGCCCTTTGGAAAAACACCCTGCCCATCTTCATCTCTAGGTCCACAGGAAGTTCAGAGTGAACCCATGAAGGAATACAATCCCAAATGTCAATTTCTATCTCCTCCTATTTTTGAATGTGAATTGATAAACATGTGTTTGCTCCCAGGTTCAAGCAGTTCTCACTAATCACATTCTTGTGTTTAGGATGATTATACCCAACTCAGAATATCCTACTCTGTGTTGTTCTTTGAATAATGTCAATAACAAGCATTTGTTCTTTAGTTTTCCTTTAACATCATTGCTGCTGGAGGGCAATAGTAAGCGGGGATAGGCGTAACAGATTAATCCCTAGCAAGTATAAAGCAAAATTTCAACTATTGTTGAATGGAGAAGCAGATACCCTTAAAATCCAGACATTTTCTGTAGAGCAGGGTAGCAGTGTTAAAAGGTGGCATTTCAATTATCCTATACGAGGGGAAATGGAGTAGAATCATGGAATCACAGAATCTTTAAGTTTGGAAAAGAACTGTAAAATCATCTAGTCCAACCACCATGCCCACTGACCACATCCCTCAGTGCCACATCTCCACGGTTCTTGAACACCTCCAGGGTCGGTGACTCCATCACCTCCCTGGGCAGCCTGTGCCAGTGCCTCACCACTCTTTCTGAGAAGAAATGTTTCCTAATATTCATCTTAAACCTCCCCTAGCACAATTTAAGGCCATTCCCTCTCATTCTATCACAGTTATCTGAGAGAAAAGGCTGACCACCACCTCGCTACAACCTCCTTTCAGGGAGCTGTAGAGTGATAAGGTCTCCCCTGAGCCGTCTGTAATAATAATAATACTCAGGACTGCCACCAGCATGAGATTATGGAAGGTGAGGAGAGTCAGACCTAACCATTCATGCAGAGAACCTGGCATTTTACCTGTATCTGTCCAGGGAAGGAAAGAAGGAAGAAAAGGAAGGAAGGAAATCTTCAGACAAGAGAAAGCAGGGCCCAACTCAGCCCACAAGAGTCCCCACCTCAATCCCTCCTGCAGCTGTGTCCTCACTCAGCATCCTCTGCAGGACTGGGCTGTGCTCAGGTGAACCTGAGCTCTGATCCAGGACACCACAGCTCCACAAGCCACAACAGCACAACTTATAACATTTACAAAAGCTTACAAACATGACAAAATCTCATAAAAAGGGCAGAAAAGCTGATCAGCCCAGCCAGTGAGGTTTACACCATGCAGCTGCTTATGGACAGTTGTCTCTCATCTGATGTCTAATCATAGCAATTGCCTGCTGCACTGCAAATGTCCATTCAGAAAGGAACTGTAAGAGATGATTTCAGCATCAGATTAAGTGTAAATATGCTTTGCACACATTAACATTTTATAAGTAGTTAAGTAGAGAGAAACACATACCAAATATTTCCAGGCATCTGCCAAGTAAAGACCTGTGTGCTTTGAATTTTCCTGGAGATAATTTTACGAACATCCCATTCTAACAAGGTATTTATCTGAGGGACATGGTTAGTGGACATAGTGGGGATGAGTTGATGGTCAGACTAGATGATCTTAGTGGTCTTTTCCAACTTTAAAGATTCTATGATTATCAATTGGGAATAGCTAGTAATGACCTCAGTGAAAAAAAGGCTGGCTTTGGTACTGCTCAGAGTTTAATGTTGAAACACATCTTTGCCTGACCCACAAGATAAGTGCTGAACTCTTCCCAGACCCTAGGATTGGTGGGTTGTGTTATCCATAGGCTTGTATTCTTGCCACTGATTTGACTTTTATTTTGGTCATGCTTTCAGAGGGCCAGACAAGAGCCTTTCCTCACTTTCTTTAAGACAGATGCACCCTCATTGGATGGGCAGTGCTTTGTCTGAGGTATCATTAGCTCACCCCACATTTCATGCTGAGGTGATTCCTTAAGGCAGTAGATAAAGTTGGATGAGGGACCAGGGAGAGAACTGGAGAAGCCCCGTTGCTTGCATGGGGCACAATAAAGCAAGGATGGAGCCAGCCCTCATGCTGGAAATCCAGACAGCATCTTTGATTTCGGTAGGTTTGTGTTAGTTTAAGATAGCCACAGCCAGTCTGCAGGTTGCTGCTGGAGGGCTTGTCTGGACTATGGGTGCTTACAGCCCCATTGCAAGGTCTCAGTTACTGCCCTGCAAGGACCTGGCAGCAAAGCCCTGCAGGAGGCCACAGTCCATTCATTGATGGTTTTGCAGATAAAAGCCCCTGTAAGATAAAAAGTTAACTGTTCCATCACTGGCAATTCTTGAGATGCAGGGTGGAAGGGTCAAATAAAGACCCTTCTGAACCACTTCTCCAAAACAATGTTAATCACACTGTAAAGCCACTCCTAGCCTGGGCTCAGTTTTCCACACTTTCGTAACTGCTCCCCTAGCGTGGTCAAATATGGGATTTTCCAGGCACGTTGCAGCAGCATAGTGCTTTCTCAGGAATTTCTGACAAATAAGCTCGAAAGGGGTGAAGCCACATTCCCAGATAAACATGAGGACTGTGGGGCAAAATGGTTTGTGGAGGAAATACCATCAATCTGGGTTAGTCTGCCTTGAAACCTCTCCCATGCACTGAGAGCTGTGGCCTGTCGGGGTTTTCCTGGGACTACCACAGGGTCACAGCACGGCTGAGGTGGGCAGAAGCCTCTGGGTCCATCATGCTCAGCCCATGCTCCAGCAAGGATACCAAGAGCAGGGTGCCCAGCACCATGTCTAGGCAGCTTTTGGAGATCTCTTTTTGTAGATTCCATGTACTTTTCTTAGCTTTGGTACTTCAAAAATAAATTCAGCCCAAAGGGGATGAATGCCCACCTTCAGGAAGAGACCACAGTGCAAACTTCTGTCATATCAGGCACCAGAGAACACACAGCGAGGCTGGTTAAGGCGGAGGCCACCCAAAGGACAGCCCTTTGGAACACATTCCCAGAGCTGGGAATACATTCAATACATGCTCATCTCACACCAAAGTCACTCTGGACTTACCCTGAGAAACCTCTAGGATCTAACCTAAAGATCTAAACTCCTTTTCCTATGAAGTTTTTCATTCTGTTTGAATAAGTTTTCTCTGTATTTGTCAGAAAAGCTCAGATCCCAGGCTCAGCTGACTGCAAACAGAATAATTCCTGGAAGTATCACTTCAAATTGCACATTCTAAAAGCTGTTCTTGGAAACATATAATTCTGATATTGTGAAACTGTAAGACATACAGGGCTCTGCATACACTGTGATGTTCAGGCTGGAAATTTAGCAGATGCCTTGTTATGAGTGGTGCTTAGCATGCTATCTGGGGGGTGTGAGAAAAGAATGAAATCCTCTGGTATTTCAAAAGCAGAGAAAGAATAAAAGCACGATATCATCACACGAACAATTCTGGCATCACACTTTGCTCTTCTACTTGACATAAAATGTATTCAGCACAAATTTCCTTCTCTTCCGGCCAGTGCACCACCCATGGGCCAGCTCCGACTTTTATTAGTTGCAGTCACCAACCCTTGTCATGCACACTGAATGAATTGACAAATTTTTAGTCTCCCAGCTTTCCAAAGCTCTTGCATAAATGACACATACAGTAAGGCCAATCCCCAGGACAGCAGTGTATTTACCTGCAGCTTAGCCTCTGTCACTAGTATTTTTGCAGTTATGAGAAGAAGATGAGATTTAAATAAGCAGCAAATATGTGCTAAAATCAGGAAACACCATGATTTGCAAACAAACATGGCATTAATACCTAGCAATTGTTTGAAAGGAAATAATTCTGAGCAGCTTTTACCCAAACCCTCTTTACTCTGTAACTACTCTGCAGCAGCAGTTTATGCAAAATGCATAGATTATGCACGCTGACTCTGTACTTGCAAAGCTTTGACAGCATCCCGGGAGGGGAACCAGATATCTCTGCATCTCCCCAAGCCAAGAATGTGGATTTTCTTGCTGTTCATCCCCAATTCTCCCACATTATCTCGTGACTCAGCTGCCTGATGCAAGGGTTTGTAATTACAGCTTTGCAGATGAGCTATGCCAGTTTGTGTGCCTTGGTTTCCAAGGCTTCATATGCAATTTTGATAAACATTCGTATTTTGCAAATTCACTTCTGTAAATATGCGTAGGCACTGTTCTGTCCTGTTTTGGTCAACAGCAAACTGTACATAAGTCAACAGTGTGCCCAGGCAGGAATGCCAGCCAGACCCGGGGCTGTCTGTATGGGTCTCTTCCCACTGGGGTATGCTATGCCTCTGTGATTCTACTTCATGGGTTTTCCTGCGGATAAACCCCAGCTGCCTGAACATGCAAGCCACAAGGAAGCCAGGATACAAACCAGAAAAAGGCCCAACCAAGACCCAGTTCTCCTCTTAAAAAGCACTCTGTTGTTTGCTTAGTACAGCAGACAACCTCGAGGCAGAGAGAATCTCAACGCAGCCACCTCTGGACACCTCCTGGCTCCCAGCAGCTCACTGGAAGCAGCCCCATCCAGGTGCTGCCCACCGGGGGTTTCCTGCTGCACACATGAAGCCACCAGCAGACAGGAGAGGGAGGTTCCTCCTGCTTGTGCCTGCAACCAAAATAACCTCTCTCAGACCGTGCCAGCTCAGCAGGAGGAAAGGCCCGGGGGCCTGGAATGGTTTCTACTTCCTGTTTTTCCTCTTCACAGGGTAAACGGGGTTCTGAGGTCTCCAGAGACAGCCCTGAACCAAAGCCATCCTTGAACTTCTGGGAAGTTTGGGTTCAGCTCTGGATGCAGAGATTGCAGCTTTGGTGCATTGTTATCTATATTTATCCCCACGAGGCACAGCAGTGGTGTACCTGTGAGCTAATGCTACGTGTTGCACAGGCAGGAGGGATCGCAGCTTGCCAACAAGTTGTGCAATTATTATTTTTTCTATTGTTTGCCATTGTGCATTATATAAACAAGTGTGTGTGTGCACATGAGGTCTGTCACTGGCAAGCAGCAGCTTTGCCATTGGGTGTGCTGAGGAAGGAGCAGCTCCCTCCTGCCTCCTCTCTCTGATACTGCTTCTGGCACGGGTGAGACACCAGTGACATATTTTAGCATCCAAACAAGTCCTTTGTCCTGAAAATCTTGTGTTTACTGAACTTCCATTAGTCTTCTATGTCTTTAGGTTTAGGTGGTTGATTTAGAGGATACAAATCTTTACAATGGTATAAATCAGATTTAGCAGACTGGTTTGAGACATTATTGGACTTAATCAGAAGGTTTTCTATTAGTATGTGCCATTTTCCCAAGCAATGCTGCAAGTCTGATCATGTACTGTAACTTCTCAGCCACAATTCACATGGCTTTCAGTTAGCCTTTTGCTCCCAGTGATCATTAAATACTGATTATGGAAACATCAATTAAGAAATCAGATCACTGTAATTATTCCCAGAACCTCATGGAATAGGACCTCACTGATGAACCCACCCTCATCTTTCGAGCACTTCAGTCTGAGACAGGGCATTTTTTTTCTGTTAGAATTTGAGGCCCGAGTAGTGCTTTTTATTCTGTTTTACTTTATTTTGCATTATGAAGTGACTGTGGGCTGAGGTGGTGAGGTTTGTATGTCTGCGCTTTTAAGCAATCTCTACCACCTGTGCCATTGAGTGCACCCACATTTGTCCCATTGGGTGCTGCTGACATGCAGGAACATGAGACCCACAGAGACTGGTGTGGGGCCTCCTGCTCACTGAGTCCCCAGCATTAAAGCAATGGCAGTGTGCAGGTCTTCATGGCACGTTCCTACTGAGAAACATCATCCTGAACTAAAAGGAAGTGGGGAGCTGGAGCTCCCATCCATGGCCCCCCCGAGTAAGAAGGGCTTTCTACCTATTAAAGCACCAATGTCATCCCATTAAAGCAGAAGAGATTTCCTCCATCCACTAATGTGCTATTACTTATTAATGTAAAAACACCACTACTCTATTTAGTGAGTTATATGTCTTCCTGCAACCTGTTTTTATCTGTCTCACAGGGGTTACATGCACTCTAGGTTCTGTTGCCTGGGACCAAAGCTGATGCTGAAGGCACAGCCATGAGCAGTGCAACCCATATGTGAGCACCGTGATGCAGGGTAGGGCCATGCAGGGCCAGGTCTGGACATCTCACCAATGGAACATGGATGAACCATAGGACCTGCACAGAGGACAACCAAAAATCACTTCTGGAAGCCCTAGGACAAAATATTTAGATCTTCCTCTCCTTTCGCTGCATGCCCCATGTTGGTGTTAGATGTCCTTAGACAAAGCTACTGCTGGTGAACCCGTGTGGTGATCACAGGCCCAGGAGATGGATGCTGTTCTCTTTCCATCCATGGCTCAACAGTTGCTGCAATCCAGGCTGCTCCTCTCAGTCACTTACTCATCTCTATTAATTTCAACTCAAACGTCAGCTCTCCTCCCACTAAACACGCATGTTCTGGGGTGTTCCTATACACCCCATTGTATCTCTTTCCAGCATAAGGCAAGCAAAAGGAGTTTATGCATAAATGCAGGGGGAGCCATAAACATAAATACAGAAGCAGCAAAAAATGAATATACTCAAGAAGAAAAGGTATTTAGATATAATTATCTATCTTAACTGCACTCTGGTGCAAGGTGGCATTTCCTCTTGGGCACAGGCTGGACGAGGCTCTGAGCAACCTGATCGAGCTGTAGATGTCCCTGTTCATTGCAGGGGAGTTGGATTAAATGGCCTTTAAAAGTCCCTTCCAACTGAAATGATTTTATGATTCTAAAGAAGGGGTAGGAGGGGCTCTTTTTTTCTTGTGCTTTGGGTGTTTACATGTGCTCATTTGGGTATTCTGATTAATTACCCCTTGTGAAAAGGGGGCTCATCCTCCAATCATTACTGGGAGCTAATAGCATCGGAAGCAGAGAAGCTGCCTTCTGTGTAAGGGCATTAGGCAAGTGGATAATGGCTTTCAGCTTTCTGTTTCCCACATGCACTGTCCCTGTGGGGTTGTCATGAATTGTGCTCTCCAGAGCTGCTATCAGACCAATCCTTGCCATCAGATGTGTGCAGTGCTCAAAAGCAATCCCCTTCCCCTCCATAAATGTGCACCTCTGCTTGGCTGCCTTCCAGCCCCAGAGAAGTTTAGCAAAAACTGAAAATACCCGCTGAAGAATTCTGTGGGGCGCTTCAGAAAGTCCATCGTTACATTGATACTTCCTCCTATAATGATGTGTTTCTTCACGTGGATGATGCTAGCATCATTCTTCTTCAGACTTTTGGAATAAGTCTGTTTGAACGATCCTGCTCAGCTCTGGTAAAAATGGGGAAAAGTTGGGAAGATTTCATTGCAGAAAATGGTGTGAGGAGGTGGCCAGAACAACTCTCCCCTGGTGCCAGGGAGCATAGAAACCCTGTGGCTGTGAAGGGCCGGCCTGATCCTGCAGATAGGAGTCCCTGCAGGGAAGCCCGTATGTGCCAAGAGGCTGTGAGATGGAGAGAATGGCCTGGTAAAGGGAGCAGGAGGTGGTAGCTACCATATTCTGCCTGTGGCAACCTTATTGCATCTCTGAGGTGGAATTGCTTGGGTGACTGTCATGTCTGGAGCACGGCATTTTGGCAGCCATGCCATGCATTAGAGCAGATGCTATGTCCTGACCGTGCTTGCCCTTACTTGTGACACTGGAAGGAGCCGCTCGTACACTGATGTCGGTGCACACACAGGTTCACAGAATCACAGAATCAGTAAGGTTGGAAAGGACCTATAAGATCATCTAGTCCAACCATCCACCTATCACCAATGGTTCTCGCTAAACCATATCCCTCATCACAGCATCCAAACGTTCCTTGAACACCTCCAGGGTCGGTGACTCCACCACCTCCCTGGGCAGCCCATTCCAGTGCCTGACCACTCTTTCAGAGAAGTAGTATTTCCTAATATCCAGCCTGAATCTTCCCTGGCACAGCTTGAAACCATTCCCTCTAGTCCTATCACCAGTTGCACGAGAGAAGAGGCCGACCCCCAGCTCACTACAACCTCCCTTCAGGTAGTTATAGAGAGCAATAAGGTCTCCCCTGAGCCTCCTCTTCTCCAGACTGAACAATCCCAGCTCCCTCAGCCGCTCCTCATAAGGCCTGTGCTCCAGACCCCTCACCAGCTTTGTTGCCCTTCTTTGAACACGTTCCAGGGCCTCGATGTCTTTCTTGCAGTGAGGGGCCCAGAACTGGACACAGTACTCAAGGTGCGGCCTCACCAGAGCTGAGTACAGGGGGACAATTACTTCCCTGCTCCTGCTGGTCACACTACTTCTGATACAAGCCAGGATGCCATTGGCCTTCTTGGCCACCCAGGCAAACTGCTGGCTCATGTTCAGGTTAAATGGAAACAGTTTGCTGAGGAATGGGAGTTTGCCCCTGATGTGCCATGGGATCACAGCAGCCTCCAGCCTCTCCTTTGCCTCTGCAGATTTGCTGTTTATTTCCTGTTCTCTGCCAAACTTTTTCACAGTCCCATTTCGACAACTGCGATTCCAAATTAACCAGTTTTTTTTCCTGAAAGTGCTCCTTGTTATTCCATAGTGATCATAATCATTCACCTCACAAAGGTGATGTGAGGGTTAATTAGCCTGAACATGCCATTTGTTTTGGAAATGGAGAATATAAGAGCTAAATATCATTAACTCGAGTAATTGGAATGAGGCACCACTCTAATAATTGGAACAAGGTACCAATTTCTTTCAAGTAACCAAAATAAACAGGATGATTTCTTGAGCTATTGGCTCTGACTACAGCAGAGGTGGGAGCCATGCTGGCAGTGCACTGCTGTGGCAGGAGCTCTGCAGCCATGCGTGGATGCTTCTGTCACCTCCCAGCTGGGAGCCCATGGATTTCCAGAGGGCTGGAAATGGAGAAGACAACTGGCATCTGCTCCTTCCACAGTGCAGTGTTCCTAAAGTCCTCACCAAGACAGAGCCACATCCTTTACCTGCTTGCTAATGGAATGATTCTGCTGAAATAGTTCATTTAGAAATGTATTTCCCCCGCTACCACTGTAAATGTTGAAGCTCCACAGGCCTTCTCCATCAGCCTGAGCAGGCTGCAGCTGGCAGCTGGAATGGGTGGGCTTCCTTTCCACCCAGGCTGACATCGCTGGGACACCTGGGACGGGGCGCCACCTCCATGCATCATGCCCTGCAATTGCTGCATGGAGTCATGGGAAACAAATAACAAATCCTCTTGATGGAGACAGAAATACCCATTTCATGCTCTTTTTAAAACGTTCAGTCACCAAATGACTCCTTTCCCAGTTCCTTCCTCTCTTCGAGTGATTTTCAGGCAGAGTAGACACTATGCTGTAAACAACATGTTTTTCGGCATCAGCTGACTCCATTAATGGTTGTTCTGGCTGCACTCTGGCAGGTTTTATTGTGTAATTAGGCTGACAGTGCGCTACTGCTCTGCCCCAGACCTTCCAAATTCCTTAGACAGAATTTACACATCTGAAAATAAAATAAAATAAAATAAAATAAAATAAAATAAAATAAAATAAAATAAAATAAAATAAAATAAACAATGAAACAAAACTAAAAACCTGAGGAAGTGCTTTCTGTACTGGAAATGTTGACCCATTGCCATGCCCCAGTTTGCAGGGTCCCTCTCCGCACATTGCAGCCTTGGTCAGCTGCTGCTTGAGCATCTCATAAGCCATTTACCTGACCTTGAAGGTCTTTTTGTGCACCCCCAAGTGCTGAGGGCTGTCACTCAGCAAGACCGATGTGCAACACAGCCTCCCCTTCCCAGCCTGAGCATGGATATGGCTGCTTTGCACCCCTTAGTGCTCAACGTGCCACAAAGACAGAGATGAACTACAGGATGCTGGTGCGTGGGCATCTCACCATGAGTTCATGGGCTAGGTCTTCGCTCCACTTTGTGTCCAGACGTGCTACAGTCAGTTATTGTAGCTGAGGGCTGTTCCACCCATATGGAGCATAAAGCCCAGAGGCAATTTATTTAAGCGCAGCCATTCCCCACTGGCATTTGAGCACGTGTCTGTGCTTGGGGGATGAGTGCTTTTAGCTGCACTGCCATGGTCAGGGTTCCACCAACCCCGGGTATTGCTGGAAAGGTCCAGCATGAAGCAAGAAATTATGCCTACCTTTCCTCAGCAATAGGTGCTAGAATGACCATCAAAAATAACTAGAAGTAAAATTTCTTTTAAAAATGGAGAAAAAAACAAGTTTTCACCTTGCAAAACTTTTCTCCTACCTGTTACCAGTGCAGGGAAAGTAGCACAGGAAGCAGAGGAAGATAGAGAAATCCTCACCTGCAGCTACAAGGCAGAGCAGACCTGGCATTAGTTTTTCCAATAGCAACCGTATTTGAGGAGAGGAAATTGTTGGATATCTTTGTCGTCATTAAAATGATAAAGCTGCTTCTCTTTTCTTAAAGAGCATCTCAGTCCCTCTCAGCATCCTGTGGATGTGCAGGTCTGTGCACACCGCCCATCATCTTCCTCACTGGGGGCTGTGGGATGGGCAGAGGGATGCCCAGGAGTCTGAAGCTGGGACGTCCCCACAGGTCAGTGCTTGCTACTGAGCTCCTGGGGGATGGGGGCACTTGGCAATGCCAGCAAATCCCCTTAGATGGAGAACAAAGTGCCTTTAAAGGTAGAAAACAGATCCACAGGCAAAGCACAACATCACATCCCATGAGGTTTTGACTTAGCTGTTGACTTAATCATGACTTCAGGATGGGAGCAGATCTACTAAGAAACAGCTCATTGCCTGTTATTGCTGCTTCCTCACGCACCTTGGGGGGTGACCTTTGCTGACACTTTATTCTGGTGTTTACCTGCACATATGCACAGATCTCACTGCAGCATCCCAACCACTTGTGGTAGGGCACATACCAGTCCTGGGGGCTGCGGAGATGTCCAGCAGCACCTGGAGCAGCCCAGCACCTTGTGACATTTCCTGATCCTATAAAATGAGACATGGAAGGGAGGTGCTGAGCCTTACCAGGGAAAAGTCAGCACAAAACCACAGAGCTGGATCTGAAAACCCAACCGTTTTTCAGCTCAAGCCAGTGGGAGTTGATACTCAGGTAGGAACAGAAAATTACCAACGAAAACATGCTGTTAAAAAGAAGCTGGAAAAAGAGAAAGTCATAACATTTTATTCAGGCATTTATTTCTACTTCTTTGAAGCAATTCTACGAAAACATGCAGAAAATTTTGCTAAACTAGAATGTAAATGTTCTTCAAAATTCCGTTCTTTAGTAAACCAATTTAACATGTGATCACCATTACTTTTCCTCTGGAGGCACAGTAGCTGTTACATGTGTGTTCCACCTTTTGCAGTCTATTTTTTTCCCAAAAAGACAAATGCATGTGAGTGTGTGCACACAGCTATTGCTATTCCTAATGGTCAGCATTAGGAAGGGTCCTCCAGCTGCAGCTGATCAGTGCTTGATGGGTTGGTCCAAGCCAGCAGAAGGGGCACCAACTGTCTTTAGGAATTAAAACCAGCTGCCAACCAGGATCTAATGAAGGTATTAGGCCACCTGGCCAGAGCAGACAGAAATTGTGCAGATTTGGCTGGAAAAGGAATGCTAACCTACTGAAAGTTAGATCATCTGTGGCTTCCCAGCATGCAGCTGGGGGCTTCGTGTGAGCCTGAGATGGGGGATGTGGAAGCTTCACCTCTTCGGATGTTAATATGTGTTGTAGCGTTTCACTGCTGTGCATTTTTCTGTTCCTCTCCAAATCCTGCACAACTGGCCTTTGGGTAACCAGGTAACTGCTGCGTCGGAGATTCTGAACTGATGTGTTGAAAATATTCCAAAAGGAGCCTTTCTGCAGTCCAGACAGTGGATTGTGAATGCACAGCGTAATGCTTATTGGCGCTGCTGAGGGGTGAGCTGAGCAGCTTCCCTGTGCCTCTTTCACACTCGGGTGATGCATCTGTCAGAGCCCATGCCAGTGACACTGCATCCCACCGTGCTGCGTTTCACACCTGTGTGTGTATTGATGCTGCTGTTAGCATTCACCAAAATTGCTCCTGTCCTGCTTTGTGCTGGCTTCTGCTGGCTCCCAAAGGAGATGCAAGGTCCCTAAGGGTCGTTCTGTGTCCTCACCTTCTTAGCTATTGTGTAATGTTTATTATAGGGCTGTTTTTTCCTTCAGCAAAAGCCGAAGTTTGCAGTTGTGCTCAGCAACAAATGAGAGTTTTTTCATGGCGATTCCCCTCCTCCCTCTGAGCTTAGGGGTCTGCCTGACCCACCCTGTTCCCCTGTGCACAGGGACAGGCTCGGTGAGCCTTACCAAAAGGTATGGCTTCAGCTTTGCTTTTGGCTGCCCTGCTCAGTAGCCATGGAAACGAGGATGACTTTGCCATCCTTTCCTAAGAAGGGCTCGGCACTCGCTGCCATGTGTTCTGTTCTGCTCAAATCTGGCAAAATGGCTCCACAAAGGCATGAACCCTCTCCTTTCCAACAAGGAAAGGATGCATGCTGCATGCTGATGTATTATGGCGTTTGGAAGAGCTGAGTACAGCAGAAGTGATGCCATGTTAAACACCTGCTCATCCTTTCCTCGCTATTCACTGGAAGCAAAATCAATTTACAAGGAAGTTTCTTCTACGCTGCTTCTCCGAGCAGGATTTTGCACACACAGTGCTCCTTCTCCTGCACTGACTGTGGGGCTCAGCACACAGCAGCACCTGAGGCCTCACTTTGTTTGATGCTAGTTCAGAGTCCATAGAAACATACTGGAGGAGGTTGCTCACTTCCCAAAGCTCTGCCTGCTGGTGAGTCACTGTCGGGCCGGCTGTGTGCTGCCTCCTGCGTTGTTATTTTGCAAAGCAGCCCAGCGTGCTCCCCTGAGCTCTGGAAATGAAACAAAAGCATCCCAACTACCTTTCTTGGCAGCTCTCGTTCCTCTGCAGCATTTGTGGTGATACTGAATACAAGAAACCCTCATGCAAGATCACATGGGAAGCAGTCAAAGGGGCAGATGAGGAGAAAAGATTTGGGCTTTAGATGTATTTGGAGTGGGTAACATTTGGTTTCAAGGCTGAACCATTTTACAAAATCTCAGCATCCTGTGCACGGTTATTAGTAGTTTTTGCTCCAGGTGCTGGAGAGCTCCATTGCAGGTTATTCCCACCGGCTTCAAGTGGAAAATGGTAAAAAGATGTCTTCTGGTGCTGGGTAAGGACGAGCACGGCAGGGCTGGTGTGGGCTGAGGGATGTGCCACAGCATCACAGGGTCACAGTGCGGCTGAGGTAGGCAGGGACCTCTGGGTCCCTGTGGCCCAACACTGCCCCATCAGGAACACCCAGAGCAGGGTGCCCAGCACCATGGCCAGGCAATATGAAGCACACGTGCTTTCCCTATTTGTTTCTTCTGGTGATGGATTGGAGGGTCCATTCCGGCTCTCAGCCTGCTTTCTTTCTACATGGAGAACTTTTCAGCATATAAACAGTAAGAATTGTGCTTCAACTTGCGAGCTGCTGAGAAGACAATCCATCTCAGAATGAAATCTCCATTTCAGGTCTTGCACAGGTTACAGAGAAAAGCAACTTGAAATGTTTTCCTCATCCTGCCAGTGCTGAGTATGGCTTTCCAGTCTCTAAGGAGTAGGCAGCAACCCTGACACAGCCTTTGCAAAGATGCTCGAGCTCTGGAGATGAAAAGTGCTATTTTGCCTTTGTTTTGACTTTTTGTTGTATTCACTTGCAAGACTCCTGTAATTATTTTGCTTTGTTTGTTTGTTTTATCAAGCAAAGGAATGACACCAAAGCCTAAATTTAGTGCCCTGTGTTTGTGAGCAATCTGCAATTAGCAAACAATGAATCTGTGAGTGTGATGGCGGCAGAGAAAGGAGCTGTGCTAGGTAGGTGGTATTTTTTTCCCCTAAGTAAACAACTTATAGGAAAATACAGCTAGGCTGCACGTTTCTGGCTGCTCCTTTCCTGCTGTGCACATGTCTGTTGATGCTGGGATATCAATGTGGGCTGTCTCTGAAGTGCCTCCCAGGTTTCAGCAAGCTGCTTCCACACGGAAAGCACTGAGCATTGACAGTCTCTTAAAGTATTCCCAGCCTCTTTAACATGATGGTTGTAAAACTCCTTATCCCTACTGAACTGACTGTGTTGCACCAGGTTTCCTCCCTTGCTCTGCTTCCCACAGGATGGATGGATGCTCCACTGTCTCTCTCGCTTCCCATTCCTCTGCCCTTTTCTGAGGATGTGTCCGGTGCTGAGTTCAGGTTTTGTTATTAGAGGCGGTTGCTGTGGTGCACTCGCTTGGGAAGGGCTGGAATCTGCATTTAGCTCTGAGGAAGGAGATCTGCTGCCATCTGCACCTGGGGAGAGAAAGAGCTCCTCATCTGGAGGCAGGACAACCCTCTGCCTGAAGCACGAGGCTCAGCTCTGTGCTGGGTAGGAGCGGCGCAGCGATTTCATCATCGGGCAAAGTGGCTTTAATAACAGGATTCATTTGGATCGTGTGCAACTGGATCTAAGTATGACAGAGAATGGCCAGACACATGCAGAAAGACATTTTTCTCTAGTTTAGGCATCAAGATCACTGGGCTATTTATGCAGTACCCGCGTGAACAGATACTGAAAGGCACCACAACTCAGACTCACTGCAGAGCAGGATGAAACTTTAGGAAATCTGACACCAGGTACAATCAGCCCTTTGTCAAGCCCAAGGCGCGGGGCGACTAAAAGAAGAAAAAGAAAGAAAACGAACTTGGAATGCTGTTTTCTTATTGCAGGGCAAACACCCTGCATTAGGTACAGGACTTCCCCAAGAGCAAAGTCCAGGACTGGGAGGGATTCGATAGCTGCTGACACTGTGAGCCAGCAGTGCTGCCACACTGACTCACCTCATCTATTCAGTTAGCTAAGCATTCAGCTAATTGATTTTTCTAGAGATGAATGCTCTTGGGATGCAGCCAGCTGCTGCTCCGGATCCACACAGGGGTGGCACGCAGCTGTTGGGATGGCTCTGGTAGTCCCGCTTGCCCCACTCGTGCCCTCAGCACACTATGCTCCCCTTCCAGATGCCTGCCTGCCGTGCTGCGGCTATGTCATGGATCAGCACAGATCTGCGGGGCCAGGCAAAAGCTGGGGCTGCCTTGTTAGCATGTCCATCCCCATTATGTGCTGATGTAGGGGCTGCCATGTGCCTGTATGGATGGCCTCAGTTCCAGTAGGTATCGTGGGCATGAGGGTGCTTGGTGCTCGAGCTGCATGGATGGGTTCCTCACTCGGCATTACCCCCTCAAGCACATTAATGCTGAGGGCACTTAATTCCCCTCCCTGCTTATTTTTCGTGAGTCATTCCATAGGCGAGGACACAAGGGAAATGCCCAGCTGGGGGGCTGCATGGTGGCTTCAGCCCTGCTCATCTGCAGAAGCCTGCCAGAATCGATACAGGTAGACGTGATGGCAGTTGGTAGATCATAGAATCACAGAATGGCCTGGGTTGAAAAGGACCACAAAGACCATCTAGTTTCAACCCCCCTGCTATGTGCAGGGTCGCCAACCACTAGACCAGGCTGCCCAGAGCCACATCCAGCCTGGCCTTGAATACCTCCAGGGATGTGGATGCATGTCCACAACCTCCTTGGGCAACCTGTTCCAGTGTGTCACCACTCTGTGTGAAAGACTTCCTCCTAATATCTAACCTAAGCCTCCCCCGTCTCAATTTAAAACCATTCCCCCTTGTCCTATCACTACCCACCCTCATAAACAGCCATTTCCACTCCAGTTGATATGCTTCCTTCAAGACAAGTGGATGCCACCAGCAGTACAGTTGTTGGGTTCCTTGGACAAATACAAACAGGTGTGAGGGATCCTGATGCCTCAGGTGCCATCCTTCCATTTGTCTTTGTGAGGAGGCTTTGCATGCCAGAGGGGAGGAGACAAACCCATGCTGAGCTCCCGTGTCTCCTCTTCTTACAGCTGGCAATGGTGCCCACCACGTGAAGAATCCCATAGGATCCTTCCATCCGTGTTCAGATGCCTTGGATGAGCCTGGCATGCAGGCGGCTGGCGTGGGTAAGCCAAGCCCTCCTCCCCAGCCTCTTCCCCTCTGTTCCTTCCTGTTGCTCAGAGCACGCTGCTGAGTCAGAGCCACTAATTTGGCCAGCGAGCAGGAAATTCTCAGCTTTGAGGGTGAGCTCAGGGTGTTGTTCCTGCTAAGCACAAGCAATTTATTTTGCTTTGCTGGCGATTTCAGCTGTGAGGCTGGGCATTGCGCCGGGCCTCCTCCCTGCACTGCTCACTATCTGCTCGCTGCCGTCACAGCACCGATAGCACATTGCAGATACCATCACACCAGTGTCACCGATTAAGTATTGCAGCACCGTGATGAAGTGGGAGTTGGATTATTAAGAACAAGTCATGAGACTTTTCCATGCCTGTTTTCACAATAACTAATTATAAATACTCGATCCCATCCTCAGGACTCTGAATTTTAATTGTATTTTAGATTATCGAGAAATGCTTAATGTGACACAAGAGAAAATGTAAAGGGGAAAAAAAAGCAGCATTCCTTCATCCAGCGACGTTACAGTGGTTAACAGGATGTTCCTTTCAAATCCATTTTGTTTTAGAGGTTTTATTAGCAAAGGAAGTCTATTGAGACTTTATCTTAAGGGATGTAAGTGTTGCTCTTAGTTGCTTTTGCTCTGAGGGTTACACAGAGATACTTCCATGGGGCTGCAAATGACATTTCCCCTATAATGTGGAGGACGCCTTGTTGTCTTCTAAATGAAAAGCACAATTCTGTTGCCTGTCTTCATAAACGGTCCTTTCAGAAGGAGAGCTTGCACAGTCAAGCCCACAGATGGGAGAGCAAAACTGGATTCTCTAAGAGCCTCTCTAGGAGAACAGTGCTGGGACTGAAATTTTCAGCATAGCAAGCTGCATTTGCTGTGCCTGCTTTGGCTACCATTGCATTATTTCAGTATGCCATGGTTTTGCCTGATACACATTAACCTCCATGTGGTAGCAAACCCAAAGCCCCTAACAATCCACGGTGCCCACATATTAGTTTATATTCATAATTAATAGCTGAAGTTTTTCTCCAAAAATATTCCAAAGAATATTTCCATTTTCAGCATCTGAAATCAGGAGATGTCAATCTTACTGTTTATAAACACCTAAAGAAGAAGCTGTGGAGCTTCCCATTTGATCGCAAAAACATTCAGGGTTGGGATTCCAGGCCTCCTGTGTGCAAAAAAACACCTGATGCCTCCCCACCTCCTCCCTCTGCTCACAGAGCCATGTGTCCTGGAGCAGAGGAGATATGGAAAGCAGCCTTGGGGGTGGAGGGACATGGAGGTGTCCAGGCAGGAAGGAGCTTGGCATTGCTGGGGAGCAGACAGTGCAGCTTGGGGTTGCTTTCTGAGGCCAGTGGTGGATGTCAGGACACGACTGCAGCCCGTTGAGCTGTCGGCCACCTACATGTTTCCATAGAGGTTTGGAGCAGGGATTCATTTAGGGTGAAGAATTTTTGTGCACGGGAAAAAAAAAAAGAAAAAAAAAGCCTAACTAATAGGCAGTGTAATTAAATAGTGGGTAATTGACATTTTCATTTCCTGTACTCTGCCCTAGGAGGATAATGACAGGTTAGGCCATATCAAAGTGTTTCTGAATACCCCTAGTGACATGACAAGAGACGTTACCTACAGAAATGTCTGCAAAGTGGTGGGGCCAGAAGCAGAGTTAGGCACTGTGTGCTTTAGGCCTTGTTCTGCTGAGGCACAGCATGAGCAGGTTTCTGCAGCAAGTGGTTCCCATGCCATCCTTGTTTCCATATCCTTGCAGAAGTACCAGGCAGCCCCTGCTCCTCTCCATTACAAGAACAATCCCATTCACAGAATGTCTCTTTCTATGAAGAACTCCTCAGAACGAGGAGCAGGGGCTAAACAATGTGTTTTTCATAGGCAATGCAGAACAGATAGAAATAGGGTCAGCTTCTTCTCCATCAGTTTTATCCGGTGATAAAACAGGGCTGTATGTAGTATAACTGGCCAGTGAAGCAACAATTATTTATAGAGCACTGTAGATGAGGGCTAAATCTCTTATGGAAAATGGAATTTGTTCCCTAAAGAAATCATATTCCAGAGCACTCCTATGAGAACAACCTGGCCAGCAGGAAGGGCAGAGCAGCCTGTGGCCATGGCAAGCAAAACAAGCGTGGTCACCTCAGCTCTCCTCCCTCTGTACCATGACCTATCACTGTGGTGCTGATGCTGACCTGTGGTCCTGACATCTAAACACGATGCAAGAAGATAGTGAAGAAGCTCTCCTACCACAGCAGGCTAACAGATCTGTGTTTTCTACTGCATTCCTTTGTCCTTCCACTGCATTATTCCAGCTCAGCAAGAATCACAAGAACAATTTATAATTCAAGAGAATGGCTGGGACATTTCCCCTCTTGTGGGAAAAATAAGCACAAGTGTTGGCTGTAGGTTCCTACTGACTCCTACTCACTTTGTGCCAAGTGCATTGGGAATTGGAGTGCAGGTTAATAATAAATAAGGGCACGAATGCTGCATTAAGAGCATAAAAGTTATTTTAGTTCTAACTGTTTAGCTTACTGTGGAATAATGCAGCACCAGGGCTCTGTGCGTTCATTGTCACATGGATGGCAGCATGGGTTACAGCAAAGGACGTGCCTCTTTTGGGGTGAAAATGGATGGCTTGATGTTTATAATGGGATGCTGAGTTTGTGCAAGTGTCACACAGGATTAGTGGGAGTTACAGATGGTACGGGGGTCCCATGCTTGGTGGCCCAATGCAGTGTGCCCAAGGAGAGTGGTACAAGCCCAAATGCCTTTCCCACTTCTGCAGCACTGTTGTACTTCAGTCTCTCCATCCCTACTGGCAGCACCCAAAATAAGGGCAGATCTTGATTTTTTCTGGTCCGATGAGAGTTTGGCATTGAGCAATCCTTGGTGCCACGCGAAGCCAAGCAGCCACTCTTCATATGCTTGAATCCCAGGAGATCCTGTTAAGCAGCAAATGGTTGACCTATTGGTACATCCACAACTCAGTCCTGCACTGACCGCAGCTCAACGAATAACATTCCCACCAAAGTTTGCAGGTACAGGTTTGGAAACTGTTGTTGCTGCAGACATCCCTAGCAACACTAAATCCTGCTTTTCATCACGCCCAGCTGGCTTTGTATGGCACAGGAGCCCATGATTTTGACCATTGCTTGTGTATAATTTTCTGCTGCTGTTAAGACAGCTTGTGCTGTGCTTGTTTGATAGCTCCTGCCTGTACACAGCTCTGACTGCTGCATCTATAAGAGCTGTGCAGGAGCAGGTCTGAAAAGAGTTCTGCAGAGCTGGAGATATCTGGCAGGGGCTGCTGGCCACACTGGCTGGCTGCATGCTGGTGGCATGGTAGTGCCCCTACTGCTCGAGTCTGGGTATCCAGCACGGAGTAGAACATGCTCACTGCTGCAGATTCCACCTCCCTCTTGGCATCTCCCCCTAGCCAGTGTCCCTGCCTAAATGGGTCTCTGGGACAGGGAGTGGGACAAGCAGGACAAATCTAATAAAAAATGTTCTTGATAAATCTATTAAAATAATGTTCTTGATAGCTGGCACATTTGCATGTGTAATGGCCAAGGTGTTTTCCCTGGATTATGCCACCACAAATTCAAGAATGGCCACGAGGCATGTCTGCTTTAAGCTATAGTGAGCAATACTGGAAAGTGCTGGGTGGAGCAGGGAGGGGACAGCTGTTATGTGCACATGGTCATTACGCATGTAAACACAATATTAAAAATAGAGCTGGCTGAATACTGCCAACCGTTTCTCGGACTACCCATTGGAATTAAAGAGAGACATAGGTTTGGCCAGTCCCTGACATTTTGTTCTGTGCTCCTGTGAACATTTTGGCATGCAAGAAAATGCCTGCAGAAAATGGGTAGTAAACTCGTGTGTGAGCATTTACATGAGAAAGTTGTGCTCCAGGTGGGGCGGGACAGCGTTTAGCACAGCAGCAGAACAGGATTCCTGAAACCTCTTGCCAGGAATTTGCATCTCTGCCTCAATGCTGCAGGAGCCACTGAGATGCAATTGCAGTACATGAAGACAAATGGTGCTGAAGAGCACCCAGGGGAGAGATTTGTGGCAGGTGAAGAGTGAAGATCAGCACAGGCACTCCAGACAAAAGCGGTGCCCTGTGACTTCACCCACTGTCATGAGAAGCTTGCCATCGCAGAGACAAAATCCAAAAGGTGGGAACCTTCTGACTTCAACTTATCATACAGGAGTGAGATGTGAAAAGAAGCCAAACCCAAGGACCCTGTGGCTGAAAGGATGAAATTGGTCCTGAACATGCAGAAGAGCTGAAGAGCCCCAGGAATGGTGTGAAGGCCTGGAAAAAAGTCCTAATCCATGAGCGGTTCAGACAGTTTGCTTTATGATAAAGACTGAGAGATGATGTGATGAGGCTGTAAAGACAATTTCATAGACAGAAAGCAGTGCATACTAAAAAGGCTCCGTAACCAACACTTCAGCTTCTGCATAGATCTAAAATCTTTTTCATGCAAGTGGTGACAAGATGTAAACTTATGTTCTGGTTGCCGGAACCACGGGAAACAAACCCAAACCCATCCCTTCCGTGCTCACACACACATGGAGGAGAATGGCTTGGACACAGCGTGGGATACATCCTACGAGGTGTTTCTATTATTAGAAGCTGGCCTCGGCTTTGGTAATAACACATACAGATTGATAAAGCCAATAGCAGGTCAGGCTCGCTGGGACCGCAGGGGAGGCCGGTTTCTATGGCGATGGAGAACAGCGCCATGGGAGGCATGGCGTGGGCGGCTGCAACGGCAGCATCGCTCCCAGCACAGTGGTTAGTTGCTTTGGTGACAGGTGTGAGGCCTGAGACAATCATTTCAGGGGGAAGGAGAGGGAGGTGGGGGACTGGGAGACCCAGCTGGGGTGGACGTGGGCTCATGAGGGTGTAGAGAACTGAGGTGGTGTCAAAACGGATGCATTTTAGTTATTAAAAACTTTATATGTGTTAAACACCAAAGTTGTGAGTGCGCACTTTTGTTATATGACCTGATAGAAGTCAACAGAGTCAGGCAAATGATGGGTCTGCTGTCACTGACACTCGCCCTTGGGAAGCTGGAAGGGGAGAGAAACTGGTGGGACACCATGGTGCAGGTGTCTCAGTGGGCCTTTGGGCAGTGCAGTGCGGGAGGGAGACTGCGTGCAGTGCTGCTTGAGACCAGGAGCACTCATAGTATAGCACCATAGAACCACGGAATCATAGAATCATAGAACGATTTGGGTTGGAAGCAATCTTCAAGACCATCCAGGCAGAGACAAGTTCCACTAGAGCCGGTTGCCCGAAGTCCCATCCAACCTGGGCTTGAATGCTTCCACGGAGGGGGCATCTCCTTCTGCACATGTGAAGGCAGCATCCAGGTGATGCAGAGATCATAGTGAAAAGTTAACAAATTAAAGAAGCAATGAAAGCACAGATGGTCAGAGGGATAAACACGACATTTAAGAATCAGTGGGTCTAAGCACGTGAGCTGGCCAAACCTCCAGGAGCTGCTTGTCCCAGCTGGGCAGGCCCATGGGAGGATGTCAGTAGGAGGGATTGGTGTATGGCTTGTCTTTTCTCCCCAAAGCCAAACACAGCACAAGCGAATATTCAATCAGAAGTCTTCCTCTCTACTCAAAAAGGGTAACTTTGCACAGTAGAAATCATAAAAGGCAAATATGGTGACACAGCTCATAAAGTGGAGGTGTGTTGGCTGACCATATGAGTGTAGTTAGTGTTTCGGGAAATAGTGGGACCACATCTTTAAAGGACAATGCTCCGTTTGAAAAACAAAAGTGTAAACGAGTGTCCCCAACTTACCCAAGACTAAAGAGATCCTGCCATGTTTCTGTTCCTGCAAGGTTTGTACTTGAAGAAGTCAAAGGCTTTGCCAGGTCCAGAACCATGAGAGACATCTGAACTACAATATGCAGAGACTGACGCTTATGGATGTCTACCAACACCTGCATGGCACTTCAGATGTTAGGGAGACCTGGGTGTCAATGTTTGAAGCTTGCTGTTAGGCACAAGCATGGACAGAAGTGTCCATGAGGAGGGAGAATGCCTGTCCTGCACTAACCAGGAGGCTGGGGGTGCTGGGGCTTGCATGGGATGAGGGGTGGAGGCCAGGGACAAGGTTGCATACAGCCCGGAGACACCATATCGGAGCAGTGAAGCCAGACCTAGGCTCAGCCCATGCTCTTTAGGGCTGCACACACACAAGGAGAGGGCCAAAGGCAGCAGTGGAGCTTCACCTCCACAACGCAGTGTGAGAGTGAGGGGGGCTGCTCCTTGCCTATTCCCAGGCAACCAAGTGCCTTGTCAGTCAGCAGCAGTGCTGACACTGATCTCCAGCTTCCCCTGGCTTCACATTAGTATCGCCTTGCACGCACAACCATTACAGCCATTGCATTAGTGATAGATGAGTAATCTTAGATCCTCCTCCTGAATCACAGGGCTGGACAGTGAGACCAAAGTGAAGGGATTGCTTATTACCATAAAGGGACCAAAGGGTCCTTCCTCCATCCATCCTGGAATGTCGTGCACTAACCTATTAGTAACAGGGCTTTAAGGAGCAGAAAAAGGCTTAAAAAAGTAATTCCATTATGAGAACTACAGCTACAGATACAAGGTTTACTGTGCTCATGGGAATGCCATTCATATCCCTGCAAAGATAATATGGCATTCTCCAGTGAGAGTTGTTAATTTTTTTATTGGAAAAGCAGTTGTTTAATTGAAAAATGAAGAATTATAAAGATATCTGATTTAACTAATTTAAACCTCTGAGCAAATTCACTGCACAATACCTTGCGTATGCTCCTTTCTGGAGATGCTTTCTTGGCTAGCTATGTCCAAAATGTGCTGCTGGTTTATCCCTGTGAAGCTGCTAACACTTACTTTTCTCCCTCACTTATAATGGGAAGGAAAAGGATTTGAAAAGTAGGCAGGTCCTTCGTTTAAAGCATTTTCCTTGTAGCGTTTCAAGCACACACTGCAAATGAATCCTTTCTGCAGCAAGTTGTGTCTCAGGGAGCTGAGAGGAAATAACCAAATTGTGATACAATCCCGGTGAATTTGTTATAACATTTACAAGGCAACTCTTTTCCCATCAAAAAGGAGCTTCCTGGGAAAGTAAAGTTAAAATGATATTGCTTACGATCTTGAAAAGTTTCTGAGAGAGGAAATTAAAGACGAATTCAGCTTTATGAACAGTCATGCCTATTAGTCATTTATCAGCACTGCTTCTTGTGAGTAAGTGAGAGTGACTGTGGCTCTGCTTTATTCTGTGCTTTGTTTTCATAGACAGCCTTTTTTCTTGCAGAAGAGCATGGATTTTGTACGGAGGATGGTTCTGAATGTCAAGACTGACGTTTTCTCAGTCTGAACACAGCACTGCATACTGGCTTTGTTCTGGTTCCCACCGGCCCCAGCTACACCACATCCCAGGTGCCACGCACAAGCCAGGGACACGGCCCAAGGATGAAGTAATGGGAGCTGACCTGCAGTGTGCAACATGATCAGGGCAGCACAGAGCAGCGGCGGGTGAATTTAACACAGAGGTGTGCGAGCAGAGCTCACCGTGCCCCGGGCTGCACCAGCCTTCCTGCTCCCTTCCTGCTGTTCCTCGAAAAACTCCCAGCCACATACTGGCATGAACTGATCCCACTCAGTTCTTGGCACTTAGCATGCTCGCAGGCTGCAGTGATTCATAGAAAGTTCCTTGTTCTGGCCCCTGGAATGAGCGTACATGTTTCAGAGCCTTTTTTTCACGCAGCTATGCTGCAGTCTCCTAAAAAATGCATGTGCAGGCAGATCGTTCTGCAAATCCTATGGCAACGGGCTGCACGGCGGCTGGCTGGCTGCATGACAATGTGCAAGGCTTGTGCATGGAGAAACACCACACTCATGGGGAGAAAACTTCCTAGGAATATTAGTATTCAGCACCCACTACCAAGATATCATAGCAATCCAGCAAGATCTGACTGCTCGGAATTATTATTCATGTACAGTGGAATATGTATTTTTTTTAAGCAGCATTGTAAATTAATGCTAGCAAAATGTAATTTGTAATTTAAATGTAAATCAGAATTGACTAAGAATATAATTAAGCTCTGACTGCCTCGGTGGTATTTGCTAGCCAGTCTGTTTTGTGGTGCTTTTTTCACCAAGATGTTAAAGTTCATTGTTCATCCTGAATACCTCCAAGTGTATTATCTGGATACGTGTGCAATAAATACATAAATAATAACAAAAGCTCAGGTTATGCGCTGTCGATTTCTGGATTGATACATATGACACATTTGATGTATTTCTGCCAAAATGAAGGCTGCTTTGCACAGAGGCTTAGTTGACAACTTGCTTTTCCCGTGCACTTCTTCAGCCGACTTTACATACGAAGGTGCCTGGGCCCAAAGCCTGCTGCCAGACACGTGGCTCCGGCTCCCTTTGACAAGCAGAACTGAAATTATTACTGACAGCTGAAATTAAGATTTTAATAATTACTTGAGCTCTTTTTTGCGTAGACCCAGGAGGAGCACATCCTACGATGTGTGGTGTGTCAGCCACTTACATCAAAGTAAATGAAAGCTGAGGCTTTGCTGCAACTTTCTGCATGCTGCAGCCAAGTGGGTTTTCTTCATACACGTAGTGGGTATAGGTGCAGTGGGAAGCTTGCCCTTTTATGAAGGTGAGAACATACGTACATTAGCAGTATGCAAAGTGTAAATGGTGTTAAACAGTGCTTAAATGTAACAAAGAAGGAAAATAGGGAACAAAATGTTTCAAGAGAACATGAAAGGAATTAAGATGGCTTCTCCCATCCCACACTTAACTGCTGGTTTCACAACCAGAATGCTCTCTTCAGGTTTTGTAGCTGACCGCATGCTCCTTGAGCCCTTCAGCTCTGCTTTCATTTGGCTGTTAAGAAAAGAAAATGGTGCAACCGTTACACCCAGACAAGCTCCGATTCAGTTCTCCTCTTGCTCTGCGTGAGGGAAGCATAACCTCCACCACACCACTTGGCCCTTGATGTGGAGAACACAGGCACTGCTACCAGTGGAATGCCGTCTCCTTTAAAGGATACAAAGCAGTGAGAATGAGAAAGTCTAGTTAGGAGATTCTGGTGCTGCAGGAGTGGCAGGAGGTTGGATGGGGGATGTACAGCCAAGGGGCCCTGGAGAAGGGGTCTCCAGCTTTGGCTCTCTTTCTTGTTCCTTGGGAAAGGTTGCAAAAGCAAAGTCTCTTGACCAAGGCCCTTCCATCATCTTGTGTCATTGAATACTTTCTGGCATCTGCTTGTTTTATCTCCCTCTCCAGAGCTGGATGCAGTGGCTGGAAGGTTGTCTGCTCCTGTACGTTGATCTGAAAATGTTCAGTTTTGATCCTCAAACTTCAGTTTCTGGAGTTGCTTCAAGGAAGGCTTGGTTTCCTCACCTGGGATTTCCTAAAGCCTTCCCCTAAACTCTGAGTCATTTTGCACGAAAAGGTGTGTTGGCTGGGGAGTCTCTAGTCCGACCTGCTGCTCCAAGTGGACTGGCTACAACAGCCAGGAAAAAGGGTAGAGCAAGGCAGCCACTGCTTTCCTTAGCTCAGCTTGGAAACCTTCAAGATGGAGGATTTCCAAGGACAGACCTTTCCCTCTCTGGATACCCATCCCAGCTCTGTGCTACCCTCCTGGTGAAATAGATATTATTCTGCCCACTCCAAGCTGGCAGTCTGTCTCCTTGTCCTACCAGCTGCCACTGCTATGCAGGTTTTAAGACTACTGACCTCTGAGATGAAGGTATCCTGGTGGGTATATGGACCACTTCCACTGCTGCAGAGGAAGAGGAGACCTTCTACCAAGATAACTCAGCAGAGGCCATCGATCACCTCATCATGCATGCCTTGTCTTCATCAAATCTGCTGATTGGATATTTGTCACTGTCCCACCAATTTTGATTTACTGCAGCACATATATTGTGGTTTAACCTGGCAGGTGGCAAACCACCACACAGTCATTCACTCACACCCCTCTTCCCAGTGGGATGAGGGAGAAAATTGGGAAAAATGTAGAACTCATGGGTAGAGATAAAACTATTTACTAAGATAGTGAAAATGAAAAGTATAATAGTTATTACTCTCTCTCTATATGAATATATATAACAAGTGATGCACAAGCAATTGCTCACCAACTCCCAATCAAAGCCCAACTAGCCCCTCAAGCAGCAGAAGAGAAAGAGGAACACCCATCTCCTTCAAAACTCCTTCAGCATGATATCATATGGTATGGAATATCCCTTTGGCCAGTTTGTCAGCTGTCCTAATTGTGTTCTCTCCCCCAGCTCCTTCGGCCCTTCTCTGCAAATGGCCTCGGCTCTGTACAACACTGCTTAGCAGCAACTATAAACACTGGTGTGTTACCAACATCGTTTTTCTCCTAGAACCAAAACATAGCATCACACTCAAAAGAAAACAATTCCATCCCAGCTGAAACCAAGACAGCATCTTATAATTTCTAAGAGGCTGTGACTTGATGATCTTTTGCTTGACAACTACAAAAAGTGCAAATGAATCCTCATCCAGGTTACAGGAGCACTGAAGAAGGGAGAGTGTACTAGAATCTTGAAGGTTGGTTTTCCCAGAAATTTGCAAGACATCTTTGTAGTATACAGTGTCTGACTCTCTAAGTCCTGTATTTAAATAAAGAAAACCAAATACACAAAATGTTACTGTTCATATGCAAAAATGCTTATATGCAAATTCTAAATAATTCATTGCCATAAAAATCTTATCAGCTTATCTTAACACTAGTACACATTTATTCCTACGCACATTCAAATATCTTGTTTTTCTGCTGAAGCCACCTTCCATCCTTTGCCACCAGCAGTCCTCTGTCAGTCCTGTCTTTCAAGAGTGCAGCTCACTGCAGGGATCAATATTACTGACTGAAGGAGGAAGGCAAGGGGCAGAAAGAATAATTTTTTCACTTCTATGAAATGTGTGATGAGAACTTTCCTTTTCCATTGAAGACTGTCACCACGGCACATAGGAAAAAGGCTGAAGAGATAGGATGGGTTGGGCAATGGGACTTGCATTATACACCAGAAGTCCCTGTTCATTGCAGGGCAGTTGGACTAGATGACCTCTATGGGCCCCTTCCAACTCAACGATTCTGTGATTCTATAAGCTGCCAAGTCAAAATTCACCTCTGGTGTACTTGCTAAACCATCTATCACCAACAGTTAATGTAAACTTAGACCTAAACATGCGTCTTCAGTATTTTAGGACTCTTCTTTACCAACCATACCTTTAAGTCAGACAGAAAAACCCACTGCACTGTTCTCAAATGAAAAGATTTGTTTCAGAGTCCTTCAGTGGGGGACAAATTTTAAGACGGAGCTGTAAAAACATGTGAATGAGTGATTGTTTTCAACAGAACTGACTTAAGGAGCCCAAAGGCCTTTTTTTAATCACATATCCTCTGTTCCAGTGGAAATATTATAATCAGAAGGATTTTAAAAGTGAATTGGATTAATTCCCTACTTGGGAAAGGGGACTTTTATACAGTTATATCTCATGGAATAAAAAAAGTAGAAATGTTGTCATTGGGGATATTTAAAACTGGATGGGCCAGAACTACCAAAACACAATCTAGACAAGAATCCAGCACTGGAAGGAGAAAATCAGCATGCAGCCAGACAGCCTTTTCAGCCCTCATTTCTGCTCTGCCTGTGTTTTTCCCAGTGGTCTATTTATCTGAGCACACCAACTCCTCTCAAGATAAACAGAAAGGATTAATCTTGACAAAGCGACTCTCCGAGAGGCTGGGAACCACGAAGAAGGAAGAGGGGAGTAAAGCAATTATTTTTGCGCTTTATAAATAATTTGTAGCTGAAATAAGTAAAATTATACACAGCAGCATTCAGATATATTTTCCTCTCTACCCCAAGGGAATTAAACTGCAAACACAGAGAAAGAGATACAGTAAAATTAGTTTCTAGTGAGTAGTATTTGGAAGAACATCGTGCTTTTGGACAAGAGGGAATGGGCTCATGCTGAGACAGAGGAGGCTCAGGCTGGGTATCAGGAAAAATTTCCTCTCAGAATGAGTGGTGAGGCACTGGCACAGGCTGCCCAGGGAGGTGGTGGAGTCACCGTCCATGGAAGTGTTCAAGAAATGTAGAGATGTGGCACTGAGGGACGTGGTCTAGAGCAGTCACAGGCATGGACTGGTGGCTGGACAAGATGATCTGAGTGATCTTTCCAACCTTACTGATGCTATGATTCTTGTGTGCCTGCTCCTTCTCCCAGGACATAGCCCATTGGATGGACATGGCAGACGTCCTCCTGCGTGGTCCTAGTGGCTTGCAGCATGCTAGCAAATAGGAACAGTTTGGATTTGTTAACTGGTTTTAGTATGAGTAGTAATTTCCTTGTTGGCCTGCTCAAGTTTGTGAACCACCTGGTAAAATGAAAGGAAATGCAAGGAGAAGGAAAAGCACAAAGCTGAATGTACACAGAAAGATTATGAATATGCATCATTTTGGTACAGAAAATCATCTTCATTCCAGCAGGGCATTTTCCCCCTCTTTATTAGTGTGTGAGCTTGCAAGGCCTCGTTTCTAATATTGTGCTCCTTTCTGCCCCTCATGTAATCACAGTGCGGCTGAGGCTGGTAGTGTCATCTGGGTTCATTGTGTGCAGCCCTGCTCCAGCAGGGACACCCAGAGCAGGGTGCCCAGCACCATGTCCAGGAGCTTCTGGACCTCAGCCACCATTCAGATGTCTTCTGAGTTCTCCAGCACCTAACTACACATTTACTCAAATGAGCTCCCATCAGACCTTACCAAGGAAGAAGACACGGCACAGTGGGAAGCAGTGTTATAGGCAGGTCTAGTAGCTTGTGGTACTAATAGGAATGGGAAGGCGGTTGGACTAGATGATCTTGCAGGTCGTTTCCAACCTTGTGATTCTGTGATTCTGTGATTCTGTTATGTGAGAGAGCTTCCCCATTTGGGTGGACACAACCTTTTGGCAAGGGGAAACTGCCTAGGGGAGAAATCAAGTATAACCAAGGTCAAAGGCATGACAATGTAGGTGATATACAATTTTCAATCTGCACCAACGTCATCAGAAGCCAGGTGTATAATAGCTTGCGAGGTGACAATTCACATTTACCTTCATGGTCAGAAATAAATTATTAACAATTATTTATAACATTAACATATTTTACAATGCAAAACATAAGCAATAATTCACAAATACTGAAGATAACATTTCACAGTGATTAAAAACGAGTTCATCCCTCATACACAAGGAGCGATTTTTTTCACATAGGGGAAAGAATGCTGAGCTGCTGCAGAGGCCGTTTCTGTTGGTTCAGTTTCAGCTCTAAAAAGTGCTGGAAAAAGAGGGGAAGGTGGAACTGTTCAGAGGAACTGTTGTGCTCCATGGATGCTGTGTTGGGGCAGCTGGCTGTGTGATGGGGTGATGTGTGCTTGCCCTCCACCCAGTGCAATTTTCATCTGTTTGGTCCTGTGGCTGGAGCTTCTGCAGCCTTGTGGACAGATGGAGAAACCGGTTCAGCTGAAAGCTGAAGCTTACTGGTTTTGGCCAAAGATTGCTGTGCTATTGGCAGTTGTGGCCATTGCAGTTACAAAGCCAAGGAACTAATGGAAATACTAAATTCCAAATTATGCCTTTTTTTTTAGAAGTTTGCAGAGGGATATCTGATAACTTTGCAGGGAATCAATAGGGTCTTGAGAAAGGTATTTAAATGGAATATAACACTGAGATGGAGAAAGAACTATGTTTAGAAAAACACACCAGCCAGGCTCCCTGGGGATGTTCCTTGTTTCTTTTTCCTTTCTAATTGCAGAATATCAAATGCTACATAATCCCATAGAACATGCAGCGTGCAATAATATGCATTAATAATAAGAAACATGTACAGTGCTTGACATCTTCACTAATTAATCTCTCAGCACCCCTGTGGGCTAAGCATGGTTACTCATGGAGAAGCTGAAAGGTTGAAAGAGCTACTGCAGGGTGGGAACAGCAGAGGGCTGAGAGCTCCAGCCCTGCACCTTCCTTCTCGTGGCCTTACACACCACGGACTATCACACAGGGGTAACAGTTAAGCAAAGTGTGAAGTTTTTCATTTGACACTTCTTTGGAACAATAAGATGTTACTCATCATTTTGTCCTCTGGGAGAAAGGTGACCTTAAAGTCAAATAAAAGACCCTAAAGTAACAACAAGCCATTCCCCTGCTCTATGCTATCATTAATATTGCACAAGTGAATCAGGATATGAACCACCAGTGTTCACATCCCACCCCAAAATCTGGAGACCTGCTCTGGATGGGGTGCTCTGGGCTGTGCCCAGTGTTAGAGAAGGTCTGAGCCCATTCCCAGTGCTGGCCAAGGGGTGGCTCTGCACCTTCTCTCCTGCTGGGAGCATCTCCATGCATCTTCAGACGTCTGTCAGTTGTGCTTGATAAATGATGGTGTATGGTGGTCTTAGTCAAAACCTGATTGATGCAGGTAGACAAATTCAAGATCATATTCTATGGATGCCATTTCTATTTCTGATTTGGAGTATCGGAGGATTTAATATCACCACAACTGGAACAGCATAACTGGAATTTCCAACCAGAATGTTTTATCTAAACCTTCCCTTCATACTTGTATTTGCAATAAAACCACCTGCCACAGAACTGCTGCATACGGCCACTTGTCACCACCTGGGCTACCTGAGCAGGCCGTGCAGCAGAGCTGCAGCTCTCTGCACTGGGAGCTCCATGCCGCCGAACCAATACATGTGCCGTAGCTCTGGCCAGCTTCCATTTTCTGGCTGATTTTCAAGGGATTGGTGGGACTGAAGGGCGCTCCATTCTTACGGATAATCAGCCAAAATATGTGCAACAAAGGCAGAATTAAGGTGAGTAATGCATTCTCCTTTTTCTGCGATGGAGTGGGACCTACTCTGTCTGGGAGCAGAAGGTAGTTATAATCTACTGCTAATGATGCCAAATCCATCCATCATGGTTGCCTCCTTTCCTCTGAGATGCAGTAAGCAGAGGACAAGGAAGTTAGAGCAGATAAGCACTGTGAGGTCTCCAGTTGAGCAAAACACTGAAATACCGGCATTTCAGTCTTGCTGAATTCAACAAGTTTGCACAAGGCCTCATACACTTAGCACCAGCAAAACGGTACTTTATTAAGATAACCAGGCCTAAGGGAAAAAATATACAAAGTTCTTTCCCTTATTATATGTGTGTATTTAACTGATTACATGAGCAATCCCCCAGTGCCCTTTGGTTCTGCCTGTGCTCTCGCGCCTGCCCGACAGTGCCACGGCTCTGGGGATCCAATAGTGCTGGGCCTCACTTCATGTGAGATGGGCTGAGCTGACCAAGCTCTGCTCCAATAACACAGCTTCTGCACAAGGTTTTATCAGCAGCTTTTTATTAATTCCTGCTCTGTTTCAAATAGCAAGGCTTCTCATTTTCTAGCCCACATGTTGAGTATCTGATGGACGACCAGTGTTTTTCTTAACTATAGCTCACCAAATCTATCCCCAGACTTACTGCTCCAGGCAGCAGATGAATCCCAGGAATTAGCTTAATCTGTTACCTTTGGTTTCGTTTTCCCCAAAACATCTGTAGAAAAGACAAATAAGGACAAAGCAATGCGGTGATAAAACCAACACACAAGCAAAACTAAAAATAACCCGGCAAACCGCTCTCACTGGGCAGTATAAATATTCCTTTCAGGTTAAAAATATATCTTGGAGGATATAGAACCCTTAAAAAACATAATAGATTCCAGACAATGACACTTCCTCCCAGCCAGCCCAGGAGCGGGTGTTTGCCAGTAAAGGATGTGCTCTGCTCTACTGAGGAAGCAGCGGTGGCCACCTCACCATGGAGACTCCAGTCCTGGCTATAAAAAGATCAACTTATCTCCTGGCAAATGTCCTTACATGGGGAGTAACAGCAGCAACAACAGCAAAGGGGGGCTGCCATTGGGGTGTTCTGTTTGAAATTAGCAGAGGTAATTTTACACATTCCTCTTTCTTCTCTAGAGGCAGGGCACTTCTTTTCCATTGGACACAGCCAAGATTGGACTTTCCTACTTTGTTAGGTTCTGCCACATCTCTGGATGATCCAAAGAGAGAAACCGCATGGGCTGAGGTGTCCATTGCCTGCAACGACGGACAGGCAGTGCTTAGGGAGAAGTAGAACTGGAGTGCCTGGTGCTGTTGCTGTAGGTGTCCCTGTTCATTTCAGGGAAGTTGCATTAGATGGCCTGTAAGTGTCCCTTCCAGCTCAAAATCCTAGGATTCTATGATTAACCAAAAGGAAGCATCATTGCTCTTGGCTTTATTTTTCAGAGAACACAGAAGAAAGGATGCCTTTTTCTATAAATAATAATAATAGAATAAAAAATAATAGAAATATACAGAGTGAATAATTTAGAAGTGTTTGGGAGTGTTGAAAATAATTTGGAAAGTGCTTTAGGCTAACTTCATGAACCACAACAGAGCTGTAGCGGGTAGGAACACACTTGCATCTCATTTCTCACTATCTTTGAGCACTGGGTTTGTCAGTGTGATCTCTCCCTGCAGCCTGCTCTGCACAACGTGGCAGCCCCACGGTGCCTGCCCTACCAGCCCTGCCCGCATGTCTTGCTGTCCTGTGCTGGCATCATCGCACAGCCCTGGTGTTCAGCTGGATGTGCTTCAAAGTCAGCTCGGTATCAGCACCTTCACTGGAGCATAAGGGAATGCTTTCCACCCCACATTTTTCCTTTTGTCTCAGATTTTCCTGCTCGCCCTGGCACTGATTTCCTCAAAACTCACTGGCTTGGACGCCCTAGTGACCAAAACTGCTGCTGAGTTGGACTTGATAATCACATGGTCACAGTGCTGCTGAAGCTGGCAGGGCACTCCAGGTCCACTGGGCCCAGCCCTGCTCCAGCAGGGACACCCAGAGCAGGATGCACCGCATCCAGGGGCTTCTGGAGAGCTCCAAGGAGGAGACCCCACAGCTCTGGGCAGCCTGTGCTCCATCACCTGCACTGCACAGATGTGCTCCTGGTGCCAGAGGGAACCTCCTGTGTTCCAGTTTGTGCCCAGTGCCTCTTGTCCTGGCACTAGGCACCACTGACAGAGTCTGGCTCTGCCCTCTGTTCACTGTCTGTTCATGCATCTCTGGACATGGATAGGATCCCCCAGAGCCTCCTCCAGTAGCTGGGCAGTCCCAGCTCTCTCAGCCTCTCCCCATAGGAAAGGCACTCCAGCCCCCTTATCCCCGTGGGTCCCTTCCAACTCAGGATATCCTGTTCTGTTAAAATCCCAGCCCTTCCCCTGCTCACCTTGCCATTGCCCCTAGCTCAGAATACTTCCGGCAACTCCAGCTGCTTCCAGTAACTTCTGCAACAGCAACACTTGCCCGGCCGTGCGTCCTGGAGAGCTGAGCGCCTCCAGAGGGAGCATTTGCCCCATCTTAGAGCTGCCACTCAAAGCAAACCTCCTCTCTCAGTTCAGCTTTAAGCAGTTAATAAAAAGCAAAACAAATCCTACTTTAGCTTGCAGTTGCCACTACAGTGATACACCAGTCTATACGTGTCCTTCATACCAGTGATCTGCTGTTAATTTTCGGATGATATTTTACTATTCTAATTCCACTGAATGGTACCCCTAGCTTCCTCTTTCAGATGGAACTGTGTTCTTGGCGTTTCGTGATTTACAGGAATAACTTTTTCACATTTATTATGTGACATTTTACAGCTTGGTCTTCAGTAGAAGTGCTGTTGTTTTTGTTCCTTTATTTCTGCGTGTTCATTTGAGGCACGAAAAAAGAAGATAAAATCCAGCCTGAGTCCTGCACTCTGTGCTTTTATTTCTGAAGCAGCAGAAGGCAAGTGAGCTGGACTTCTGCAGTTCTCTTTTTAGCAAGCTAGCTTAACCGAGGGAATGGTGGGAGTACTCACTTTCTAAAGAAGAGAAAGTTGGATGTTATATGGTAAGTCATCCTTTGCTTCCCAGTAACTGTGATCCAACAGAACATCAACAACAAAACTACAGAAACCAAGCTTTTGTACATTATTCCAAAGTCATATGAAAATTTTAGTACGCACTTTAATGTAGTAGAGAAAATACACTGGCACAGCTGTCCAGAGAGCTGCGGGTGCCCCATCCCCAGAGGCATGCAAGGCCAGGTTAGGTGGGCCCTGGGCAGCCTGAGCTGGTGGGGGGCAGCCAGCCCATGGCAGGGGTTGGGTGAGTGGGCTGTGAGGTCCCTTCCAACCAAACCATTCTTTGATTCTATGATTCTGTCTGGGAGATACAGTGATCTGCAGTCAGCGCTGGGGAACCTGTGCAAGGCGGTGTCACATCATTTGTAAGAGCTCTCTAACGCTCCTAGAGAAAAATGCATTAAAATATCCCTGGGGTGTTGCTACAGAAAAAACAGCAACCCTTCGTCCCTTCCTATTTCTGCAATCTGCACATTCACAGATATCTCTCGGTATCACAAAAAAATCATAGATCTTCCTTGTGGTTTCCAATTTTGCTTTGTAATCTAACAGGAAAAGATATAAGGGGCTCTGAGCACCTGATGGAGCTGTAGGTGTCCCTGTTCGTTGCAGGGGAGTTGGACCAGATGGCCTTTAAAGGCCCCTTCCAACTCAAGCAGTTCTCTGATTCTATGAAATCCTTCTTCAGACGCAGGTTGCTGTAGCAGGTTTGTTCAGAAATCCCAGCTACAGAAATGTTCTACAGATGTTGCTACAGAAATTCTGAGGCTTCTTCCACTGTTTTTTAAAGAAATCCTGCAGTTCCTGCAGAAAGACACTTCCAGACCACTGGAAAAAACAACACAATCTTGTAACTGGAAGTCAAAATGCTGACCAAAGCCTCAGCTCTGCCTCCATGGCTGCTGTCATGTCTCTTAACTCCAATGGAAGCAGCACGGCTGCCCCTTCAGTAAGGCCAGGAGCTACATAACTCAGGAAATGTACTTAATTAACTTACATTTGTACAGAAGCAGCTTCTGATAATGTTGACGCAGTTTTAAATCCCATTCTGATGACTTAGAAAATAGAAATCCCCGTGGATTTGGACGCTTGTCCAGTAGGTGCACAGAGCGAGTAAATTATAACCTGCTTTCCCACCAGCGGTGCCTCTGCCCCAACCACTGCTCTGCAGCCTGTGCTGCACGCACCAATTTTCAGAACAAAGTGAATAAAGTGGCATAAGCCCTTAAGTGTGTTTCCACTGACTCCCATACTCAAATTAAACATGCAAATGAGAACATTAAAAGGGATGACTTATTCATGTTCTTAGGCAAAGCATACATATTAAATCAATGTACGTGTCTCAAAGAAGGCATTAAATGCTGACTCTTGGAAAGCATTGTGGAGGAAACTATTCTACAGACTGTACACTTAATATTTTTTATTGTTTAATATGAAACTTGGGAAGGCAGAGTGTATTGATTCTATCATCTTAAATATTTGACAACTTATACTAACTTAGAGCAACTTCCTCATTTCTGAATGTATATTTAATGAAGCAGACAGCATTTAAAGCAGGCATTAAAAGTGTAAGTTTCATCCCTTTAACATTTTAGGAGTACATGTCATGCTAACAACTGAACAAGGGATCAGTTCCTCAGGCACAGCACGACAGGTAGCAAGTTGTGGCTGCTGTAAAGCGGCGGCATGGGATTGTATTTACAGAGCTTCAGAAATGCAGAAGAGAACATTTATAAGGGTGACAGTTAGAGACTGGCTTTAACTTGTGTCTTTTTTTCCTGAATCCTGTTTTTTTTTGTTCGCTGTTCTGCTGAAAATTATTTGCAGATGCACTTTAAGTTCTCCTTACTCCAGGAGGGAAGGCAGTAAAAGCCATCAGTCAGCAATATTTTCTGTGAAATCACAGGGCATGAGGCAGAGGGCAGCAAGGCCCTGGCACAGCAGCCCAGAGAGCTGTGGGTGCCCCATCCCCACAGGCACTCAAGGCCAGGTTGGGTAGGCCCTGGACATCCTGAGCTGGTGGGGGGCAGCCAGCCCATGGCAGGGGTTGGGTGGGTGGGCTGTGAGGTCCCTTCCAACCCAGCCATCCTGTAATTCTATGATTCCATCTCGGGGCTGTAGTGATCTGTAGTTAGTGTCTCCACATTCCTATCAAGGAAAGGCAGAAAGCATGTTGAGCTAACAAAGCCAACAGATAGCTCAAAGGCAGAGCTAAGAAGAATGGTTTCTGCACATTCAGCTGCTGGAAAGCTTTCGCAGGGGGAAAATTGTCTCTGGCGGTTGAGCTGCATTTGTATATGGAGTGCAAAACTGCTGGGGTTAAGACTGGAAGAGACTCAAGTTACCTTGCCCCAGGTTAAATGTCAGGAAAGCAAAATGCAAGAAGTGGGAAGAAGAAAAAAACAGAGTAACAAAGAGAGGAATCTGGAAAGCAAGGAGAAAACACAAGGCTGTGGCACTAGTGGGCATGGCGGCAATGGGTTGATGGCTGGACTAGACGGTCTTAGAGGTCTTTTCCAACCTTAATGCTTCTACGATTCTATAGGTGACCAGGCAAGCACAAGGCAGTGAGGTTACTGTACTCACTTGGGAGCTGAGTGAGGTCAGGTTCCTGCAGCAAGGACACCGTGTGAGTCTTTGCAATGGGGTGTTGGAGCCAAAAGTGTTGGTGTGAGTATACAGGGGTCAACAGGCACCTGGTGGCATGGCCCTCCTGGAGTACAGGCTCTGGAAGAAGGGCACACTGCAATATTGCTAGGCAGGCAATGGGACCAATGAGAGACCTCTTGTTCCTACACACAGGTCAGAAAAAAAAAACACCAGTATCATTAACAAAGCTGAGGGTACAATTGGTGTGAGGGCACAGATGTCAGTAGGTCTGGACCACTGGCAGAATTTTCTAACAAGATATGTACAGGGCCGGATGGAGGTAGTGCTAATTTAGATATAGTGCAGGTGTTAGGGAAGAGGTGGCTGCAGAAAATAGAGCCTTGATCAAGCAGATCATAGTGGATTTTGATTAAACTGAATGGAAATATAAACACTTCCGTGCTGTGTGTTCTTCTGGGTTTTCGTGTTTGGCTTTTTTAAATTTCAAAGCAGCAAATGCAACTGAACTGATGAAGTTGGGGACTTGACTGTAGAGGAGATTCCTGAAGTAAAAGACATAAAAAATGTATTTCAAGTTTGCATTTCAGAAAGGAGAATAAGCTCACGGAGAAGAACTCCAGACCTAGCTGATGGCAATCCACCTTGAGAAGGGTATGAGGGGTATGCACAGGGCCTGCACTGGAAAAAGAAAGGGGCTGATTAACATGGAAAATTACATCTTGCAGGTCAGAAAGTGTGGGGAGAAAGTGAGAAATGCCAAAAGCTGAGCTGTGTTAGACCTAGGAAAGGAAATTAAAAACACGTTGTAAAATGTTCTCTAGCCATATAAATAAATAGAGAAAAAAAGAGAAGATTTTGAGGCTGCTTTGCAGATTGGGTGAGGATTAAAGATAACCTAGGCATGGGCCAAAAACTAAATGAAAACTCTGCTTTAGTTTTCAATAAGTGCAATGTCACGTGGGGCAAAGACAGCATGGCTTGTGGAACAAGTGAGCATCTGAAGCAGAGACAGATATCGAAGAGCTTTTCAGATGGAGAGGACATCCTCTATCCAAACCGTGAAAGAACCAGCACATGAACCAGCCAAGTCCATGTAGTTCACATAGTAGGTGCATTGACTCAGTAAGGCACAACGAGAGAAAAACAAAAGTAGTTTCTGTATTTCAGAAAGTGTGAAAATTCTGATCTAGCTAAATGGTTTGTTTTCAACTGTCAGCAGAGGCAGACACAAAGCATCACTTAGCACAGTCTGACCAAAGGTAGTTCACGCAACACTGACCCGATATCTTTCTCTGATTCTTAGCAGGAAAATCCCCTAACTTTTTCTTATTTTATTTTCATTAAAACATTTCACATTATGTCTCTTTGGAAACTGTTAATTAAATGAGAATATATCCATGGTGGGTGAAGAATTGGCTAAAATGGAAATGGCTGATAAATAATTAATGGTGTAGAAAAAAACTATTTAGGCAGCTACTGAAGAATTAATCTTGGAATCAACGTAACCATTCTTATTAGTGAGCTTAACATACAAGTATGGCCATATTAATGGCATTTACCGCTGATAAAGACAGAAAAATCAGAATACAGTTCAGAAAACCTGAGGAACTTCAAGGACCTCAAGAAGAAGAAAAGCATGGACTTCATAGAACGTCTTGGGTTGGAAGGGACTTCAGGAATCATCAAGTTCCAACCCCCTGCCACAGGCGGGGCCACCAACCTCCAGATCTGGTACTAGACCAGGTTGCTCCAGGCCCCATCCAAGCTGGCCTTGAACACCTCCAGGGATGGGGCATCCACAGCCTCTCTGGGCAGCCTGTTCCAGCACCTCACCACTCTCTCTTATAAAGAACTTCCCCCCTGATATCCAGTCTAAACCTTCCCTCCTTAAGCTTAAAACCATTCCCCCTTGTCCTATTGCTATCTACCCCTGCAAAAAGTTGATTCTCCTCCTTTTTATAATCCCTTTTAAAATACTGTAAGGCCGCTATAAGGTCACCCCGCAGCCTTCTCTTCTCCAGGCTGAACAAGTCCAACTCCCTCAGCCTGTCCTTGTAGGGGAAGTGCTCCAGCCCTCTAATCATCTTTGTGGCCCTCCTATGGACCCTCTCCAACAGCTCCATGTCTTTCCTGCACTGGCGACCTCAGACCTGGACACAGTACTCCAGATGGGGCCTCATGAGGAAAGAGTAGAGAGGAACAGTCACCTCCCTGTCCCTGCTGGCCACCCCTCGTAGAATCATAGAATTTCTCAGGTTGGAAAAGACCTTAAAGATCATCAAGTCTAACCACAACCTAACCATACTACCCTAACTCTAACAACCCTCCGCTAAATCATGTCCCTGAGCACCACATCCAAACGGTTTTTAAACACATCCAGGGATGGTGACTCAACCACCTCCCTGGGGAGCCTATTCCAGTGCTTAACAACCCTTTCTGTAAATAAGTTTTTCCTAATATCCAACCTAAACTTACCCTGGCACAACTTAAGGCCTTTTCCCCTCATCCTGTCACCTGTCACCAGTGAGAAGAGACCAGCCCCGCTCTCGCTGTAAGCACCATTCAGATATTGGAAGAGAGCAATAACGTCTCCCCTCAGCCTCCTCTTCTCCAGACTAAACAGCCCCAGTTCCTTCAGCCTCTCCTCATACGGCATATACTCCAAGCCCTTCACAAGCCTTGTTGCCCTTCTTTGGACCTGCTCCAGCACCTCAATGTCCTTTCTGTACTGAGGTGCCCAAAACTGAACACAGTACTCGAGGTGAAGCCTCACCAGTGCCGAGTACAGGGGCAGGATGACTTCCCTAGTCCTGCTCACCACACCATTCCTGATACAAGCCAGGATGCCATTGGCCTTCTTGGCCACCTGGGCACACTGCTGGCTCATATTCAGCCGACTGTACATCAGTACACCAAGGTCCCTTTCCATCAGGCAGCTTTCCAGCCACACCTCCCCAAGCCTGTAGGGTTGCTTGGGGTGCCTGTAGGGTTGCCTCTAGGGTGCCTGTAGGGTTGCCCCTCCTCTAATGGAGCCCAGGATACCACTGACTTGTAGGATAGGGTCACATATATTAAAAAAATTGGCTTTTCTATAAGCTTGGAATTAATCTTCTGACAGACAAAAGGCCTGAGAATACTTGTACCTTTAAGGCAGGCAGCTATGGTGAAGGAAAAGGCAATTCTGGTGTTTGCAACCTTAGGCTTCCTTTGTAGTCAGTGGGGAGAAAGAGGGTACTTCGATTTCCCATTTTAACAGAGACGAATGACCTGTGTAAGAGATTTACCTTAAACTTCCCTAAACTTTAAATGCCTCACTTAGGTTAGATGGACCTCCCTGAGAAATGCTGGCATGAAAGCCCTGCTCCACACCCCATTTTGTCTTGTGGTACCACTGACTTCTACTTGAAACAGTCTGTGGGAGGTAAGCACGGCTAGGAAAGTCAGACACCTCAAATTTCAATTATTTCAGAAAGGACAGGGTGTCTCAACTTTACCTTTTGCAGCCCACCTTTTGAAACTGCTGCTTGTGGTGAGCTCAGCTACAGCAAAGTGCTGCTGTGGGCAGAGGCCTTCCTATGGCGATGCTCACCAGGCATCACCGTGCTGATTCACAGCGGGAATCACTGCCTCATGCTCTGCCGACACTTGCAACCATATCACTGGAGAATGCAATGCTGGGGGTTGTATTTTTGTGCAATCTGTGAGCCTACTGGGTTGCACGATAGCAAAGCCTGAGCTGCTTCTCTCAGCTGGAAGTCCGCAGTTGGGCACACAATGCAGATGGTGTCCCAGGTGCCACAGAGAGTTGTCCCTGGAGGTATGTATCATCCTGCTTATGGCTTGCAAAAATGCAAGATGTCGACATGAAATTCCAGCAAAATGCTATTTCTCCTCTTGATTTTGGTTTATTTTCTTCTGCTCTGTGCATTGCAGTGCTGCATTTCTCACCCAGACTGTTGCTAGGAGACAAAATGTGCTTCAGCAGCATCACCTGGCTCCTGGGTTGGGGTGCTTGCACCTCCCATGCTCTGTCAGAAAGCTGAAGGGAAACACTGCATTTCCTTGTGCCTGCAGTGACTATGGGGAGCCATCCATGTGCCTGTGTAGGTGAGCACACACTGCATTCTGCGCAGGTCTTCATGCCAAAGTACAGAAGCAGTCATTCCCTTGGCCATTGGGTTCGCTTCTGCTGACAGGCAGGGTGGAAATTACTCCATAGTATGGAAAAAAGCTACTCTCTGTGTAGCTTTCCCAGGGAGAAGCAATCAACCAAGGGAAAGAGGATGGAAAGTAGGGGTGCCTCCAGCCTTTCCCCCATGAAATAGGGCCCCTGCTTTCACTGGGGGCTGCAGGGTGAGTTCAGGTTGTAGGAAAAGGTGGGGCACACCCTCTGGCAGGGTGAAAGTCACATGCAGGGAGTGCTCTGGGAAGTGTGAATTCTAGCTGTTGCAATAGGGTTTCCTTTGCAAGCACCTGCGTGCACACCGTGTGATGAGGGGATGGATTCTGCCATGCTCATCAGGCCTGGTGGGACCAACAGGGACAATTAGACACTGAGGGGAAAGATAAGAATCACTAATCAACTTGCAAATTATCTAATCAAACCACGCTCTTCACATCCCACTGTTCCAGTGGATTTATAACTGTAATTATCCTATTTAAATTTTTTTCCGCAATCAATTCTACATGAGTATTTCTTTTCGTGCACTAACATATTGTCCTCTGTAGATCCGAGGAGTTTTTTATAGTAGTGCTTCTCAAACAGGCACCTTGCATGGCAGCTCTTAACCTTGATGCATGTACAGAGGCAGAATATTGCTTCTGGGGCACTGCTCTCAGCTGAAATGCAGCATTTGATGGCACACATATATATACACTGCATTTATCAATAGAGTACTTTTATTAGAGATTCTGTAGGAAATCTGAATATTAGTAGATGATGTAGCTACACTATTAAAGATTTACAGAGATTTTTTTAGAACAGTTTGATTCTCAGAGCAACTCAGATCCTCACATCCTTGGTCTGACAGCCTTTTCACGTCAGCTACACCCAGTGTATCACATATTACAGGAAGAGCGGTCTCCTTAGGAAAAACTTACGTTCCCTAACATTATACATTTCAAGGGAAGTTTTTGAAGAGCTTTCTCATTTCCATAAAGGAAAACCCCAGTAAAGTGCAGCGGCCACTTTGAGGCCTCTGTTAGTCTTCTGAAAAACCTCTTTAGAGCCAGTGACACTGAAAGTAATCAGGAATCCTTGACTTGCGTTCCCCAGATGGGAGTCCTTCCACATCTCAGGAGATGATGCTTCAGGTGGAAACAACCATGTAGAAGAGGCAGAGCTGGACCTCATCCCTCTTCCCTTCCAATCCTCAAGTGGGGAGTGTGTTGGGAACGTGCTTCTCCTGTGAGGAGGTGCTAAGGGAGCTGACTGCCCAGCCTGGAGAAGGGGAGGCTCTGGGGGATCCCATCCCATGTCCATAAATACCCGAGAGGAGAGTGCAGAGAGAGCAAAGCCAGACTGTCAGTGGTGCCCAGTACCAGGACAAGAGGCACTGGGCACAAACTAGAGCACAGGAGGTTCCCTCTGAGCACCAGGAGCACTTCTGTGTAGTGCAGGTAACAGAGCACCAGCAGCCTGGAGGATGTGTGATCACTTCCTTGGAGCTCTTCAGAAGTGCCCGGACGTGGTGCTGGGCACCCTGCTCTGGGTGTCCCTGCTGGAGCAGGGCTGGGCCCAATGCACCCGGAGGGCCATCTAACCCCAACCTCTCTGTGATTCTGTGAAAAGCTGCAGGTTCTGGCGTGGATCTCTTCTGATAGGGTCTTGCAGATTTCTCGAGCTGTCAAATCAAATTCTTGGCAAGAAATTCAGAAGCATCAAGGTCAAAAAAGTGATGGGAGCCACTGCGTTTGTGAATTATCCATGGAGGAAAATGTAGTCTTGTCCATGGTACCGAGCCAATGTGCTAAAGACAAAAATGAAATTAAAAAATTATTTGTGTACTTAAAACTTGTCCTAAATAATATTAATGACAGTGCTATTATCGGGATTGCACAGTGTGTAAAGCCAGGGAAAATTTTAGTCATTTTAAGCATAAATCTTTGGAGCAGAGAAAGGGATAGAAGTTCGCCAGCTGTAAATGAAACTGCGTCTTCATGCTGCACTACTCAACTTGCCGTGGCAAATCCCACCAGATAAACTCTTTTACTGAGCTAGGAATTTCAATCCCCTGCCACAGATTCCTCCACTGCAGTGAGAAGCAAAGCAGGGCTCATCACAGCAAGTGTATGACACTCAGGAAATTGGAGAGCTTTAGTAAAAAGGAAACAAATCCCACCTCCTAAATCAAGAAGATTTTGTGGCCATTGATGCTTTCCATATGTGGTGATGCTGTATGCTGAGCCAACAACATCTCTACATCCGCAGTCTCAGAGCTTGGAAGTGGCTGTAACACATCAAGCACAGCTCTGTGTTGCTACTGGAATAACAGACTTCAACCAGTTGCCAAAAATAAAAATAAAACGAGCCCCCATCTCTAAAATGTATTTATGTATTTCAAATGGGAGGGGGAGATGACAAACAGTTGGTAAAAGCAGCAATTCATTGAATAAATAAATAAATAAGCTACCTAAATTCCAGAAGAAGCACTGAATGACATTTATTGAAACTGAAGCGGTTCCTTCAGTCATACATACAACACATTTAAGGCAGTTCTGGGAACGTTCGGGGAAAGTTGACCAGGAAGGAAAAGATCCCCAGAGAGATGCAGAAGAGAAGAGAGCACCTTTCCAAGCCTAGCTTTATCGCTTGGTTTGGAGTTAATCCAGACTGGCTCCAGTAGAACAGTTTTCTGTCTGGGCTCCTCTGCCATGGTTTTACAAGCAGTGTGCTCAGAATTACAAAATAAATGTGCGGCTACACAGCCCAGAGCTCTCATTCTGGAGCAGCACAGCTCCCTGCTCCATAGGTTTTATTGTGTCTGGATATGGCTGGCAGAGGCAGATCCACACAGCAGAGGAAGACTGGCCAGAAGGTATAGGAAATTTTTCACTCACAGGGCGGTGAGGCCCTGGCACAGCTGCCCAGAGAGCTGTGGGTGCCCCATCCCCACAGGCACTCAAGGCCAGGTTGGGTGGGCCTTGGGCAGCCTGAGCTGGTGGGGGGCAGCTAGCCCACGGCAGGGGTTGGGTGGGTGGGCTGTGTGGTCCCTTCCAGCCCAACCATCCTGTGATTCTGTGATTCTGATTCTATGATACTATGATTCCATGACTCTATGAAGCGCTGATTTCAGGGCCGTACCATCCAAACATCCCCACAGCACTCCCCAGGGCCAGCCATGGGATGCTGGGCACACTGTGTCCCACTGCTCACCAGCAGCTACATCACATCGAGCTCCTGGGCTGACAAGGGGGCTATTAAATCTGCTCAGCAGTAACATTTTGTAACTCTGGCCAGATGCAAGAGTAACAGCCTTTGCTCATCACTCTGTGCACCGGTTGGAAATACGTCCTCCAGATCCTGGCTGTCAGTGAGTTTGGCCAAGCTTTTCCCTAGGAGAACTGCCGTGGCCCCTCCATGATGACTGCAGCAGGAAAACTGTGTGCAAGCTGGATAGCATTAAAACTCCTGACGCTTCCAAACTTTGAAAGCAAAACAGTGAAATGAGAAAAAGTGGAAATCCTGGACTGATGAGAAATCTGGGAAGCCAATTATATTGCAGAAAAGGATGCTTATAGCTCTGTGCTGAAGCAGAAGATACAACACCGCATTTAAAATGTGTGATAAATTATCTACAGTGAGCTTCCATAGCACTACACCAATAAATCAACATTACGTTTAATGGGACACTGGTGTGAAGGCAATATTGGGATTCAAATACAGAAGAAGTTAAGATGACAGTAGGGGATTACATTTCCACTCATGGTGCATTAATCAATGATTTGGATATCTACCTGCACGCCAATAGGCCCCTGAGCTATTCATACACCAGAAAACTGAAAACTGAAATCAGGGTTGTATATGTCGCTCCGAAAGTAATGCCTGCTATTTATTTCCGTGGAAACTACAACAGGTACAATGAGCACAGTAACACTGTTTGATAGAGCAGATTCTCAGCTACAAAAAAAACTATTTTTCAATCGCCATTAGGTCTGCACTTTTGCCAGTGATGAACAAGAACCTGCATGTCACACTCGTAACAATCTGCACCAGTGGAGGTGACCCACTGACACTGTCGCCACTGCTGAAACATACCACTCACTGCCTCACTGTGCTCACACCCACTGCTTGGTCTCTATAAGTGTTCACAGGTGTTGATGGATGTCAGCGGGTGCCATTTTCTTGCATGGAGGAATTCACTGACACACTTTTTCGTCATACGCACATCCGTGTCAGACACCATTGTGTCAGAGTGCCCCTCTGCTGCCATCTGTCACACAGCAACATGTAATGGGATATTGATGGGAAGGTTCAACCTCTAAGGCCATATCACCAACAACCGCCTCTGAAGTCATGGGCAAACATCATATAATAGGAGGCATTACTTTTGGAGCAGTCCTCATAAAATATATAATATAGTTAATATATATATTTAATAAAACATTTTAATATTTAATATTTTTTCTTAAAACATAAAAAAGAGAGCAAGAAAACTCATAAAACTAGTGGATATGTGATGCTGTTTTGTGAAACAAATGCCTCAGGCTGGTTCCATGGCAGTGGCTGCAATTTTCAGTGAGTTCTCAGGGTGTTCATCAGAGATTTTTGATGAAATTTTATTTTTCCTGTGCTTCACCCTTGAAAACAGTTGTTGACAAATGCATGTACTGCCAAAGAGCCATGACATGAATAAGGTGTTATTGTGAATGAGGGATATGTCTCTGCTAAGATAGGGCTTATAAAAGTAGAGACATGGTCAGATTCTTGAGTTGAATGTCTGATTGCAACTCTATACACTCCATTTGAAAATTCCCAGGTAATGTACAGTTACTGCTAGTAAATGCCAAGTACTGCAAGATGCTTCTTTTGTACTGTTACATAAAGAAGTAAAGCATTTTTAAAACTCTGGTATTGTAAAGGGGGTATTATAGACGATGAGAGTTTAGGACTTGACTTCACTAGGAAGTGAATGTCAGCCCTAATTCAGCCATCCCAGTAATTCAGCTTCTAGCAATAAACAGGTTTGCCACTCCTGTAAAGAAGTGGCTGGGCATACAGACCCAATGCAAGACGTCTTCCACTGTGTGCGTGCTGTACCTCGGCTGTTTCAGCACAAGCCTGTGTCCGTGCAGCAGTTAAGGAATGTGAATTGGCACCGGCCATCTCTCACGTCTCTCGGCTTTTCTGTGGCTTTCCGGTGTTGCTCAGCCACTTCCCACTGCCAGGCAAGTAGGCAACAGGAGAGCTGTGGCACAGGACCACAGCTCCTGCCTGCAGGCTGGAGCCATGTGAGATGGAGCGGGCCCACAAGCAGCAGTGACTCCAGAAGCTGCTGTGTATCAGCCCCATCAATATTATAGCAGGATGCGTGTTTCTATGTCATGCTGCAATGCTTCGGTCATAGATGCCCCACCACCGTTAGCCCTGGGGCCAGGCCTTTTTTTCTGTATGGAAAGAATGATGTATGCTTCTTATTTTGCTTGTAGGAATGGGGTGAAACCAGGAGTAGATGCACACACACACATACTGCTATGCTGCTTCCAGTTCTCTGAATTACTTCTTTTCCTTCTTTTTCTTTCTTAAGCAAGCCCTCTGATCTCTTAGACTTTTGCTTCAGCAGTGTCAGCACCAAGCTTCCCATGGCTGTTATTTATACAGAGCCCGAAAGCCTGGGCTGTATTTCCAGCCCTGCAGCAGCCAATGGCCGGCAGCCAGCCTTGGAGCTCCATTCCAGGCTGAAGCTGCTGCGTGCAGCAGCACGGCCTGCGCAAAGCACGGCTACGTCGAAAGCTTGAAAATGACTTTGCACTGTTTGTGGGTTTTGGCCATGTTGACTTATTTGTAATTTAGCAATAAAGCATATAAATATGTAGAAGCATAAATTGTACTGGAGGAAACCTGTGTGAAACAGAAGGCAACATAATGAAATGAGCATCTGTGCAATACAGAAGTGAAATCAGACTGATGCTATGACATAGGAAGCTGGTCTTTACTCTTTGGAGATGTCAAAGCTCCTCTTGATTTAAAATGTACAGTGCATATCCATATCTGTGCTTTAAAAACAATAATATATGGCTGCATAAAGGAATTTTTTAGTGGTTTGCAAAAATGAGCACTATTTTAGCAGCTCGGTGCTATGGGAGAAAGGTATGTTTATGACATGGCCTGCATTTGGCATCTAACCCAAATATGATCCATATAATGGAAATTAGGAGCCTGGCTGTGTTGCAGAAGTTCCTGGCAAGTTGAAATGGGAGGACTGGGGGCTCTTTCTGAGCTGGAGTTCTGTTCCCAACATCAAAGTTTGGTGCCTCCACTGCAGAAACCCAAGCAGCAAGGCAGTACAAGTGAATTTGGACAGTCACATCGCTGAGATCCTAAAGCCACCTGATATCATGTGTGAATGGCCCTGCCTTGTCAGCCTCCTGCCATCTGTGTACATCGTTCGGTTTTCCCCAGCACTGGGACACTGATGGCTGTCACCACTTCTTCTAGCCATGGATGCCTTCTCCATACAGCAACATCTGGGAAAAGAGGACAAGTGATAAGAGAAAGTTATGCAAAGTGTTATCAGCTGTTCCCAAAAGGTTGCATAGTGAAAATCCAGAGTTAAGTGATTGTCTCCTTCAGATGTTTCACTTTATGTGTTTAGGGTTTAAAAGCTACTGATAAAAGTAACCAGGAGAGACAGCAGTAGAGGACAGGCAGTGTGAACAGAAAAGATAAACCGGTTGGGTGTGTGTGTCACCGATGGCAGATCCCTGCCAGATCACCAGGTGCTGATCAATGTAACTGTATCTCCAGAGACCTTCAGGCTCAGAATCTCACCTCCTCTTCTAGGCGTGATCAGCCAGGACCGAATGAAATCTATAACCCCTGGAATTCAGCTGACATTAATGTCATGATTCGTGGGGGAAAAAAAAAAAAAAAAAA